>JAODKE010000138.1:535287-551014 GCA_026779605.1 Mormyrus hasselquistii
GCGCGCGTGGAGTTTGCATGTTCTGTGTGTGTGTGTGTGTGCGTGGAGTTTGCATGTTCTGTGTGTGTGTGTGTGTGTGTGTGTGTGTGTGTGTGTGTGTGGCTTTTCGGCGGATTCTCTGGTTTCCTTCCACTGTCCAAAAACATGCAACTCGGCTAAACTGAAATGTCTAAATTGCCTGTATGTGTGACTGACTGTGCACCCAGCCGTGGTCGGTTGGATGATTCCTGTCTCGTACCAAATGCAATGTATGTAATATAGCAATTTTACCGTCAGATGAATTAGTACATTACTTGATTATTGATATGATCGATAGTGGCAGCCCTAAATTTAAATGGTTGCATGCTAAAACATGCTTTAATCTGCTAAATGAGCCCTTTTTCATGATTTTACAATTTAAAGTGAAATGGTCAGCAGCTTCTATGGGTTAGGACTAAAAATGTAATGTGTGTCTGAAGGTTGCATGAAGGTTCATGGCAGGAATCACTCCTCTATATGATATAACATCCGTGTATCTACTGACTCCCTCCCCCCAGGCCTGTCTGCCCCTGTGCCCCGGGGCAGGAAGGGCAAGAAGCTGAAAAACCAGCTTTGCCAACCTGAGCTGAAGAATGCAGACTGGCTGGCAACCTGCAACCCTGAGGTAGTCCTTCAAGACGAGAGCTACAAGAAGCACCTGAAACAGCACTGCAACAAGTGAGAACTCAGCTGGCCCCGAAACCCCAGTAGGCTGGGGGGTTTGGGTGGGGGGGGGGGACAGGAGAGATACTGTTGTACTCGTGAGAAACTTAGCGCAAGTCAGGTAGGCAGCTTCTGGAAAGTGTAATTACTGGGATAGCTGATACTAAGTGTATATTTGCTCAAAATGAACTCAGTTTACCTGTTGAATATATGCAACTTAAGAGTAAGTCAACAAACACTAACAAGAATTTCTTGTTGGATGGCTAGATGAACATCGCTTCCGTTCTCAAATCTCTCCTCAGGGGCATCTCAGCCATTTCATGTATGCATTACACTTTAGCCACTTAATTAACCAAATTAATTAAAGAAGTCAATGACTTAATGATTAGCTGTATGAGTTGTGCTAGTGGTCAAGCCAAAAACCCGTGGGTGTGTTGGACGATTGCTGCAAATACTGGGGTGATTTTCGGGGAGGTTTTGATATGGATACGTTGACACTTTAATAGACATAAAATCACACGCAAGGGTCATTAAAGCCTCATTTTCCCTGACTGCCTCGGTCCTTTGAACTGTACAGTATGTGTTTATGTATTTTTAGCTGCTGTAGTTAATGTCAGAATTTGAAAGGATGGCAGAGCTGTTAAAGGCCTGAGGCCGGTTCTCTGTGCAGGGTGCTCCTCAGAGTTCGCATGCTGTACTACCTGAAGGTGGAGGTCCTTGGAGAGGCCGCTGCCCTGGCCATGGAGGGCACCCCCGCGAGGTAACTAGGAACGCCTTCCCCCGTTTACTTACCCCTGTAAGAGGACACGCACAGACAGGCATATGGGTAGCGGCCCAGCGGGTAATAACATGGCCTTTGTAACCTGACTGCTGCTAGTTTTAGTCCTGCAGGGTCCTAGTTTTTACTCCAGGAAAGACCGGGTACTAGGACACCGTAAAAATAATTCACTGTGCAAATGGTATAAAATAATCTGAATCATAATAAATAACTGCTGAATCATTTTCTGTGCTCAATGTTTCTGTACCCACACTTTCAGCCTAGAGCGTAGAGAGGAACAGAGTGGACCTATCCTGTGTGCACGCTGGGGCGGACATATTGGTTGCTGTTGTAATTATTATGATTTCCCCACAGGAAATTAGACGTCGCCCTGCCTGACATTGACTACGTGGAGATCCCAGCTGGCTGGTGGGATGCAGATGCGGACAAGTCACTCCTGATTGGCGTGCACAAGCACGGTAACAGACAGCGCCCCCCTCTGGCCAAGATTGGCTGATGGCCCGTGGGCATGGGACAGAGTGTGACACAGGATATGGTGGAGCTCTGTGTGCGGCTCTTCTTTGTACAGGTGGTGGTTTAAGGGGACGCTTGTCTATTATCAGGAAGAAATAAAGAGATTCCTTAGTAATGATTTTAGTTGATACTTAAGTCTTGAACGCTGTGCTGCTTTCCGCTGCCCATGAATTTGACCAGTATAAGCAGTTTGAAGCTGGATAGACACAGTTTTAGTTTTGGATTTTTATAATATAAAATTCCTTACAGTATGTTTGGGGCAGGGTGATTTTTTAAATTTTTTTTAATAACTACAAGAATTTTTGTGAAACTGGGCTGGAAACATCACAGGCTGATGGAATACTTCTAGAGGAAAAATGTAGCAGGTGTCAAGGCATCGTTAATCAAACACAGAAAAACATCTTATCTCCGCAATTCTTTGTGACAGAACAAAGGGCTTCCTCTCAGTGGGAGCTGCAGGTAGCAGGGTTACCTTTAGATACGGGCAGTCATAAGTGCAGTGCGGATAAACGGAAGGGGGGGGGGGGGGAACGCTTAGTATTTCAGAGAGGCGCTGAGACACGTGCTTATAATGTAAACGCACCTCTGTCCCAGAGGAAGCAGCGTTTGTTTGTGGAGGCAGCCTGGAGTGGGAGCACATCTTATTTCTAAGATCATGGGTCCCGGGGGCAAACATTAGGCTATTTTTGCACAGCTGGGAATCGGGGAATCTACCCCTATTAATGTAAAGCTTTGTGGGAGTTTGTTTATTAGTAGTGTATATGCAGATAGTGGATTCTTCCAACCTCAGCTTAAAAAAAAAACCTAGCATCTGTGTCCATATCGCTACCCCCCACCCCCTTCCTTTTTCACATGTGGGGGCTCAGGCTACGAGCGCTACAACGCCATGCGTGCCGACCCGGACCTGTGTTTCCTGGAGCGCGTCGGCATGCCGGATGTCACCGCGCTGTCGGTTGAGCAGAGTGGAGGAGAGGCCCTGGCCGACGTCACTGATAGGCAAGTGGGGGGGGGGGTGGGGGGGTCCTGCTCATTTGCAATGCATCCTGGGATTCCTGCATAGTCATACATATCTATAAAAATTGTGGGGGCTTCATAAATGAACCATGACCTGTTAATGCTGACTCTGGGGGGAAAAGTACCACAGCTATTTGTAAAGCAGGCTGATGATGTCATACATTTCATTGCTAGCTAATTCCATCGCTTTGCATTTGTCTTCTCCGTAAGGGGGCCTTGCGTCCGTTTCAAAATGTCCCAAACGGCTGAGTGAATGCAAGGTAGATTCTGATCTTTTGACACGGATGTCTGCTGTCTGTCTCGCAGCGTCTGCAAGAGTGACGAGGTCAAAGACGATTCAGAGGGAAAACCAGAGATTCCTGGGGAGAATGAACAGCCCGAGGCAAGGCGTCCGCGACCTAGTGTCAGAGCAGTCCACCAGTCAGCTTTGTGTTCACAGATTTTGGGCTGATCTGTGTTAGACCAATTCTGTCCTCACATGCCGAGCTCTTAGCTGTATTTTGTTCATTCACAACATGGTTTCTGGGAAATTAAAAGATGAGCGGCTGCTGAACTACTTTGTGTTTTGGGGTTTGTTGCTGGAAATTTTGCATTAATGAATGATGACTGTCTAGGGCTGCACGATATCTCATCAATTATTTGCGCTTCATATAACTAATATTAATATCTCTAAATCTGGCATATCCGCGTTATCTTTAATTAACGTGTCGGACTTTAAAATACGAAAGTACCGCCGCACCGCAAACATCTTTTCACCTTGCCTTATCCAAAATATCTCTACTTTTAAAAGACGTTGTGGCTGTTGAGCTGTCCTGCTATTCACCGCCACTTCAGTGCTCATTGCTTCCATGATATAACAGAAGAATAGCATCTGCCATGCTCCGCTGGTTATAGTATATACGCATGTTGCAATTCTATCATGTTTTAATATTGTGCAGCTCTATGACTGTCCCAGCTGTAATTGTTTAGTGTTTGAGGTGTACTTTGGTTGAACATGCATTTCTATTCTTGCAGTGAGGGCTTGGTCTTCAGTAAGTCAGCCTTTGCTAGTCTTCCACCCATATGTAATCATGTCACAGGAAGAGGACACTAATGTCCGCTTCCTTCTGTGTTCTTGCAGTGTGTGTGGCAGAGAGATATAGGTTCTGGGTTAATATATTATTCTGCTTTTACCCTGAAGGAAGATGCAATATCCTTTAATGAAATTCTGGAGAAAGGTGAAAGCACTGTTCCAGGTAATCTTCAGTTTGCTTACTGCTTTGCATGAACTTGACCACAAATCTTTGTTCTTCATGGGTGGGTGTTTAGGCAGGGGGACAGTCATTTGATTCGGTTTCTCTGGAGTGGTTAGAGAGGGTGTGATTCATGTATCAGGTGACCGTTCTAGTCGTCTGTGCTGCCTTCAGATCCCCACCCTCCTGTGTTTGGCTGCTCTCGCCCCATAGCAGTGACCGTCGCAGAGAACGTAGATCAGGGGCGGGCCTTGTGGCCAGCCAGCTCCGCGCTCACCGCTCGCCTGCGGCGGCTCATCACTGCGTATCAGCGCTTCACCCGCCGTGAGCCAATGAGGCATGACTTCCTGGTGCCTGAGGGGACAGGGCCAATGGCATGGCAGTTTGGTGAGGAGTTCCGCCGGAGGGTGACTGAGCCTGACCCCCTCTTCCTGGAGTGGCAACAAAGGTTAGTGGCCATGGAGCTGGACTCTATGATAATATATGCATCCATCCATCCATCCATCCATCCATCCATCCATCCATCCATGCATCCGTTTTCGGAAACCACTTTTAAGGGTCTGAGGCTTATCCCGGAGGCTGCGGGTGCAAAGCAGGGAATAACCCAGGATGAGGCATCAGCATATCACAGGACACACTCACACACACTATGCAGCATCAGTGTATTTAGCAGACTAACTTTTTGTGATGTGATATTGTGTAGCCTTTTACTAGCGGTAAGAAGTCTAAGAGCCAATCAAAATGCCTGGATGTTGCATCGTTGCTGTTTGGCGGCATAATGACTCTGCTAATACCATTACTATACAATAGCATTACATCTTGATGACATCACTGGTTCAGAAACATAGTTACAATGGGTACCCTGGGTACAATGTGGACGTTAACTTACTCCCACAGTTTGATAAGCAGAGGTTTCGTACGCCTAAACCTCGCGTTTCACTGCAACGTTAAATACCTAGATAAGTAAATGCATGTTGGGCTGCATATTTTCTTCCCCCCTCTCCATAGCGTTTTGCAGGTAAGGTTTAGCACACTGCTCTTGTGGAAGTCAGATAACAGTGTGTATGAGCTGAGATATAAGCCCCATGTTGGCTGTCAGAAGTGTCGCACGTATGAGTTTTTAACAGGCAGCACTGACAAATGGACATAAATTGACAATAGTGAAAATATGCAACGTCATGAACTGTCTTAGTGAATAATTTGGTGTAGATGGGAGATTCTGTCTGCAGGGCTCATGTTTATGCTGTCACTTTGATATATTATGCAGATATCCACTGTTTCAACTGAATAATAAAAGTTACAAAACCTAGAATTAAATATTCAGTTAGAATCCATGGCAGCTGCCTATTGTTTTGCTCTCGGGCCCAATAAATAACTGTTAAGTTGTAGAAGATTAAACATTTATGCATCCGAACAGCTCAGAGCTTATAATCCCAGAATGCATAGCGGGGTGTGTTCCAGGACTTCCTGCCAATATCATCGAGGAAGACGCCTGTGTAAAGATGTGAAAGGACCTAGCACACTTTAATTGCAGCTGTGAAATATGTTTACTTGCATTAAGTGCTTAAGGATCTCATGTAAATAATTGGCTCGATGTTCAGTGACTGTTTTAATGGGTGACATATATCTGGCAGTGGCAAGCAAACGTGTAAATATTTGCTGCAAAAGTGTCGAGAGTGGGTTAGTAAGGTAGTCAATAAAGACACCACAAGTCATTTGTGGGCTCTGCTGTTGTACCCTTGAGCCAGGAACTTAATCCCAATTGCTACAGCAAAAATATCCTGCTATAGAATTATACATATCGGATGAATGCACTCTTCAATGAAGTCCTATTTTGATGATGAGGATGATGCTGGAGGTGATGGTGAATATGGCAGTAGATGCATGTACGCATGCATGCCAAAGGGAAAAAATTATCCTTTCGATTTATTTTTCATGAAGCTGCTTTGAAGCTGGGTAGGAAAGCCTCTGAATGATCATCGATTCCCTATAAGAATCGCGGAGGGGCAGGAATGGTGAGGAGGGGGAGGAATAAAAATCAATTTTCCTCAGCAAAACCTTACTTTTGACCAAATGATTATCTATATTGGGGGAATTAAAGTTATAAAACAAGTAATGTCTGCAAAAGCTGAGGTTATCTTCAAGTGGGGACGGTCTGTCAGACAAACGGTGAGATGCTTCCCTTAGCATGAGGTTTAACATGCTTCCCCCCCCCGGTCAGGTGGACACGCCGCGAGCAGGCCGATTTCTACCGCACCGTGTCCTCCTTCGGCGTCATCTACGACCCGGAGAAGAAGGCCTTCGACTGGACGCAGTTCCGCTGCTTTGCACGGCTGGAGCGGAAGACTGACGAGAGCCTGGAGAGATACTTCTGCAGCTTCGTCTCCATGTGCCGCACGGCTTGCCGCCTGCCTCCGCGCAAGGACGAGGGTGAGCCGCCGAAGGGCGGGAGCTTAAGCGCGGCCGTGCCCCCGTTAGTCAGCCCAAGTGCATTTTGGGCTAATTCTTGCTTCGTAGCCGTTTTTTACCCCGATAAAAAATAAAATCCGATTGCCTCTGTTCAAGCAAGACTTCCTCATTTGGATCAGGTCCTTCTCCTCTGTGGTTTGGTTCTGCCTGTGGTGTGCCAGTGACGGTCGGTAATTAGGTTTTTACCTGGGCTCTCTGTCCCAGGGCCCGTGGACCCAACGCTGTTTGTGGAGCCCATCACGGAGGAGCGGGCCGCCCGCACGCTATACCGCATCGAGCTGCTGCGCAAGGTGCGGGAACAGGTGCTGCGTCAGCCGTTGCTGGGGCCACGGCTGCAGCTGTGCCAGCCCAGCCTGTACCTCCCCGTGTGGTGGGAGTGCGGCAAGCACGACGGCGACCTGCTGGTGGGCGTGGCCAAGCACGGCCTCAGCCGCACCGACTATTACATCCTCAACGACCCGCAGCTGTCTTTCCTGGAGGCGCACCGCAATTACGTGCAGAAGGAGAGCCGCAGGTACCCCTCAGCTGGCGTGCCCCAGAACCCGCACCCCCAGCACCCACATCCCTGCTGCCCTTTCGAGGCGGGTCTCAGTCGCTGCCATTCCCCCCAGTCGGCAGAGTTCCATGTAGGCCCCGCCCACCACAGCCACGCCCACCTCCATGGCCATGGGATCCACCATGTCCCTGAGGCGGTGGTCCCGGATGGTGTGGGGCCCCTGGGTGTGGGTTCAGCAGGCAGGGAGAGCTTCCTGGACTGCCCCCCACTGGACGAATCACTGGACCTGACCTCACTCCAGCACGACGGGCTGGCGTCAGACTCGCTGCACGGTAAACCCACCAAAGAGGCACTCAATGGCTTCCCGTTCAACTCTGCCACAGCCGGACACAGCATGCTGAACCCTTACGGGGGCCAGGCGGACACGGATCCCATCCCAGGCAAGCTGCGCAGCGATGTGCTGGTGGGGGCACCGTGCCCCTGCGAGGAGACAGGCCTCATCGCCCCCTCGGTCCAGCTGGATGACCTGCCGGCGCCTTGGGACAGCGAGGACCACGGAGGCACGGCTGACATGTTTGACGAGTCTGACACCATCCTGGGGCCTCCATCCCTGGAGACAGAGTTCTTGGATTCGGGGCAGCCAGGTGAGAGCAGGGGGGACGGGGGGCTGGCCGACTGCCTTGGCATGCCGGGCTCCGACTCGCAGGGCACTGCTGTGGAGCCCCTGCAGCCCAGCTTCCTGCTCTTCAAGGACCTGTCGGACTCCGGGCCGGCGTCGGGTTCTGATTACGTGGCCCCTCCCGCCTCCCTTTCCGGCGTGAGCCTCCATCCCCGCGGGCCAGGTGACGAGCCAGAGGAGAAGCTCAGCGACTCGGACGTCACCCGCAGCGTCCCGAGCCCGGGAGATGGGGTGGAGAGCGTGACCTTTGAACTCGACAAGGAGGAGCTTTCACGTGACAGCCAGAGCCTGCTGGGTCCAGAACCGGGCCTGGAGCAGGAAAAGGACCAGGATCAGGATGAGAATCATGAGGAAGGTCAAGGCCTGGAACAGGAGCCGGAGCAGGTCCAGGAGCAGCATCAGGGGCAGGAACACAGCCAAGGGGCCTCACTGGAGCCCGTGGAGGGGCGGTGTGACACAGGGGACGAGAGCACGCTGGGCGGCCATGCGTTCCCCTCTGGCGAGTCCACGTCCCCCTCTCTGTCTGCTCCCTCCCCCTCCCTGGTCGTGCCTCCAGCTGATGCCCCCGTAGTCTCACAGTTCAAATCTGAGTTCCCCCTGGAGACCCTGGAGCCCGACAGCACCATGCCCTCCCCCAGACTGGAGCAGACCAGCATGCTGGAGGTGAAAGATGACATCAAAGAGGAGAGACCCAAAACCCCAGGTACGATACCTTCCAAAGCTTCCAGAAAGATCATCCTTGTTGGTTATGATCCAGGTCACAGAGGTTGTATTAATCTAAAGGCACATAATTTGACGTTCGGTGTGACTGTTCATCATCGCTATGGGCGGGCGGGTTGCCTTCAGTGCATTTGTGAATGTGAGTTAGTGACGTTATATAAACAGCACCAGCGTTCTGCCGTAATGCCAGTCTGCCTGCCTCACCCCCATCAGCTTTGCTGGAGGAGTCCCGCTTTGCAGCTGCCACCCAGTCTGTGTGCGAGATGCCGGATAGCCTGACGGAAGTGCGGGAGCCGACTATCGCCCAGCTCCTACAGGAGAAAGCCCTCTACTCCTTCTCTGATTGGCCCAAGGTATCGTTTCCCCTCCCTCCAGAGCGCATCATGCTGTCACTCTGCCACCTGCTCAAAGGGCTTTATATTGATCCTTCTAGTACTTTTTAATGGGTTTGTTGTTTTTGCGCCATTACTCATTTTTTTGACTGTACCTTTTGTGAATGGTTCATGCTTACGGAAATGCCGTGTCAAAATTGTTTGTAAAAGTGTTTGTAAAATACACTCGCAATTTGGACTTACGGCAGCCATTAAGATGATTTTTGTGGCACTCCTCTAATGCTTTATAAAGCTTTTGCTTGTGTTTCTCTCTGGCAGGATCGAGTCATTATCAACCGCATCGACAGCATTTGTCACGCCATCTTGAAAGGGAAGTGGCCCACCTCTGGACAGCAGTATGAGTCTCCTAGCTGTGTGCCCAACAGCGCCTCCCACAGGGCTGCCTACATCCCTGCAAGAGTGCAGCCCCCTCAGAACCTCGGCTATAACATCTCCGCTCCTGTGTCCCACCTCCCCAAGGTGACACCGCTGCATGGCCTCTACGTGCCACTCAGTCGCTAAGACGTCATGTATTCTGATTGGCCTAAGACGTCATGTATTCTGATTGGCCTAAGACGTCATGTATTCTGATTGGCCGAAATGCAAACAAATGTGATACTTTGTTTCCATAACTGATTGTATTGTGCTCAATATCACTCTGATTGTACTTAAACATTTTTCCCCCACCAACTGAATAATCTGGTACAGTTTGCATGGCAGGGGTGGCATGTGCAGGTCGAGCCTCCATGTATGCGATCGGAAGGTTGTCGTTTTGAACCTCGGACCCGGAAGTATAGTCACATGTCTTTGGGCTGTTGAGCAAGGCCCTTAACCCCCCAGGCTCCAGGGACACTTCATGCTGTACAGTGAACCACCCCCTCCCAAGTTTACTCTCACGTGTCTCTGTGTCTCATGGAGAGCAAGATTGGGTAGGCGAAAAGAGAATTTCCCCACGGAGATTAATAAAGTGTCAGCTGCTCTTCTCTGTTCCATTCTATTTTGGGGTATTAGTTGTCATGACAGGATCTTGTTCAGGTGGCTGGTTTCATTACGGCTTCTTCTGACTCGCCGTAGCGGCCGTAAGGATGATGCATCCTACTTGCGGCGAGGCCAACGCCACAATCTCTTGTCTTTCAGGAGAGCTTGGTGGGTGTCCCGTTCCTGGCCGACCTGAAGCGCGGCCGCCGGGTGTTTGAGTATGAGGCGGAGGTACCCGGGAAGTCCTGCCCGGCGGTGGAGAAGATCCCAGTGGGCATGCCTCACCGGGCTGGGGCGCTGCTCCTTAATGGCTGGCAGGAGGCGGCCATGGACCTGTCCAAGGCTGGAGAGCTGAGCATGGGAGGGGAGCCAGCGGCGGTGGGCCACGCCGGCCCTCACAAGCTGCCCCAGCTCGGCCCGCTGCAGAGCTCGCGCGGCCTGGACATGGCCAGCATCCTGCAGGCTGGCCTAATCCACCCGGTTACGGGCCAGATCGTCAACGGCAACCTGCGGCGGGATGACGCTGCTATGCGCAGGAGACGGGGCCGCCGGAGAAACGTGGAGGGGCCCGATGTGGATTTCCCCAAGAACAGAGAGCTGCACACACCTGACCCGCAGGTACTCCTCCCTTCACGCTTTCAAATGGCTTTTAATCAAAATCGAGTTGATTTGATCACTCTGGACATTGATTTTTTTTTTTTTTTTTTTTTTTTTTTTTTTTAAGGTATTGGACACTTTTATCCAAAGCATTTATCTACATTTTTGATAAAGCAGGGTCAGCCAGTTCCTGTAGCATTAGGGGGTTGAGGGCTTTGCTCAGGGGCCCACCCCTGAGATTTCCTCATACTGCTGAATGCCCAACTGAGGTGACTTGATTGGGTTATTTACCTAAGACTGTTGACATGGTGTCTTACAGAGCGGACCGGATGCCATCAGTCAGTCTACAGTGTCGTCGTCGTCCTCCTCCACTCCACCGGAGCGCCCCCCCGTGACCCCCCAGCCTGAGGGCTTGGTACTGGACCGGGAGGCAGCCAACAAGGGGCTTCTGGAGTGGCTGCGGCAGAACCCCAACTACAGCATGGAGCTGTCGCCCTTCAGTGCGGTACGCATCACTGGAGAGGTTCCTCTGCAGGGCAGAGGGTGTTCAGCCTGGTTACCGGTGCCTCTTGATTCCGGTGTCCTCCTGTGACCTTTGGCCCCCTCCCACTTTCAGCCCCAAAACGTAGGCATCCTCCATGGCTTTGTGGAACGACCAAAGCAAAGACGACATCGCTGCAAAGACCCCAGCAAGCTGGATGCCAGCGCACTGACCGGGGAGGAGCGGGTCCCCGTGGTCCACAAAGGCACCGGCCGCAGGGTAACGCCCATCCTCCCGCACCCACGCTTCCTGTTAGGCGCACAGCTCTGCCGCAGGCGTAGGTGCCCTTCAAAAATAGATGCACTGGTACCGGTGTGATGCGAGGGTCCCGGCCGTGATGGACCCAGGTGGTTTACACTCCTGGCAGCTACCCAGTGCCGTGACTGTAGGATTCTGCTGCCTCTGTGAGTCACGGTTGTGTGGGAAGATGAATAACGGATTCAGCCTGGAATTAGGCCTCTCCCTGCGTACGCTGTGCAGTGCCACAAGCCGCCCGCCGAGCTGTACAGCTGTGAGGCTCGACGAAATCGAACAGGCCGCAAACACATTTTTCCATTTATTTAGATGACAAGTGCCAAGCATAGCACAGATCGTTAATCCTGAATGTCAGCCCCAAGGAACAGGTGGGAATGAAGTCTTTACCTGACGGCCCATCAATAAGAAAAAATGTCTTTTTTTTTTTTTTTAAATGTGTATCTCATTCTATTAAACATAACAAATGCACTGCAAAGGAGCTAACTTACCACAGAGCACAAGACGGCGTAAATGAAAATGAAAACAAAACCTGAAATATCGCGCATCTCCTCTGTGGGACGGGGGAGATGTGAGCATGGCATTCAGGCAAGTTTTTCCTTGCCACTGTTGCCTCTGGCTTGCTCTCTGGGGGGTTGGACAGGGATAATGTAAAGCACTATACAAAAGTGTCGCGGACGTCAGAACAAGGGAACCATTGTGATGGGAGTGCTTTCCGGAGACGGGGGCTATCCCCATTCATTAGGTCCACCTGACTCTGCTTTGCAGCACAACTTGAGTATCCAGTAGTCTTGTTTTGCTCTGTGGTCAGTCACCAGAGCCTGGTGTTAACGTGTGCGATGCACAGTTATTTTTTGCTACTTTATGTGGCCTAGTGTTGTATGAACTTTCCTTACACACACAGCCCATTTAAGTAACACCACCCCAAATAGAGAGAGTTGTGTTCTGGGCCTGTAGCTTACAGGCCTTTTTTTTTTTTTACAGCCCCTTATCTCTGGGAATGCTGGGAGCCTTTGAAATGTCCCAAGTGTAAATGAATCCTTTTTACTGCACGGCTGTGCTCAAGTTCTCTCGTGTGTCCCGCTGGTCGTTGAATTCTTTTGGCAGTCCCTGAACAATTGGGCACTTATTTAAATGTGGAAAAGTCTGCCAGCTTTCTGTTCTTGGTGTCATTGTTGATAAGTGTTTGCAAGTCCCTGAAGGGAGGGTGTGTGACAAAAGGGAAAAAAAAAAACTTGAATTCCAGCTCCTAGGAAGAGAATCGCTATGCAGTTATTGGAAGTTTCACATTAAAGGCAAGTGCTGTTGTGTACCGAAGGCTACTTTTCTTACAGATTTGCTGTGGATGAATTCCCTACCTTCTCTGTGGTTCAGTCACATTCAGCTTATTTCAGTTAATGGGCATTTTAATTTTCAGTCAAGAGCTGAATGATTCAAAACCGTTGTCCCTCCAATACGAGTCTCACATTGGGTAGAAGTTGAACATTTTCTTTTAAAATAATGTGTTGTTTCTTAGAGAAAACCAGACATTTGTTGTCTATAACTGAAAAACAGTAGCCTTGTCTCCGAAGTTTGATCTGAATCTGTATTTCCATGTATTACAGCTAGGGGGTGCTATGGCACCGGCAATAAAAGAACTGTCGCGGTGGCTGGATGCTAATTCTGATTACTGTGTGGCCCCTGACTGGGCTGACATCGTGAAGCACTCGGTGAGTACTTAGACTACATATATATATATTTTTCTATATAATTTTTTTTTCTTCTTACCACCAGGTAGCCACTTGGAAGTTTGAGTTGTCATTCTTTCCATGAGCAACAGAGGGCAGTCTGAATACATGTTTTTTTTATTACGAAAGTCAATAGATACTACATTTTCATATTATTTTTTTTGAAAAAGATTTGCAGGGTACTTGGTTTTCAGCTCATGTCTTCCTGTAACACAGTCAGCCTATGTAGTGTTAGTCATTCTGCTGGAGTTCCTGCTGCTGCTATGCTCAGTGTCTCTCCGCATATTTCAGGGCTTTCTCCCAGAGGGTAAGTTTACCCGCATACTGACGGAGCCGGTGTGTCGGGACCCCGGACCCCGTAAGCGGGGCAGGAGACCCCGCGGCGATATGTCGAAGGCGGGCATCCTGCTGTCGGACTCCCACTCTGGGATGGGCCCCCTCTTCATGAACGGGCTCATTGGGAACATGGACCTGATGAGCCTGCAGAACCTGCGGAACGTTCCAGGGATCCCGCTCAGTGGGCTGATGGGCTTCCCCCCCGGCTTCACAGCAGTGCCCGCCGGGGAGGACGCAAAGAATGGCCTGAGCATGCTTCCCATGATGCTCCACGGCATGGCGGCAGTGCAGCCCCACGTATTTGGCGTGGGCGGACTCATGAGTCAGTCGGCCGCCACCGGCACCCCCGCACCCTCTGCGGCTGGGACTGCATCTGCCGCTGCCAGCCCAGCAAGCAGTTCCGACCTGGCCACGCCTTGCCCCTCCGGTATAGAGACCGACCCACCTGGCACGCAGGGTGGCCCAGAGGACGGGAAGGAGGAGAAGCCCCCGGTGGAGGGCAAGGCTGGTGTGGCCTGTGGCCACAGGGAGCCCCCAGTCACCCCCGTGAGCGGCTCTGGCAGCCACCTGACCTTCAACCCTTTTCTGATCCCAGGGATGTCCCATGGACTGCTGTATCCGCACATGTTCCTGCCCCACGGCGGCATCATGGCCCTGCAGGGTGTGGCGTGCGCCGACGGCAGCCCCAAGAGGAAGAAGAAAAAGGTGCGTGAGGAAGTGGCTGAGGACTCTGCAGGGAAAGGCAGCCCGCAAACTGACGGCGTGGCCCTGAGAGGGCCGGCCCAGAGCCAGACTGACGGCAGCGGCGGCGCCGTGATCGTCGAGCCGCCCGGCGAGGTGGAGCGGCGGGAGGCAGATGAGCCCTGGCTCCACGCCGACCAGGGTCCCCGCACGCCTCCTGGGGAGGGAGTGCACCAGGGCACCGAGGAGACGGACAGAGTGGCAGAGGACATGGAGAAGGCTGAGACGCGGGGGCAGGGAGAGGAGCCAGACGAGGAGGGACCGGGTGGGGGAGGAAAGTCACCCCTGCCCTCCTTCTGAACTGTAAAAGCGAATTACCCGTTTGTGGTGTGTAAGTCGACGGTGTTCATGTAAAGACCTTCTTGTCCACTTTAATCATGTTTATAGATCTCTTGTCCAGTACCAAACCTCAGATGGTCACTAATCCACCCCCCCTGCCCCGGCACGCAGACGGCCGTCGTATTGCATGGGAGGCTCGTGTTCCTGCTTACCGTGGTGACCGTGACGGGGGCGGGGCAGGGCTCCGGTTTGGTGGGCTTCCGGGTGTTTCTGCCATGCCGCCATTTGAAATCGCACTACAGATTTGGGAGGGGGGGCACTTTGAACTCAGAGGCACCCATGCAGCACAGGCCTGGTGGTAACAGGGTTACACAATCGCTCCCAGACTTTTTTTTTTTTTTTTTTCTTTTTAAAAAAAACTTAATCTCTTCTCTGCCCCCCCCTGCATCCCTTCAAGCTCATAACAGCTCAGACTAATACATTTCCTTTAAAAAGCACCTAATATGTAATAAAGAAATTACTGAAGCAAGCACCCAAGAAAATTTAAAAAAAAATAAGTAAAAAATTTTAAATGCTGCTATGAAGTTGTCTGAGGGCGGCTTTAGTTCATCCAAGGTTGGTCTGTTGTTTTTGCTGCTAAGACAGTTGTTTTTTTTTTTTTTTTTTTTTTTTTTTTTTAAAAAAAATCTCTAAAGAAAACAATTATAATAAAATTTAAAAATTAATATGAAGTTTTCAGAGGTAAGCTTTATTTTATCCAAGGTTGGTATGTTTTTTTTGCTGCTTGGTGCTTTGTTTTTTTTTTTTTTTTTTTTTTTTTTTTTTAAATCAAGAACTTTAGAGAAATAAATTATATATAAATATATATATATAATCTATATACATACGTACGTACATACATATGTAAAGAAAATAAGGAATCTTGTAATGCATCGTGTTGAAAACAGTGTATGTCCAAGTCAAAATTGCTTGCGTAAACAAATGGTTAAAGAACAAGCCGTGACTCTTTATTATGTTTGGGGTTTTTTGTATGCTCTTCAAAACGATTCAGTTTCAGTTACCGAAAGATGTTCTCATCTGACGGGAGTCGCCGGCCCGGCACGCCTTGCCTTGCCTTCCGGAGCCGAACCTTTCCCATTCGGACCCCAGTTCATCACCTCGCACAGGACCAGTGAGCCCGTGCCGTAGTGGACTCTGACAGGACAGGAGCCTCCTGAAGTAGGCGGAGGGGTGTGTGTGTGTGTGTGTGTGTGTGTGTGTGTTTGTGTGTGAGTTTGTGTAAAGGGGGGGGGGGGTGTTTGTTTTATGGGCAGAAATGAAAAT
>JAODKE010000138.1:557132-574228 GCA_026779605.1 Mormyrus hasselquistii
TGTGCTCCTACTCCTTCCCCTTGTTTCCCCCCCTCCCGTGCCTGTTTTCCTTGTATTCCCCTTATGCAATGAGGTGCCTTTTTTATTCTGCCCCCCCCCCCCCCCCCCCCCAGAAAAAAATCTGGCCCAACGTCCATGCTACACAACCCTGTAAGGCACCAGAAGTGCATCTTTTATTGATATGGCAGCTCTGATTTAGGCAAAAGCTTTATGAGAAGCCCAGCCCATTTTGCTTTTTGGGTCACAGTGTGGTGCAGTATTGATGTGTCTTTGGTGCTGCTTCTCAGGGGGAGCTGGTCCACTGGCTTGCCTGTGCCCTCTATGCAGCCTGCCGCAAGGGCAGCACACCCACTGTGGGCAAGGGGGTGATGGAGGGAAATTGTGTGTCACTCACCAGAATCCTGCGGTGCTCCAAGCTTAGGTGAGGATAGACTTCCAATTTGCCTGATTTGGTTTGTTTTCCATTTACACTGTGTGCAGATTTATTAGGCTAGTGTGTATTCTGCCTGTATCTTCTCTTCTGAGCAACAATTTTAATCCAGATTAATCACAAATTAAGAATGGATAGCATAAAAATAGAGCATACTTAATATTTGGTCTGAGTACTTTGGAGTAAAACATGAAGCAGTAGATACTTCCCTGTGCAGAATGGTTAAGCAAATAATTATTGCCGTTGAAATAGTGAAAAAAGGACTTAGAGTGGATAAACAAAATAGTTAAGTGCCAGTCACTTAAAGATCTGCTGTCAATTTCTAGAATATACGAAGATACCCTCTTCGAACACTCGTATAAGAGGTGACCTGCTTTCAGAAAGGTTATGATATTCATGCAAGACAATGCCCCTGCCCATGCAACAAAGTATTCTATAAATTGGCCAAGAAAGGCTTGATGGTCATAGAGAAGAAAGGTGGCTATAGAGGACATTAAACTTGTGAGCCGTACAGAATGGCCGATAGTTTGCTATTTCTTATGCAGACTGAAAAACTAAAATTATTTTTTTTTTCTGTTTCTGGTGAAGAGAGAAATCCAGTTTCCGAACATCTAATAATTGTGCACAATAATATTTTTCTCTCTAAATAAACTTGCTTGGATCAAAATAACTTCTGAATTCACTTTCCAGTTACCAAATTCTGCTGAAAATTATTTCCAGGAATTGCACTTGCCTAATAATTCTTCAGACAGTATAGTTTAAGCAGACCTGTAAGTACTGGCTTGTTTTAATACTTTACTTGTTCTTTTCTTCCCCTGTTAAAATGGCAGTTTGATTCAGTTCTTCTGTAAGATGAAGAAGTGGTCGGACATGTCTAATTTGTCCCAAGACTTCAGAGATAAGGTTGGGCACTTGGAGAGAAATTTCGAAGTGACAACAGTGATCTTTAGAAAGTTTGAACCCATCTTCATGAGCATGTTCCAGAATCCCCAGGGGGAACCTTCACGACAGCCTAGGAGCAGAAAGCACAGGTACTGCATCAGATCTCTAAATCTAATCAGTGGCCAAGGCACCCGGTGCTGTGGTCCTTTTCAATTCCATTAATATAAGGAGCAGTTCAGTAATTGATTTTAATCCCCCACCCCTTTTTTTAGGCGGCTGCCCTGTCACATAAGTGATGTCTTCAAATTCTGCTGGACTCTCTTTGTGTATACAAAAGGTAGGGCTTCCCATTAAAACAATTGTCATAACCAAAATGTGTGTTTGCTTATTAGAGGTCGATCCTGATTATAAGCTTTTGAGTAACTGATGCAATACTTATTATTATTATTATTATTATTATTATTATTATTTTTATTTTTTTTTTGCAGGAGGGTGGCTGATATGCCATTTTAAACATTAAAACAATGGCTTAACTTTACATACCTAACATTAATAGCATTCAAAAATAAAAATGTAACTCTACATATTAATCCCTTGGGCATGCAGCATTTTAAAAGACCACATTCACTTCTCTTTCTTTTGTGTTTGATTCAGTTTCTGACAAAGGTAACATGTTTCAAAACAGAGCTCGTTTTGGCTTGTGCCAGTGATATTCATGATGTGTAACTGATGTAAGCGAGGGGAATTTAGGACTCTTACCTTTGGCTGCCGTGTAGGTTCACTGCTGTCGGTTGTGATAAACCACACCGCAGCCACTGGCGAAGTGAGTGCTCCATGTTCACTGCTGTCGGTTGTGATAAACCACACTGCAGCCACTGGCGAAGTGAGTGCTCCATGTGGCTGCTTGTCAATCACACACAGCCACACGCCGCGATCGCAGTATCGGCCGCGTAGTCTGATTAATCGGCCGATGCCGATTGCCATAAAATGCTTAAAAGTCGGTTGCCCCGCCCCCCCCCCCCCATCCACCTCTAGTACTAATGGTAACGTTTACTGTACATTTTAGTTAATGTGGTTGGTAGTTCAGTAAGTTCACACTGCAAAAATTGATTTTTGACGTAACTACACAGGAAATTTCCGCATGATTGGCGACGACCTCGTGAACTCGTATCACCTCCTCCTCTGCTGCCTGGATTTGGTGTTTGCTAATGCACTTCTGTGTGCCAACAGAAAAGACCTCATCAATCCATCCTTCAAGGGTAACGGCCCAGTCCTGTCGTGATTCGGGGATTTGCTTTCCTGGGGTGGTTTTAAAAGCTAGTGCTTTATGTTGATGGTATGTGTTTTTCTTCTGCAGGTCTGCCGTGCCCTAAGAATCAGGACTATCATAGCCCTGTTTATACCCCGCCAGAGCAGCCGCCATGCATGCTGGAAGAGTTGTGTGAGCTGCACGATGGGCTAGTTCTGGAGGCCAAGGGAATTAAGGAGCACTATTTCAAACCCTACATTAAAAAACTGTTCGAGAGACAGGTACTGACCCTTCTGAGGTTCTGCATGTCTTTGGAAACCTGCCCGACGTGGATAAGACATGCAAACTCCACATGCAGTCTTCAGACCAGATCCTCTCCTTGGGCTTGAACCAGCAACTTTTGGGTTGACAATCTGGTAGATTACTCAAGAGGCGGTTACGTTTTCTGTGGGGCCACTGGGTCACACAGAACCCCCCATTTATAATTCCTTCTGTTTTACTGTATGTAGACGGCTGCCTTGTCGCACCATTATAGGTGACTCAGGCCATAATGTATTTTTTTTCTCCTTCTAGATTTTGAAAGGGAATGAACTGTTGCTGACTGAACTCCTGGACACCCCTAACTTCATAGATAATAAGTAAGTGATGACCACCCCACTCTCCTCCTCTCCCTCCTCTTCCTCGGCTGTCTCTTCATTCTATACTCTCTGGTCTTTTATAATGAAATTGCTGGACAAAATCCACCAGTGGGGTGACATGCTTAAAGACTAATGCAACAGTTGACCTTTTTATTGTTCTTTATCTTCTTGTTGGCGGCTTGTACTAGCTTTTAGATTAGTGATTAGTAATGGTAATTACAACTTTATTGATCCTCGTGGGGAAATTCTTTTTTTACTCCTCCCTCAACTTGCTCTTTTTGTAGCACAAGTTGTCCGCGAAGGGCAGCCACCTGTTGGGGCGCCCAGGAAGCTGGTGCTTAAGGGTCTTGCTCAAGGACCCGTAGACACGCTGAGGCTGGGTTTGAACCTGCAACCTTGTGATTACAGGCACACAGGCTTAGCCCACTGAGCTACACGCTGCCCCCAATTATTTGAAAGTTGGACTTTATCTCCAGTTTTTAAGCTCTCTTTAGTCCCTTTAGCCACTTGAATCTTTCTCCCCTCTCTGCTTGTGTACTCAGTCATCCTACACTGAGCTCTAGTAATTGCAAACTGATTGTGATTCTGATCTGTTTGCCTCCTCCCCCAGCAAGGCGGTTAACCGCGAGTATGAGGAGTATGTGCTGACGGGCGGGGATTTCGACGAGCGCGTGTTCCTGGGCGCGGACGCCGATGAGGAGATCGGCACTCCCCGCAAAGCCGTGCCGTCGGAGCTTCCTGAGGGACAGCTGTCCTGCCGCCCGCAGATGGAGTGTAACTTGCAGCAGCACTTTGAGAAGGTGCGGCTGGAGCTATGGCTGCAGGGTGAGCTTTGCGTCCAGTGCTGAAGCGCAGAGGGTCACGTTTACTTTTCCCCATGCAGACGCGCTCGTTCGCACCCTCTACCCCCCTGACCGGCCGGGGATATCTGAAGGAAAAAGACATCCTGGTGACGCCAGTATCCTCGGCCACGCAGAGCGTCAGCCGGCTACAGAGCATGGTGTCCGGACTGCGCGATGCCCCCAGCGAGGCCCTGTTGCAGATCTTCAAGTAAGTAGGACGGCCCGGAAGTTCAGGCCCGCTCCCTGCTGTCCACGGTCTGGCCCTCTCCAGTCGCCCTGTACTGCACACTTACCAGAAGGCATCAGAAGTGCCGTCCTCAGGACTCTTCCCCTTGGTGCCGCTCAGCATTTCACTCGCCGCCGGTATTTATTTCCAGGTCGTGCTCTCGGGATCCCACGGACGCTATTCTGGAGCGAGTGAAGTCCCTGGGGGAGACGTTCCGGGAACACTACACCAAGGACACGGAGGAGCTCCCGGGATGTCACATGGGTGAGGGCGGTGTGTCGCATGGCTTCATTACTTCTTAGTGGCACGAGTAAGATGGGATGCTGCGGAAGCTGTTGGCTTATGGGCGAACTTTTGGATTTATGCTCTCTCCTGACCATGTTGGTACTGTGTCAGATTTTGCAGAGAAGAGGTTCAAGCTGGCCGAAATCCTGTATTACAAGGTACTGGAGAACGTGATGACCCAGGAGCTTCGCCGGCTGCAGGGCAAAGACATGGCAGTAAGTAAATTCCCCAGCAGCTGGTGCTGGTTGTCTAACTACCATGTTGCCTTACATTAAAGGTGTTTAAAACACTGATTCCGACCACCTCTTCATGAGCAGTTTTTTTATTTTTTATTTATTTATTATTATTTTTTTAAATCTGGCCCCGAACAAACTCCTCACATAACTGTAGCTGCCTTGGTTACGGCAGTCAGTGTTGTTTCTGTTCCACCTGGGTACCTGGTTCCTGAACAAGCCCAAGTAACAAGTTCTGGTTTGAATAATATCCCTGACAGGAAAGTAATCTTTAGCTCCATCTGTGTAGCAATCTGACATCTTTGTGGGTTGCTTTAATAGATTTCCCTTTGCGTTACATTTTGCTCATTTTTGGGATTGATGTTCTTGTGTGTTCCCCTGATACTTTCCGTCACAGGTTCTGCTGGAGCAGGATATCTTTCACCGCTCTCTAATGGCCTGCTGCCTGGAGGTCGTTCTCTTTTCCTACAGCTCGCAGCACACCTTCCCCTGGGTGATCGAGGTCTTCAGGCTGCGGCCCTTCTACTTCTACAAGGTACGCGGATGCCGTCCTGACCCATGTCCCAGCAAAGCGCTTTCTGCTAACTCCATCCTGAATGTTGCCCCGTCCTATCCAAGGTGATCGAGGTGTTCATCCGCTCCGAGGAGGGCCTTTCGCGCGACACGGTGAAGCACCTGAACAGCATCGAGGAGCAGGTCCTGGAGTGCCGAGCCTGGGCCCGTGACTCTGCGCTGTGGGAGGCCCTGGAGGCTGCACACATGAAGGTCCCTACGGTGGAGGAGGTAGGAATAACTCCGAAAGGGCTCCTCGGGAAAAAGAGGTGAGAGCCATCTGGGAGGAGGACACCTCTGCTGACGGGTGTCTGTTGGCAGTATTTCCTGTCATGGAAATAGGCTGCTGTCATATTTGTCATTTGATTTTTAGTTTTTAAGTCATGACTTGGTCCCGGTGCATGTACGTATTTTGGGTTTGGTTATGTGTGGAGCCAGTGACGATACAAATGGTGGCTGCTGACGTTACATTTCAGACACGCACGGGCTTCTGCTGCCATTTTTCTCTCACATTTCAGTAAGTAGATCGTCGCCATAAGCATCCTTCCCCTCCGCAGGTGAATTTCCCTAGCAGCTTTGAGACGGGGGGAGGCAGTGGTCCGGCACACCTACCCCTGGTGGCCCTCTCCCCAATCGTGCACCCTCGCATCCGGGAGGTGAGGACAGGTCTGGGCGGAAGTGGAAGTGCTCGCAAAGGTGAGGTTCCCCGTGAGGTCACTTCCTGTTATAGTGCCGCTTCCACACGAAATCTCTTCATAATACATAGTCACTGCCAGAATCTGTATTGTAGGAAATGACTGTGTTTTAATTTTATATAATTTGCTTTATTTAGCAGATGCGTCTAACAAGTTAAACTATTCATGCCATAGTTATTTTATAATTGCAGTTTTTTTTTTGTTCTGTACAAAATCTTTTCATTTTACATGCTGACTGAAAAGTAGTTATTCTGCTCATGTAAGAGGCATTTGAAAAATAATTGAAGTTAATCGTTTCATTAGTCACTGGAGGAGTAGACATCAATTACAGTTGTATTTTAAGCATACTTGGAGCTTTAAGGATTATGCAGTTACTTTAGTTTACAGTGTGCGGTATGAAGTTGAAAGCTTCCTGAATGTGTTGTGACGGTGAGGAAATAAAACTGTTATTTCAGTGTAAATGTCATTTTCTGTGATTTATCCTTTTCACTGTGAGGTCTGGCATTGGCCGCAGTGTTTTTGAATCTGAGGGTGCTGGGCTTGTTGGACTGTGCGGGGTAGTTTTTATCTGGGGGCCCCAGAGTTTGAGAGCCCCCCCCTTCTGACAAATGCTCTTGGCCCCCCCATGCGCAGATGTGCCGCCTTCCCCCATCTCGCTTCACGACCGGTACAGCTCCCCCATGGCCGGCAGTGCTAAGAGGCGTCTGTTTGGAGACGACGTGTCGTTGGCCCAGCCAGGGTCGCCCACCAGGCGGGTGCCCCTGCCCCCCGGCGGCGTGCTGAAGATCATCCCCACGTCCCCCTGTGCTGCCGAGGCCGTGCCCGGCTCCCCGGCACGCACCATTATCACCATGTCTGCCTCTCCCAGTGCACAGCAGCTTGGCATACCCATGCACGGTACCCCTGTCGAAACGTTTTTTTGTTGTTTGTTTTTATTTTTATATCAATTCAAAATTTCATTTGAAATCCAAGTTAGTTTTATGTATGGTTTAGTTTTTATTAGCAATGTAACATGGTGGCCAGATAAAGGGGAAAAAAATGCCTATATAAAATAAAAAAAAAACTAACATTGACAAGTACTTGACATTCATTCTTTAGTTTCAGTTTTGGAAGCAGTATTTTGTTGTTATTGTTTGGTTGTAGGCCATTTCTTTTTTTTCTTTTTGGCTAACGCTAATGACCCTGGCGCTAAACTAATGTAAGCTTTTAACACCTAGTTTCATTAACTGTCTTTCCTGTAAAAGCTCAATTTTTTGTGCTGCTGAAATTGTAGTGTGTTTTAGCATGGTTTATACCACAGGCCTTTATCTCCACCTAGGGGTACGGCTGCCAGCCCCGGAGACTCTTAATCCTTATTAATGCCCTTTACGCTCAGGCATGAAGAGCGACATCGGGGGAATCACCATCATCCAGGTGCAACCCAGCGACTCCATGCCCTTAACGGCCCAGGTCCTGCTCACTGCCTCCCCCGGTCGGCCTGGCCTGGGTGCCATGCCCGCAGATACCCAGAGCACCCACAAGCCCCGGCGAACTGGCTCACTGGCACTGTTCTTCCGCAAGGTGGGGTGGCGTTGGGGGGGGGGGGGGGGCATGTACACTAAATATACCAGAGTTACTGCATTGTGGCAAGAATATGTGATAGATATGAGTGGGGAAACAGGACAGCCTTAGGGGATCAGCAGGTGATCCAGGGCATTCCCTTAATACTCTCACGTCACGTCAAACATCAGAACCAATGAATCGCTTTCACGTTTTCCAGATTTAAGTGTAATGGACTTCATGTAAGCTTGAGAGGGGAACTGGATGAAAAGCCCTTGTACACGTTTCTGGCATGATTTAATAAATGTGTGTGACAGAAGTTGGCTGTCAGCTTGGCTCTGAGTGGGACACAGCTGGGTCCAATTGTTAATTTGTATCCATGAATTGGGACAGTGCAGGAGCCATCCATACCCCCTGGGCTCACCTGCTCTGTGTGCGCAGCTCCCTCAGCAGAGTCTGTCGCTGTGAAGGCCATGATAGGGGGATGAATCTCACTTCTCTGAGAGGGATCACATGGCACCTGAGATTTAAATGTGCTTATTGCAAATGCACAGAGATGCTTCTGTATAGTGAAAATTGTGCGTGTTTGGTTCATTTTTATAAAAAATTTTGGTGAAGGATCTACAGCTTGGCAATTCTTATCCGCAGTCTCCAGGCGCAACTTGAGGAATTAGTCAGAATTTGGCACAAATTTCTTGAATCTTGCTTGAAATGTTCCAGCTGCCACCTGCATTGTTGATTTGTGGTTCATTTCATATCTATATTCTGAAAAGAGCAGCTGTGTTCCTCCTCCCTTAGGCTGATCATGACCTGAAACACAAAGCTCTTCATCTCCACATCAGTCAGGTCTGTTTCTGTATCCATGGAAACTACCTCCAGGCCGCATAACATTTCTCACCTGTGAGGACCCTCCCCTTGGTTCATGCAGGTGTATCACCTGGCCAGCGTGCGGCTGCGGGACCTGTGCCTGAAGCTGGACATCTCAGCAGAGAACCGGGGGAAAATCTGGACGTGTTTCGAGCATTCTATCGTCCACTGCACGGATCTGATGAAGGACCGGCACCTGGACCAACTCTTGATGTGCGCCGTGTACATCGTGTCCAAGGTGACCGGGGTGCCACCCAGTCTCCGCATGCCCGCGTTAATCCGCACCTTCTGGCGTCCCACTGACGTCCTCCTGCTGTGCCCTTCCCCCCAGATCACAAAGGAGGAACACGCCTTTCAGGACATCATGAAGTGCTACCGCAGCCAGCCACAGGCCAACAGCCACGTGAGTGGTGCCCTTGCTGCTCTCACTCCACTCAAATGTCTGCTTGCTTCAATGGCTTGTTGGTAAAACTTGTTTTGATCCAATATTTCTTTTCCATAACCAGGTTTATCGGAGTGTCCTCCTTCGGTGTAAAGGCAAGGAACAGCCTTCTGATGAAAACAAGCCAGGGACAGACCAGCTTGGTGAGCAAGGTGAGTGACCCCCCCCCCCCCCACCGGGCACCTGGCTCCCCTTTTGGAGGAAATGGAAATGCTGAGAATTAAATCCTATGGGAGAACATTAAAATCCTTTATCCAGTGTGATTTGGCGGTCAGGGTAAAGAGTTAGTCCCTGCGTGAGGCTTCACAGCCCTGTAACCGGAGTGCCTGATTACTCCTGTTGGATGCCAAGCGGTGTTAGGCAGGGTTTCCGCTAATCCGTTAACCGTTAATTAGCAAAGCTAACTTTCGTTAGCGAATTAGTCTTTCTGCTAACTCTAAAAACTGTTAGCGGACCACTTGGCTTCCTCTAAATTTAGTTCCGCCAGCTGTAAATCAGCTAACATTTTTTCGCAGATTAAGTGAATGAAGTTTAACAGTGAAAATCATTTGTAAACCCTAAAATCATATTCATTTGTTCCTATCTGTTTTGAGCATACATGCATAGTCTTATCTTGCATGCTGTTGGTTGACTGCCTGTAAACACAAGATGTGGTTGGTCAATAACTTGTCGGATTTAAAGTAGTCTGGACTGAATAGGGTCGAGTATTGTTTTAATTTTATCCACTCCGGTTCGGTTTATCAATTCTGGATCTTATCAATTTCCCATTTTCCATAAAAGTACAAAAGAAGAGGACAATTTTTTAACAAAAAATATCGTTATTCTTTTGTACATTCAGAATGGGAGTAAAATGCTTAGTGCATTCAGTGCAGCGCACAACACCTACCTGCAAGTCTTTTGCAAATTCCTTTCAGTTTAATAGAGAGCTATAAGCTAAGTATGTCACTGTTTCTGTTCAGTTGTCTGGGCAAACAGTTGTGGTCATGAATATGAATGATGTTAACCTGGGGAACTCCCCTTACCCAGATCAGCCTGTCAAAGGGCCTGTCTGGTACCGAATGTCACTGTGAAATTATATGATGTACACAGCACGCATCAAGAGTTGGTCCAGGTGCCGAAATACAAATTATATGTTTTTATCTGTTTGTTGAAAGCAATACAAATTGTAAGTATAGCAATGGAGAAATCAAGAAGTGTTTTAGCATGCTTAAGGATTTTATCTTCATTCACTTACATTTACCCCAGACTACCATAAATCCAACAAGTTATCTGGCTAAGTAAGAAATAGTGCTTCATAACACAGGCCCCAGTTGTATTTTCCAAGCTCTAATTGTCAGAGCTGTACACCAATAAAGAGCTGAGATTCTTCCTAGGTAAATATCTTGGTAAACAGTGCCTTGCTGTTAAGCTGCTAGGGGACTGACTGAAGGCAAAATGTCATCATGGACCATTTGTGAAATAGGGCTTCTCCAACACGGATGCTTATATTTCACAAATGGTATATCATAGATAGAAAATTTCAACACAGATTTATTCTGGAGAATACAGAATCTAACAATACCCAACTGGGTAAGTCCTAAACATCTCCTGGTAATCACAGCAGTCCAACATCTGGAACGTCAGTTTTAAATAGGTTAAAACTTTAGCGGTCTAGGTATAAAAGCTAAGTTCATGTAATAAATGTTAGCAGTTGTCATGAGCTTTTGCTAATTATTTTTTAGTGGTTTATCAGTTTAGCATTATCAAGTGAAACGAGTTAGTGGGTTAGCAGTTGTGGAATCTAACGTATTGGTTAGCTGTGCCCACCACTGATAGTAATTTATTACTCTCACTGAAAAATGGATTACTAAGTGCTGCATCAACAGATACGTTCTAAGGCTCAATTATGGTGCAGTGAACTCATGCCGAACGGCCACAGAAAACATTGTGATGGTGCCAGAGCCCAGAAGCTGAGGATGCAGAGTCATCCATTCTGGCATAAATGGGGCCAGGGAGCAACTGCTGGAAGGTGATTCTGCGGCTGGCCGCTGGAGCTAAGCTGCTGTGGATGACCCTCAGAGAGCAGGAAGGCTGCTACACTCCTGGGCATTGGGGCAATGTCCTTCCAGCAGATACACACTCTGCCCCACCCAAGGGAGTTTGTCTTCAAATGCATTTTCCAATGCTGCGCATTAGTTTTTTTTTTTCTTTCTTTAAATGCGTCTGACCTTGCTTTGGTTGTTTGTGTGTTTTGCAGGTGCTGAGAAGGAATCTGAAGCAGATTTAGAGGAGCGGGGTGACTTGATCCAGTTCTACAACTCTGTCTATGTGCTGAGGATGAAGGGTTTCGCAGTCAAATACGCCGTTCCCAGCGCGGACAGCAGGGTAGGCTACCACACAGGGGTTTTCTTGTCCCTGTTAAATTTGGCTGCACATTTTCATTATTGATGTTCTACACAATCACGTCCATCTTAAACTGCCTTTCTTCCTGTGTATTGATTCTTCCCCTCATTCCGTGATGGTGTCCTTCCACAGATTTTAAAATGAGCGTTCGATCTGCCCTTTCGGCTTACATATGTTAGCACTAACCTTTTGTCTCGTAAAAGCCGAGGACTGCATCAAAACCCACACAGTAGCAAGCCTGCTGGTGCTGATGTAACCTTCGGGGCTGCCAATGTGAATGTCCCCTCCTCTATTTAGGCAGAGGCTCCGCCTCTTTCCCCGTTCCCGTCTGTGAGGGCGCAGCCGCTGTCACCTCGCCGCGTGTCCCAGAGGCACTTCATCTACGTCTCCCCACACAAGAACGGCTCCTGTATCACCCCCAGCTCTGCCTTCACCTACAAGTTCAACGGCAGCCCCTCTAAGGCAAGCCCACTCCCCCTCACCCTACCAGCCAATAATCTTTCTTTATGTTGGCACTTATAAGGCTCAGACATAGACATAGGATTGATTGGTTGTTCTGCTGTGATTGACAGCAAGTTGCAGTTCTGCCTACTGTGGGTCTCATTGCCCGTGTAGAGTGGTGTGTTCTGTTCCTTCAATCCTCTGTCCATTGCAGTTTGGAGATCCAGCTAACAGCAGCTGTGCAGATGTCCAATGAGGAACCTGGACACGTCGCCTCTCTGTACTTAGCCCCTGCACGTCTGGACGCAGGCACCTGCGAAGTGAATAAAACGTAATTTGTCCCCCTTCCTGCTGTGTTTAGGAGCTCAACGACATCAACAGGATGATCCGGCAAGGAGGTGTGAGCCGCAAGCGGGTCTTCACCATGGAGGGCGACTACCCGGATTCCCCGTCCAAGCGACCATGCCAGGAGAGCAAGGACGTGCTGCTGAAACGCCTCCAGGACGTCGTGAGTGAGCGAGCTCACCACTGAGCACCCTACCACTGAGCGCCCTACCACTGAGCGCTCTACCACTGCAGGCCACACCCCTGCTTCACTCTGGTTCTGAGGGATGCAGTCTTCGGTCACCCAATGCCATCCCAGCATTAGCATTATGGATATACAGCACAGAACTGTACCCTTAATTGTAACTCGTAAGCACACAGGTCTGCCTAGAGATCCTACAGATGATTTGTAACCCCCCCCCCCCAAAAAAAAAAAAGAAAATCAAGGTTGTGTTTTTATTGTAGTATTTTTTGTTTTGGTTATGAACCTTGGCATGGGTTTTGGGAGATAAGGTAATGGGTTAGTGAAGCCTAATTCCTCCCTCCGTGGCCTTTGCTGGAACTGATTCTTGGGGCAGATTCAGTCGGATGGTCTCTAGGCAGGTAACTGTGGGTTTATGCTGCTTTTTAGCAGCATTGAGTCTATGTGTGTAGTATCTACACTTCTTTTTGTCTTTTTTTTTAATTATGTGTTTGAGCATTAATGCTGAGTTGTTCAGCTGAGTTTTGTTTATTAAGTCATATCTTGCTGTTGAAATATTCGCCGAGCTGTTTTCTTTTAAATGGTATTCAGATTTAATTTGGAACTTAAAAAAATGTTTGTTCTTGTGTGATGTTTCACGTCTGTTGGGACATGGTGACCACTGATCCTGACACCTTTTCATGGCATTTACTTTAAAACTGATCAGTACTCTGTGGGTTAATCTGTTTGTTCTGCATCTTAAACAGAGTTCCACATCAAACAGTACTTCGGTCCTGAATCAAACACCGCTTATATTGACTGACCCTACATTATACAGAAGGAGAAGAGTTACTGCTTATTAGAAAGCATTCCCACTTAGGGAAATGCGAAATCCTGTTTAGTATCTTTTATTACCATTTTAATTATCTGGGTGTTGACTAATTATATTTTGTAAAGTAACAAATTAAGCTGAACTGGGAAAATTTGGAAGAAACAATGAAATGGACACTTTCTGTACGGCCGTAACCCAGAGCATGGGCTGAATATTCCCCTTTTCTTTTACACATGTATGAAAATAAACTTTCATATTTTACTTATTTAGTGATTTGCTTTTTGTCCTAACTTTATGTGCCTGTTCACATTAATGCTCCATTTTAATATGCACTTTCCTAGCAGGATAGGACCCCATATCCTGAAGGGCTGTGGGTTTGAATATTGTGACTTATCATCATTGGACCCCTTAGCATGGCTCCTAAACCCCAGTTGCCACCAGGGTGCTGCTTAGCCATGTTCTGCCCCTCACCTGTATGTCACTTTGCACAGAAGCATCTGTTAAGTGACTTTTAGACCGTTCTTGCTTTGATTTGGAGTTGCTCCTGTACACTTTTTTAAAATGCAGAAAGGGGCTTTTCAAAGATAATACAAATTCCTTCAGAGAGAAGCAAACCAGAACTGCCAAAGAATGAGTTTGTACACTGCCTGTGGCGGTAAAGGAGGCAGGGTGTTTGAAATATCCATCTTATTAAAGTGAAGTAAATCAAAGTGTCCACTAGATGGTGCTAAATGAACTGGGAATGAACTGCAAATATTTTCCAAACAAGAAACAGATCGCTTTCACCTTCAACAATTCCTTCAAGCAGTCTGTCTTTTTAATTATTAATAATATAAGACTTGGAATCGAGCGGTAAGTGAGAATTTTGGATAGTGCGGCAAAGGTGGAGGTCCTTAAAAGTCCTGCTTAGGGTGGATGAGCATAGCTGGAATTTCAATCCTACCTCGGGGTCTCAGAGTGAGCGGCTGAATCGCGGAGCGAGGTCACAGCCCTGCGAAGGCCAGCCTGCCTGGCCCTCTGGAGATCAGAACGTGTTTTATGTGACAAGAAGGGAAATGCTTGCCTGTAATTGGGTTCATGGCCAGATAAAGGCTTCTTTTATTTTGAAAAATGTTAAGGGACTTCAACATCTTGTAGTACTGAAATTATTTTTGTGTTCCGCAGTTGCTTAGCTGACACCCCTGCGACTGATCCATGTATGTCTAGCTGTTTATTTGGAAAAGATTATATGATTTATACATAAGCCTGAACAATTCAATTTTCTTCAGTTATATGCCCTTTTTAAGACCTATTCAGATTTAGCCTTTTGTCAACGTTAAAATCTCGGTTCATGAAATGCAGCCCCCCTCCACTTGCTTCCTACGGCCTGTAATTCACCGTATGTAATATCCCCGTGTTTTGTGAAGTGAAGGACCCCTCCCAAAATGCCCAGCTGTCTGCCTGTGCTCCTGCTGTTGGATGATCATCTCCCTGACTGCAGGCGAGACGTAGCCGTTCATCGCCGCAGCTGTCGCTCTATGGCCAGTGGACAACGCTCCTTTCTGGGGGAGGGCCTGAGAATTTCCGCCTTCGGCCTGCTCTGGATTCAAGTCAATGAGCCGGAACTCTTTCCACTTTGATGACCTGAATTTCTGCTGCCTCACTGTGCAAAGTTGTCCATTGTCTTTGGAAGTCAATGCAAAGTAAACACTCGCCTCTTGAGTTTTTTTTTTTTTGTAATCTGCCCAGAGATGGATGACGCCAGCTTCGGTGCTGTGAAGTCACACATCTTTGAGCTGCGTCTGTCATACCCCATGGGGATGCTGGATGGAGTCACAGGTGCTGTCCCTATAAGGGAAATTTGACTGGTGGATGGTTTGAGCAAAACCAAATTAGTGTGTTTTCGGTGCAGAATGAAACCTCATTAATGTTCATAAGTCTTGAACAGAAACTCTGCTTCTTCCTTGATCCGTAGCAAACAGATCCTCTGAGATCAAAGCATGGAGTGTGGGGTGTAACCTCTGCTATTCCAATGAAACGTGCAGCTGGTAGATGAATAAAATGTGTGTCTCAGTTAAGAAACATGTTAATTACATTTGCTCAATTGTATGCACATAAGCGGGCTGAGACGCACTGCTCACAGGACATGGAGGCTCTGACACTCTGTAGGTCAATGTAAACATTTGACTTCTGTCGTCTTCCTAACTCTAAGGTTCCTGGTTCCCCAGAGGCCTCCTGTGAAATTATTGCCCATTTGCCACTGCATTTCTGCTGTTATAATTTCATAGTTGATGTCATTTAAGGGTATTGAGCTCAGCCTGTTCCCTTCCTCCCAGAATACTTAACGGGGAGGGGAAGGGACTACGAACCCTTTACTGGAGCCTTGAGACACCATCGTCCCTCGTACAGGTGGTCATGTCGCTCAGTGCCTCCTATTATCTGCTCATCATTGGTTATCAGAACTGCATCCCAAGGGCCGCAAGGCAATCCAGGAGATCAGAGGACATACAATCCTGCCAAGCTGTATGTCGTGGGAGTTATTGATTTTTTTGTCCCGAGCACCTGCTCCAAGCAAGACAATGCTGGATTTAGGGCAGGTGTGATCCCTGAAGCCTCTGCTATGGATGATGGTAGCAAGCTGCTGTTCTCATTTCTTGATTCATCATTTCCTGTTTCATAGGGCAAAAATAGTTGTGTTGTAGTAGTACTGCTCCCTGTGTTACCAGCAGCGACTGGCAAATAAGTGGCTGCAGCAGCTCTCTTGGGTGAGGTCTGTGTGTCCATGAGCCCCAGGGACTCCACGACAAAATCAGGTTACTGCTTAGAGCTGACGCCCCTAGGACCTCTGCACAATATCGCTTCACGGATCACACGGGAGGAGTGGACTTTTAACGTTTGCACCTTATGATCCTGACATTGCGAGCTGAAGACGCCTGTCGATGACAGCCTGTTGACTTTCCCTTATTGGACAGAACTTGTATGAATTTTCATGCAGTCTATTCTCTCTGTAGGGAATTTTCAGTCAGGATGATTCAGATTTCACGAAGATTCAGCCCTAACATTTACATTACATTTTATTCAGGCAGCAGCTGCTACTCACGTTATTAGATATTAAAAATCACATTTTTAGCTTAACTTTCACGATTTTTTAAAATTTAGTTTGCATTCGTAAATATAGACGCTCTGCAGGTTACAATGGGGTTACATTCAAATAAACCATCATAAGGTAAAAATATCGTATCATATTTGCATTTTAATATAGTGTACCTAACCTAACAAACAGAACATTACCCTCCTGTTGGACAAAACCATTTACACAAAGTGTATTTTATAATAAATTGTTGAATAGCTCATGTAATTTATTGAATCATCATACCGGTCTTAAAGCCGAAATATCGTAACAAAGACCATCGTAACTGGTAGCATCTGTTTCTTTTTCCTTTGGACACAGTGCTTTGACGTGAGTATTAAAAAAAAGTGCCATCACCTGCATGCCTGCAAGTTGAGCTTTAGTGCATAACCGCTCGACGTCGAAGGAACTGAACAGTGTCGTTGCCATGAGAAAAGAAAAAAGAAAAACAGGCGTCACTCTCTGGACTCTCTGAGGCGAGTTATAACAACTCGCAGCAGGTCTGGGGACTACGCCGCTGTTTCACTTATATTCACCTTAGATAAGAAGACGGGGCCTTGCTGGCGAAGGCGCTTCGTACCTCCTATGTATGATGTTGTTTTTGTCCGTTATGGAGCTGCTGGTGGAAGTTGCGGCAGAAACGTGGCCTCTGAGGGAAGCATCTCTACAGGCCACAGTCAGCCGCAGCACCCACTGCTCTGGGGAAATGAGATTCTCCCTCCCTGCCGTGATGCCACCCGCTTTATCTCCAGTTAACCTCTCCCATGGGCCGGCTAGGCTTGAATAATTCACAGCCAAGGGACAGAGGATGGGGGGCGGGGGGGGGGGGGGCTCCATATTTCCTTAGGGAAAAACGTTTTTTTGCCGAGGGCTGGATCTTTAGGTCGGGTTGGAGGGACGGCACCCATGCCACTGCAAGCTCTGCCGTGTGCCGACTGGTGTGGCCC
>JAODKE010000138.1:587996-600643 GCA_026779605.1 Mormyrus hasselquistii
ATTATTTTAAAAACTCCATCACAGCACATGTACAATTGGGTAATTACTGAAATCAGTGTTAATCAAGCTTTTTTTTTGTTGGATTGTTGGCGTTCTACCCACAGCTACATTTTGGAGGACGGGTGTGGTAATGTGGTGACTGATAGTCTCCCCTTCCTCTAGGAGTTCCCAGGAATGAGAACCCCCCCCCCCCCCCCGGGACCGAAGCACGACCCTCCATGATGCTGAGATGCCGCTTCCCGTTTCATCTCAGCTGCTCCATTGCTCATTTTCCGTTCATTTCAAGTCACATTTTGGTTTTATTTTCATACTTTTACACAATGCCCTTCCCGTATGAAATCGCAGGACAGATCAGCGATATGTGACGCCTCTCTCAAGCCGCCAGTTTTACATCCTCATTATACAGTAGGCTGTGATTATTTTCCACTGTAACTTTGTGTGTTGAGCTAAACGTTACAGGTTCCACTCAACAGATTCTTCTATTCAAAGGAACCTACAGTAAGTATACTGCTCAATGGCCTCTGTCTGACACTGATCCAACACCTACGTGGTCAAAAGCACATGCCCCTCTGTTCCCATCTTAGCCGCTGAAACTAGTTCCTATTTTCCAATATTAAGAAAACAACATTCTTCTTCTTCTACTTTATATCAAACACGGAATACCATGGTCTAATGCCTCAGCAGCAGACAGACACAAGGAGACTCTTCCAATTACTGCAGGCTTTCATTACTTATTAATGAGTGTTGAGATGCGCATGCAGCTTGTTCAGCTGGTCACTGTTGTGAAGGTCACAGCCTTGCAGTAATGACAGTCTGAGACGCCTTTAACGACCCGCGGCAGCTCAGCGGTTCTGATGAACAAGCAAACAGTCCATCAAAGCTGATACCAGCCTGCTGCAGCTCTCCTGAGGTCAGCCATCTTGGACTTTTCCTGGTGACCTCCCAGGAGTTGATCACAACTCCTCTAGCTCTCTTTGGTTCATCAGACTGAGGTCCTGCCTAATTTCAGGCACTTTCCAGTCACCCCCCCTCCATCTCTGGCTGTCTGCTGGCTCGGTTTACATGCCCAAGTCTTTAACGCCCGTGTCAAACACATTAAACATAAGCTGAAATTACATTCAAACAACGTAGCGCACTCATCCCGCTATGTGGAGTTTAATTTGATCGCAACTCTAATTAAATGCGCATTAGCCTGCCAGAAGGAGTAAACCCTAACCCCCTGAATCTCATTAATCTCTCTGTTTTTGTTACTCTTTCTGAACCCAGGAATCAGATATAATGACATTTTTTTTATGGAGTTAAATCGAAATTTTGTTGCTCGGAGTATCAGGGGCAACCATGAGAGCTACATTTCCTTTCAGAAGATTTGTGTATCAACTAATGAAATATTTATAAAGAAAAACCTTTCTTTGTTGACCTTTTCTAAATTTTTATTTTTCCTCTTTGTTATAGCTCTTCATCCTAATAATAGACATAATAATCTGAACTAGTCTACTTGAATTGAAATATACTATTACTATTAAACAACTCCTGAGCTCAAAGATGTCTTAATTATATTTTCTCACCAATGTATAATAATTAATCCAAAATGCTTGCTTAAATAACAGTGTACTGCATAAAAATTGAATTTTGATTTTGATTACAATTGTCACTAAGATGTATAGTAAGATCTATGTCTCTGACCCCTAATTTCTCAGAGTATCTGCAGATCCGGGAGGTTCCTCTTTCCTTTTCTGGACCTCTGGAGCTTCAGTTCAGGGCTCCTGAGACTCCTGGATACTCCAGCTGTCTGGCAAGCTGACAAATCTCAATCACGGATGACAAGCGTGTCTGCAGACATGGTTTGGGAAGACATGAAAAGGAAGGAATTGGCCTTGAGGTAGAGAGAGATATAAAGTAAGTGGCGAGAGAAATCAATCCAATCAGCTTTTAGCCTCACCTATCGACAGGCTGTTACTGTCACCTGCCTGTGGCTGTGGCAAGGGAAAGATGATGTAAAGGGAAACAGCTTTGCTCTAAAAGATGATGTTTGTAACCTGTCCGCAATGTGAAGGAGAGACGCTTTAGTTCAGTCACAATCAAAGGGTGAAAAAACATAGCAGAGAAAGATTGACCTAGTGCACCACTTCCAGCAGGGGGCATCAGTGAGCAGACTCTTGGTCAGACGCCCATGTCTGAAGCGAAGGGGGTCAGACCCAGTTAGAGACACCTCTTCCTTTCTGCAGTGTCATCTGGTCATTGTGATGCATATTGTGTTTCCATCGCTATCAGGTATTCAGATGAACTGCACATTATTTGATGGTTTTGCTGCGTTTATGGAGTTATCAGCTTATGGAGTTACCAGTTGACCCAGATTTCCTCTCAGCGGCGCTGCTGTCAACATAACCCTATCGCGGAGCAAGTTAGGCCAACTTCAGCTGTAATTTCCGGAACTCTCCGGGGACCAGTGGTGAAGGAAAACACAGAGAAGTAGGGTAGTAAGCAACCAGAAAGGTCCAAAGTGAAACCTTCTCCGCCTCAATGTAAGGCATCCACACCTTGATGGAGCCACACTTAGTTTTGCTTATTCCTCCACTTGCTGTCCACTTCCTGGGTGGGATCTGTCACCAGATCACTTCTCCAGCGATACTCAGCCACTCTTCAATAATTTAAAGTGGTTGGGTGACGCGCAAGAATCTGTCACTCTGATTCTCATTCCGAAAGCAGGAAGCCAACTTAGACGCCCATGAAACTTCAGTGCATTTTTTTCCCCCTGCTTCTCCGCAAATAAGCATCTGCTAATCATTAAATACTTCACGTTTCGCTCACAACGTTTCCTGCTGGGCTGTCGCTCAGCAGGGCTCAAATTATGATGACAGCAAATTCAACTTGAATTAAAATAGACCTACATCCTGTCATGTTTCGTGGCTCTCCACATCCAGCAAGCATCCTTATCATCTTAAATTTCCAAAGTAATTCATGAACAAAGTAGAACTTTTCATTTCCTTGGATAGATGAGTAATTAGTAGTGTTTTGCGCCAAAGCATAGGTGTATAGCTTCCTGTCAGAGTTCAGGTGTCTTCCTGTGTTCCACCCCATACATGTAACTGCCCCCCGATGGCCACCCCATACATGTAACTGCCCCCCGATGGCCACCCCATACATGTAACTGCCCCCCGATGGCCACCCCAACTGAAATTTATTGCAGACGCCACTGCTTGGGTACTGTATGAGACATGTCTATGAATGCTGGCTGTCTGAATTGTATCTATCCAGTAAAGATAAAGCAAATGAAGTCCAGCTGGCTTTTGTGTGGTTTCACCTACTAGTACAGACGACAGTAGAGGGTTTGTGTTCTTCTCCCAGGATGTGGTTTCTCAGCTTGGTGTGGTGATCTTCATATCCCTGTCATATTCAGTCTGAAATGACACCTTTCTTGCATAATCTCATCACATGGCTGCTTTCGCTATTGTCTAAAAATATCCTACAAGAATGATGCTTGGAATTTCATTATATCAGTTTAGGACAATAGGAGTCATAATGTGTAAATTTATTCAGAGTTTTGACTGGAAAACATACATCGCTGTATCCCCTTTTCAATCACAATGGCCCAGTTAATATCTCAGTTTTAAAGTGAGTCTTGGGCAATCAAATCACAAGTGTAGAGTCGCGACACATCGCTGTTTACACCCATGTGTTCACGTGTGTTTACTTCTGTCCACTTGTGATCACCCAAGACGCATGTTACAGTACAAAGTGCTAAGTGCAAACAAGGCCATATTTAATGTATGTGTTGAAAATTGAAGTAAAACATTAGCTAATGTGATTTTGAAAAGTAATCAGCTTAATTTTGGTTCTGTTTCTCAACCCCAAAATGTGGTGTAACGCATATTTTCTATAAGTCTATAATCACTTGCAGCTCTCCACCTGGGCTTGCAAATCAATTATTCCGCAGCGATCTAACATGTTTATAGCCTGCTGGGCCTTTGGTACCTTGAAGGCTTAGAACTGGCTTCATGAAGTTTAAACCACCAGTAAAGATCTGGCTCAGATTTTAACACACTCTGCTGAAATCTGCCCTAGGGGCAGTAAGGAAGCACATAGTTCAACTTTCGATCTGAGATTTCAGGAACCCGAAAAGAAGAAAATCCACATGAAATTTCCCCAACATCTCTTACAGGTTTATTGGGAAGGAGCCTGACAGTTTATGGAGGATTAATTTTATTTTGGCCTCTAACCATGTGATAGGGTCACCAAAGAGCTTTATACAGTGACACACCAAATAAAACATTCTTGGACGTCAAGAGATTAGAGACACCTAAGACCTAACATACAAGCGCATTAAAGATTTATGCAGCCCCATTAACAAGCACATTATAGATAATTATATGCTTCAATACAAATGTACGAGAGGGACATACATCCTCAAATATAAATAAAGTGGCTACACCCACATGGCAGAGTACAAACCCGTTAGAGATTCCTACATGCCCCAAAACAAGTGCATTAGACACGCACCCATCCATAAGCCTAAACACATTACAGACACCTAAATCCGAAATGCAAACACATTAATGACACCGCTGTTCCCAAATAAAAGCAGTACTGATGCACGCACCCAAATTCATTCGAGAGACCAGCATTGTAATACCAAACACTAAAAATACAAACACGGTGGGAAAATCTACATTGACAGTAATAAATAAACTTATTCACTGGCACCATTAGGACTTTATTCTGTGCTGCAGAGAAAGCATACTTTGAAGCCGAATCAGAATTCAACCTGCACACTGGAAACTGCGAGCGAAAAACATGCTTCCTGCCCGCCAGCAGGGCATTGCACAGGCAGTGCATTAATAATCACTGCAGAGCACTGTGCGGTTCTCACTCTCATTACACACTGGCACATCTAGTAAGGAGACAAGGCTCAACGGCCCTTTAGGAAACAAATGAGCACTGCCCGTCTATACTTAAAAATAATATCAGCCTTTCGCAAAACATGTAATATTTCAAATATCGAATAGGTTGGATGTCAGCTGATTCTAAGCACTGAAACTCTTAGATAATAATGAACCTAGAAAAAAAATTCACTTAGATTTTTTATTGAACAAATAAAAGAAAAAAGTGTTTTAGCTATATTATGTGACAATATTTGAGACTTTAAATTGTCACGCTGTGAATTAATGAAGCACTTAAGTATTTTTAGTGGCTTTGGCCTCTCGAGGATTGAAACTTCAAGTTCAGAGTGAAGGACGGACTGAGCATGTCGACATCTGTTTGGGAATATTGCCTGACTTTAATGAGTCCACTTTCACAGGCTGCAGATAAACAAACAAACAAACAAACACAAATAAATAAATAAATAAATAAAATGGGCATATTGACACATGCAATAAACTGCAGAAAGTAACTATGTAGCTATGTATTGGTCAAGTAGTCAGTCTGAATTTCAGGGGAATCTGTCACAGAAACTGAAAACTACCTGTCAAGGGAAACGCTCTCAAAAATCATCGTGGCGTATGCCAGCCACGGACAGACTGCCCAGAGAAAAAGAAAGAGTGCTCTCAGGTCGAAGCTCATCTACAGGGAGAGATGCTTAATAGGATATTTGCTAAACAGCACAAAACTAGAACCTCAAAAATTTACCACAGAACTGACCTGACAATGGAAATAAGAAATATGGTCTGATGAGCCGTTTTTTTTTAATCATTTTTCATGCGTCTGGATGGGTTTGCCGTTACCTTACGACTATCTCATATTTTTCAGATGATAATGCCCCTATAGACACTGCTAAACAAATTCAAGAGTAGTTTCATGAACAGGATCAGATGCCCCCAATGGCCTAATCAATAGATCTAAGCATCACTGAACTTTTAGGGGATGTTCTGGATCACAGAGTGTGAAATAGATTTCCACCTTCTTCATGCCTCAAAGAACTGGAGGCTTTTTTCTTGAAGAATTGTCCAGTATCCCACTAAACACGGTTTGTGTATCAGCGTTTCAAGAAGAATTTAAGCTGTTCTGAATGCAAAATCTGGTTGTACTTCTTGGTATGAATGCATTAATGAAATGATTCTTTATTTTCCATTAGCACACAGATTGGAAAGCATGTCTTTCTAAACAGGGGGTTTAAGGGCATTGCTCAAGGACCCATGGACATGTGACTATTCTGCTGAGGTTGTGGATTTGACTGGTGACCTTCTGGTCACAGGCGATTGGTCAGTGAGCCACTCACCAACCCATTCAAATACAATGTTAGTTAAATGCTGCTGGTATTTTTATAGACACACACTTTTGTACTGTATGAACATCTGGGGTGTCCTGGGTAGTGGCACTGTGGCTTAGCTGCTTAGAATGTCCCTCATATTAAGCAGGAGGTCCTGTGTACAAATCCCAGCAGTGATTGCGCTCAAGCTCCCCACCCGCCTGGGTATGCGGTTTTCGTTCCTTGTGTGGTGCCCTTGTTTATCTCGTATCGCAGCGTTGTTTGTCCTGTCCTCCCTTCCCTCGCAACCGCTGCACAAGCATTTCGCCGTGTTCCTCCCAAACACGTGACAGTAAAGCTTGAGACCTGAAAACAAAACGAAATCTGAAGTGTAAGAATAAATGGAAAAATTCGCAAGTTGAGCAAGGATTAACATTGGCTGCTGCCAAGTTTCGTTAGCATCTCAGAGCTGGCGTCTGACAGTGGCGGTGGGCTAATTACAATAAGCCAGGAAAAAAAAAATGCACAACTCTGCACAGTTTAAAGAAAGTTAACAGACAACAATCTACAAAGTGAATTGCTCTGGGAGTTCTGGAAGGTAAAGGTTCTGGAGTTTTCCGCTACTTGCATAAATTATTTTTTTCTGAACCAGCTGGAATGCTTTCATCGTGTGATATTCCGAAGCCTTACTAACTGGAGCAGTGACGAGACGGCGCAAAGATATATCGATTGGCTCTCTTCCCCCAGGATGACCATTGGGGTTAATGGACTGAGCGTACGGAAACGTATCAATAGTTTCTTTCTTTCACAGCATGTGTTACATCTGTAGCTATCGATCACATGCTGTAATTCTATTAGCCTATTGGTTGCTTTACAAAGAGGTCTCCTTCATCTGCTTCACACTCTCCAGTGATGGCGGTGACCTACTTCATACCATCCTGGGGTGTGATTACTTTTCAAAAGGATGCGCCTGATCGATGCTGAATGGTGCCCTGGTAAATGAAACGTGAAAGCTTTTCTGCATTTGGTATTCGGTCCGACGAGAAGAAAAAAAAAGTCACAGGTCTTCATTAGTGGTTTTATATTTTGAGGTTAACGGGTGCAGTTCAAATATGCATCTGAGGCTTTATAACAGGCCAAAAAAAAAGAGAGAAAAAAAACGACACGCAATGTTTATATTTGAAGGTCATATATCCTTTAAAACTGTGGTTGATTTGAACTTTCTGTGAATACAATTTATTTGTACAGATAGTTTATTATGCCAGTGCAAGATGAAGGAGGGGGTCTAGGAGTCCTGGGGAGGGGTGAATTCCAGCTCCTAAGTCCATTAATTCGCATCATCTGTGTTTTATTGTTAATCTTTTATAGCTGTGTTGTATTTTTTTCTCTCTGTTCCCAGATCACGTGACGCGACCCCTCTATTCAACCTCACACCCTATTGCAGCTCTTCCCCAAGACCTGAAAGCCAGATATCTGTCAGGTTGTTTTCTGTCCTCCACGCTGTTTTGGTGAACCCTTCCCTTCCTCCCTTCCATCCTCCTGTCGCCCGGTTCTCTCTGCCCCCCCCCCCCCCCACCTACCTGCTGGAGACTCACAGTCAGTTAAAATGAAATTGTAAATGACAGGTCGAGCCACTGGTGCAGTGCTTAAAGCACCACGCTTCCACCCACAAGTCTGCATGTTCGGATCCGCCGTCAGAGGGTTTTCAGTGCCTCACTGAGTCACTGCAGGACAGTGCAGAGCACGGCAGAGCTCACACTGGCGCGAGTGGCACAGTTATGCAGTATAATACCTACATTTTGTCAGCAACCTGATGTCAATAAATAATATCAAATTTGCGTGGAAGTGTAGCACGTAAGTAAGGGTGTTTTTTTGCATTAAAAAAGCATCGTGCTGTGGGAGTTTATTTGTCAGAACTATAAAACATTCTCAAAATCTAGGAAAACTGCATTGAAACGTCAAATTCTATGATCATCATTGCTATGAAACTGAAATACAGCACACTCCCAAGAACAAATGTTTTCTCATTCTTGCTGTAGCCTTTTATGATTCTCTTACAGTTTTTTGACCACATTACTCCCAGACAGTTTTAGTATAAGACACACACTAATCATAGGCAGTGATTGCTGACTTCCCACGTCTGAATATTTCACTAGACATTTGTGTATTACTGACAGTCACCATATTGTTTTAACCATCAAGCCCGTTGCCCTTATTTAAAACATTATGTAAATCATTTGTCGTTCATTTACAGCACCACATCAAACTCAGTATATTAAACCTTCAGGAATATTTTTTAAAAAACTGTCCGTGTTATTGTTCATGATGTCAAGGTTCTCTCAAAAGCATTTTGAAGTCTTTACCACAATGGCATTCTATGGTGTGTGCCTACAATTTGTAAGATGCACAGAGAATATCTCTTTTCTAAAATATTGACCCTGCTCTCTGACCCCATCAGAACCCGTCTCTGTATGGAGAGCGAGCTCTATTCAAAATAGACATCATTTAAATATATTTTTACATTTTTCTCAAGCCTTTATTAGCTGCCTTTGAAACTTTACAGCCCAGAAAGCTATAATTTGGCTTGTGAACATTTACATCTTTTGTACTCTTTCTTCCCACCCCCCCACATAATGATATAATCCAGTGCTGCAATGTTACGTAATCCCCTTCCCACGACGTGCCAGTCAGCCCTTGGATGTTCTGAATGATGTGTCTGTCAGTGACTTCTATTCAGGTCTAGACTCATCATAGTTATTCTTAGGTGAAACCCAGAGATACGTGATTTTTTTTTCCCCATCAACACTCACAGTGTTTACTTTGCTGCATAATTTTGCCTTATCGTTCTTTACCTGAAGGGGAGAAAATGAAAAGGCAGTTAATTGTCTTGCCAAATGAGGTGTGACAGCTGGAACAATTTATTACTAATTAATATTAAACCTTGTTTTTCAGTTCAAGAGTCAGTTCAACATCCTTCATGGTTTGCAAAGAATCCCGTCTAACATTGTTATTACTACTGTTGTTGCCCAAAATATATTGATAACTGCATGTAGACCTTCCTTGAATGCCTGACGAAGGATTGTAAAGCAGGCCTTAACAAGCCTTTTCAAAGAGGTTCACAGCAGCCATTAAAATAGTCTACATTTCCATTCCATTGGCTTGCTAGTTCATAATGAGGTAGCATTTTAAGTTAACCTTCATGCAACTGTAAGGATTACACCTTCCACAAAAGAAAAGCAAATTGGCTTTTTATGTAAATCAGCTTAGTTTGTAAGAGTCACACCTTCATCACAATAAAGCCTTCTGGGGCCAGCCAGCGGGTGAAATTTGTCGTCGTAGAAGTGTGAGTATAGGCCTCACACTGAGTGATTTGACTGCAATATAAAATCATAGTTTGACATACATAGTAATTATACCGCGGAGACATGGAACTGGGGATGCTGTATCAGAGCCTATGAGAAAACCTCAAAGAAGTATGTCCGAGATCGCTGTATTCCATTGGCTGGAATCCCCCCCGCCCCCCCATGGCAGTTATTTACTTATACAGGTTATGAGACTACATGCACTGATCGGATTTCTGATCTGTTTATGTCCTTGGGGAAGATAATATGCAGCGCAGGAAAATAAAGAATTAAGAAAGGCTACTGCCCTTCAAGAACATTACGTCCTTCAGTTGAACGCTTAAACCATCCATTGTTTTTTTATTAGGAATACATTTTTGCACGGATTGTATTTTATAACACTCATACACGAGTATGGTGTGATCTCTGAAGACGATAATATTATATATACTGTAGTTGTGGGTGGCTAGACTCATAATAAGATGTCTTTGTTTGTGGTATCCAATCATATTTAAAGGCGGTGCTGACATTATGCAGAGACGGCCCTGAACACAGGGACACGTTGACCTTTGCTCTTCTATTTATTCTAACTAGCGCAGGACAAATATTGATGTAAAACTGTGATATTTTAGTAATCCGCAATTAGACTGTAATTCCAATGAGCTTGATCACAGGCTGTTGAACTGAAACAGCACCATTAATGACCAGGGAAGGCAAGATAATGTTATTTAAATTTTTGATCCCATTTAATTCAGGCGGAAGATGAAAAAGAAAAAATAAATCCACTTTTCCCTCAGTTTAATCGAAAATGCATCCTTAGCAATAAGGCGCAGAACAGATTTTGATAACCATATTAATTACCCTCTTGCTGTATATCTCACTTTTTGCAAAACAGATTTCACTGGGATGAACTCATGCAACTGGATAAGTCCAAATGGAGCTGAGCCTCATCGCGTCATCCATCACTGCGTCACTGTGGCCGGGAGAGATCTTTATGTCCCACTCCCACACATATGAAGCATTCACCCAGCAGGAAACAGCACCCTACATATAACCAGAATTCCACATAAAGAAATGGATCATTTTACCGAATTAAGCATAATATTATGCTGGATAATCGGGAATCGTTCCTCACCTGATCTGAACTGGTTATAAATTCCCTGAAAGAAAAGGCAGAGCAGATTCATGATTAGCTCATCGTCGGAAAATACGGAATAGGGATTCCAAGGGAATATAATTGGATTGGTCTGGTTGGGGGCTAAATTTGATACGGTATGCTTTCTTGGGGCCCAAAGTCTATAGCAGTACACTTGGATGTCAGGGACATCCAGATCGGACATGGAGAGGAGAACGACAAGCCTGGCAATCTGTAACGAGCCACGGCGACTTGAGAGTCCCTCGCTGCATCAGGAAGGACAGACAAGGGCCGGCACGCTTCTGCGCCACCTGGGCCATTTGTCTGCAGGGCGTCCGGAGAAGCCGGGGGAAAGGCTGGATGCTGGATCGGGTTCACTCTCCATGCTGGCTTAACATGACGCTGCAAAACTGCATCATTTCTGGAGATGCTTTTATATTAACAGGGGCACTATGCAGTAAAATGCCCTGAGTGCACAAAATATATCTCATATATCATGAGCAGGCGATACAAAGCATTAATATTCTTCCATAATCAATCATATTTTTCCATAATCTGGGTTGTGGCGAGACTTTTAGGAAGCACAGGGCACCTTGGAAAGGAAGTCAGTCCATCACAGATCACACGTAAACACGTACTATGGGCAATTTAAGAGACGCCTGTCCAGCTAATCATACGGCTTTGGACCACTGGAGGAGACGGGAGTAACCAGAAGAAAGCCGTGCAGCATGGGAAGGACAAGCAAAAGCCATCCTCCTAGATCGTTACGTGGGATTTGACTGCAGGACTGGTACGTTGCCCTCATTCCTAAGAGCAGTCATGTGAAATCAGCACTAACCTTATGCATAGTAATACAATTTTTAAAAATAAATTTTACATGCTGGAATATCACCATAGATCCTGTTTAGGTGAGCTTAAGCCCCCTATTTTTTGTCTCAGCCTCCCTTAATTTCTTTCTAATTACAATTTGTCCTGAATTTTTGTGAACATTTCATCATTTCATTGCTACTCCACCACTTGACAAATTTAATGTTGGCAGTAGAGGGTTGTCCTGTAGAATCCCCCCCCCCCCCTCCCGGTCATCACTTCTAATTCCATATGCAGTGGTAATTACTGTATAACAGCTCCTTTGGTAGTTCACCTATCTAAAATGTCAAAGCAACTATACAACTGAAGCTTAAAAATCAGTTTTCACAGCCATAGAATAAAAGGAGGAAGACATTATACAGAGGGGGAAAAACTCACTAATAAAAAAACTCGAAAATAAAAAAATAATTGTTTGTTTTGTGCTAAATTTACATTTTCTTTCTTTGGGGTTAATCTGGAGGCGGAAACATATTCAACATGTCACACCCTTCAACAGACTTGTGGCCCCAGAAGCCTTTAATTGGCCAGGAGCCTCCATGGAATAGCTAATTTAGGGTCTTTGTTGATTTTTTTTTCTAGAAACTTCTGGCTGACAATAAAGTTTGCATTCTCATTTGACAATGATAGCAACAACTAAAAGACTCCTCACTGGGACTTCTGTCAGTGCGACTGGCTAATGTACAGTACAGAGTGTCAGCAGCTTCTCCTTGACTGAGGTCAGAGTACATAGTTGTTATCTCATCTGGACACAAACCCATAAAAAGCATTAATGGAATGACATGTTATGGTTACATTTTGTTACCATTGTTACTCAATGCCCCTGTGACCCCAACCAGCAGAAGGTGCCGGAGGTGGTATGTTACTCCCCAGTATGTGTTCAGTTTAAAATGTTGCAGTATTTAAAGTTTTTTACAGCTTTCAGGAGCTATAGCCTATGTTTGAAATGGCAATACCACAGCTAAGGGTTAAGAAGATAAGTCTTCTTTTTTATCTCGCAGAGTTTACTGAGTTTATATATAGAATTTCAGGAGACTGTTAGGAAATCCAGCCAAAGCACATAGTAAATCCAAGGATGGGGGGGGGGGGGGGGGGGGAGGGGGGCATGCCCCTTTGGCTGCCG
>JAODKE010000138.1:604341-623392 GCA_026779605.1 Mormyrus hasselquistii
TGGGTAGAGGTGGGGCAGAGCTTTTCCTGAAGTCCACAGTCATCTCAACTGTCTTCAGGGCGTTGAGCTCAAGGTTAAGGTTAAGGTCAAACTTAACCCTCCATTTGGGATGCAATGAATCAGGGGATTGTCCTCTGTGGAGTGGATGCAACTAACGCATTCTTCATATTTATGATGGGGCAAAAAAAACATCAAGGGAATTTTACCATCCTCCATATTTCTGTTCTTGAGTACTGGAACTGCACTTCGGCAATGGAAAATGATATCAAATGGGTACATGAGAACACATGAATGGTCAACTATGCATATTGATTAACACCCAATGAAAATGAAAATGAAAGTGGAGACTTAATGAAAACCACTAATCATGAGGTTTTAAACTTTATATTAATATCTACTCAAAACATCTCCCAACACAGCATCATTCAAAAGTCAACCCACAGCCATAACTGCAGGCATCAGAACAGTGACTCAGATAAACAATGCTACTGTTGTCTTCCAGATGCCTGGTATCACCTTTGCCAATGTTATTGTGAGCTGTCTTGGCGTTTATCTAAATTGTTCTTGCATTTCTTATGTTATTATTCATTTATTGACTCTGGTGTGCATTCATGATATGTTTACAAATGGTTATCATCTTTCTCCCCTGCTTGTTCCTGTGTAAAAGTGATAATAATCAGTGATCTCAAAAAAAGATATGTTTAACTGTCTTGAATAAGACCTGAGGCATGCAAACAGCTTATTGAAGGCACACCATAGAAGTCTTCAAACCATTCTCTCCACTGTTACAGGCTGTTTCTCTATACCTTCTCTAATTCTGACCTATTTATAAATAGCAACAATCAGTGGATGGACTTTATAAATAGCAACAATCAGTGGATGGACTTTATAAATAGCAACAACAAGGGGGTGAGCTTCATTACTTCCAACTAAGTGTTGCAGCACATCAAAAGTCTCTCATTTATATTTTGGTTTATTATTTATTTTGCTGACTGGGAATGAAGTTGAAGGACCTCACTAATCAGTTGTTGGGGGAGGTGTATAAGAGCTGTAGTAAATCTGACAGGTTTTACTTTAAATTTGCGGAAAATGTTCCTGAAATTTTCACTTGCGCAGTTTTTAAAATGCCACCTCATGAATACTGTATGACTGAGCTCATTGTGGTCGTTTCTGCCTTTTTCATCTACAATGGCTGATGAAATAGCCTGTAACCAGTATTTCAAACAAAGCTGTTTTTTATTATTTTAGTGGATATTTTACATTTCTCTTCATATCACCCATATTTATGCTTTTGAATGTTGGAACTAATAAGCTCAGCCAACAGAGGGCCAGTTGAAAGCAAATGTACAGATGAATTATTATAAACTGATACATTCAAAGTAATAACAGTATTATTCCATAAACGATCCAAGATCTTTACACAAAAGTTCACCTAGAACTTTGTAGGAGGACTCTATGCCCCAAATTATTGCTTAATATCTCTGCCTATATGTCACACATGGATTATTTACAGAACTACAGAGTTATTCATATGAATAGTACCTAATGCAATTAAACTTATTTCCTGTGTTAAAAAGGAAATCAAGGTGAATGCATACTTGCGTACCGGTTATGTGCACTCCTGGTTACATATGACTATGGTTTTTTAACTCTATGGCCAGAATCACCATGAGCTTCCTGTAACTCAGTTAAATGACTAAACCCAACACATTGGGTGTTTCTCAATATGCATACTTGACTTGCATTCTCAATTACCCATTTTATGTCATCTTCCATTGCCACAGACTAATTCCAATACTCAACAACAGAAGTACAGAGGATGGTAAAAATGGCCGGATGTTGTTGCCAAATATCCCCAAATATCAAGGATATATCGGTTGCATCCTCGCCAAACAAGACCAATCCCATGATGCATTGTGTCACAAGTTCAGCTCTCGGCAGGCAAGTTAACAAGACTGCTCATGTCAAGGCCACAAATGTAATCCTTGCGTTCTTGGTTTGAGAAACACCCCTTGTTGCAACTGCTTTACAAAAATTTTCATGTCCTTACCATTCAGTTCCTCACTCGATTTATGGTTAAGGTTGCGTAATGAATTTCTAAAATCCCTAAGAGTGACTTCCAGGCAGCTGCTAACAGTGTTTCCATGCGGAAACGCGACAGCTCTGTCATAAAATCAAACGTGCTTGGGAAGCACATGTCAAGACCGTCAGCCTCGATGTCACACAACAGGCAGAACTCACCTCTCTTCTTCCCCAGTACCTGACTGCTACCCATCTGGCACCAGACCCTCCCACTGTGACTCGGTGTGGCTTATTTAATGTTTTTTCTATAAACTGCCATCTGCTAAAACCTTTAAAACGAGACAAAGAGTGGTTGGAATTACAGAAATCAGATTGAACTGTTAATTTAAGTCATGGATGGAAAGCAGGCCAACCCTACCTACAGTAGCTAAACAAGGGGAGATTTTTAGCTAAAATACACAGATTAAATATTTTCTCTGAATTTCATACCTTTGCTGAGTAGATCAGCCAGGACACATTTATTAATGCAGGATTATATTAAATGGATTATAAATCTGAAAATACAAAGTGAGCCAGGTCCTCCCCCTCCTACCAATGTCCTTCTCATAACGATATACACCAAAGCAAGGAAAAGGTGGAATTGTGACATTCTGTCAGTGGGAAGTACATTCAAGGCAATAACAAAACCTTTTCTTCTTCTTCTTCTCATTATTATTATTTTATTTATTTATTTTTTTTAACATTTGCCTGGTGACATAGAAATGTATATGTGCTCGATGGAAACCTAGGGGAGTGGGTGTTTGTGGGCTTAAATCCCACCAGAAATGTCTTCAAAACCACAAGGGCTGCAGGCAATGAAATATCCCACACAGGATTAATTTATAAAGTTCACCCACTGCTGTTGTTATTAATTATTAAACTGGCATGTCTAATTTAATACACTGGTGGACCATTATGTGGGACACTGTAAGGATTACCCACTGTAAGAGTTGTTGGTAAGTTCCAGAAACGTGTACTTTTTACCATATCGTTGTGCTAAAGCAGTGTTGGTCATCTCATTTGGTGACATAGGTAGGTGCCTGAAGGCGTCGCCTTCTGAGGAGATGCAAAAATAGCCAGCCGATTCCACCTTGTCTGGGACAGTCCGCGCCAGGGGGCACAGTGAAGCCTGCCCAGGTCAGAACACATGGGCCTCAGACGGCACCATTAATCTGAAAAGTTTTATTCAGATATATAAAAAAATAATATAATATAAAAAGCTATAATTATACACCTGATTGAACACCCTCCATGTAACAAGGGTTTAAGAAACCATGAAAGCCAGTTAAGATATTTTCTAAAATCTTTAAATAACCTTTAGAAAAAATAAAAAAGAGGGTGTGGGAGGGGAAGAGGCTTGTAGCTGTGAATCCAGCACAGATTTCCCTAATTCTCAATATGAAGATGTAAAAAGTGCTCACAAAATGGAAATCATAACCATTTTTTCACTTCCCCGCTCTCATTATTCGAAGTGGCCAAACTGTTAGCTACAACTGTTTCAGCTTCAAGTTTCAGGTCCGCATCGTCATCCTGCTACTGCGCCGAAAGGCTTGAGAAGCGTCTAACCTGCATAATCCATACCTGACACTGGAGCATGTCTGACTCCGACACCCAGGATGCATTGCGCCCAAGGGGCAGGGGGATATCTCAGGATCCAAGCCATACTCCTCCGTACTCCAGTCACTGAGAGTGAGGCCTAAACCTTTGTGCTAATTTGGAGTCAGATTCATTTGCCGTGTATTTCAATCAATATAAACATACCAGACCTGAAGCTTTAACTTTTTTAGGTATGTTAGCTTTTTAGGAAGGAGAAAGTAGCCATCGTACCTCACAAGATCCACTCGTGAGAGCCAAACAGGTGTACACTCATGCAAGCATTTATACCGCCAAACCACAGAGTGAGAACATGGGGGGGGGGGGGGGTGTTGTTTACTCATCATGTGGACGGTGAGATGCACAGTGATACTTTTGTGAGTATGGATGCACACACCACAGGGTGGCTTTGGGGCTTGGGCCGCTGCCATGCTATCAGTATTTTGTCCGACAGTTGTTGCAAAATTCTGGAAGCACAGCACAGGCGACGAGGTCCGCTGTCCTTCTGAACCCTGGTCCACAGAAACAACGTCCTGCTGATTGTGGAGATGGCATTCCTGTAAAATGTCCTCTCTTCAGCCTTTCTAGTAACATGCTGAACTCTTTTTCATATTCCTGCAAACCATTGCTGAACACTTTTTATAGTGTGGCAGGGTGCATTATCCTGCTCAAAGAGACCACTGACAGCAGGGAATACCGTTGCCATGAGGGGGTGTACTTGGTCTGCAATATTGGAAGGTGGTACGTGTCAAAGTACCATCCATATGAAAGCCAGGATCCACAGTGTACCAGTAGAACATTACCCAGAGCATCACACTGCCTCTGCTGGCTAACCTTCTTCCCATAGTGCACCCTGGTGCCATCTCACCCCCAGGTAAATATAGACGCACTCTGTCGTCCACATGATGTAACAGAAAATGTGAATCATCAGACCAGGTCAGCTTCTTGCATTGGCCCATGGTCCAGTTCTGATGCTGGCAGTAGTCAGCATGGGTACTCTGACCAGCCTGCAGCTATGCAACCACAGGTGCCACAAACTGAAATGCACTGTGTGTTCTGACACCTTTCTATCATAGCCAGCATTAACTTTTTCACAGTAGCTTTCCTTTGGGATGAGATCAGACGGGCTGGCCTTTTCTCCCCACGTGCATTAGTGAACCTCAGACGCCCATGTCTCCATCGCCGGTTCACCAGTTGGTCTTTGTACCGCTTTTGGTAGGCAACCACTGCATACTGGGAACACCCCACAAGACCTGTCATTTTGGAGATGCTCTGACCCAGTCATTTACCCATCACAATCTGGCTAATATATAATGGCATCCTTGACAGGTTGATTGTAACGAGATAATTAACATTATTCACTTCACCTGTCACTGGTCTTAATAATATCAGAAGAAAAAAATTTACTCTGGTGGTTCCAGGTCATGTTAATATCAGGATTTACACACGGTGCTCGGTGAGCTTTGCTCACTGATGAGATGTAATATATAGCTTTTTCTCCCCTCTGCTAATTATTGCGACCACAGGTCTGCTGTGAGGATAATGAGTTTTTGAGAGTTTGAATCTTTCTATAAACATTACATTAATTTTACTGGAACTTCTGGCTTCTGGGGTTAAGGTTCTAAAAGACATTCACCGTAAATTTCTTATTTCATGCTACATCTGGAATCATTAAGAATCACTCATTCTTGTTTTTAATTAAAGCCTTAAACAATCATACAACCGCATACTCAATCATTACACTATAACAGCTTAGTGTTTCCGCACTGTGTGGTTTGAATGTTGTCTGTTTTATGTTGCTTTCTTTTATATTCCTGCTCTACAAAGACGTGCATCTAGGTTAAATGGTGCCTCTGAATTATGCTGTGATGGAATGGCAGCCCTTCCTGAACCTCTCCCTGCCACGTGCCTCAGGTCCCCCTGTCCTGCTTGCTTAGAGCAAAGAAGGATAACAATGTTGCCTGTGAAACTAGTAAGTGAATTAGTATCCTGATGTTTTTGTCACTTTCCTCTAATGGAAAAAGCTGTGGAGAAGAAGCTGCAAACAGTGCGAAACATTTACAAAGGAGGAAAAACACTCCTTTAACGAATATTTTACATGCTGTACTTTGTGTGAAATGTGACAGAAGGCTCAGGGAATTGTGACGACGCCAAGGCCTTCCGTGACAATGAGCAGAAATGAGAGGCAGAGACGGTGGCGGAGTACGCGGGCGGGCTCACCCTGAGCACACGCGTGTGCGAATAGCTGGTACGTGACCTGGCATTTGCAGTAAAGGGGGAGTGAAGGGCCTCACTGGGCCGCTGGATATGTGCCAGCGAGCGAGGGGGCTGGAACACAAAGACAGGAAAGGGGGCATTTTCTGTGTAAGCAAATGAGTTTTTGTTGGAAATCTTTGTTTGGTTATTAAGAAACGATGATGCTGTGAAAGGTGGGTAAGATGTGGAAGGCGATGGCCAGAGATGGCGCTAGAGATTTTTCACCCCATGAAAGCACAACATTTTGGGCTCCCAGCCCAGACCAATCCAATTAAGCTCTACATTTTTAGGGCCCCTTTCACTTAGGGCCCTTGGAATCATACTGGCTCCTCACCCCTCTTTACAGCGGCACTATTGCCAGCCACAGTGAGAATGACTCAGATTGGTGCGGGGGGTGTTGGGGGGGTGGGGGGGGGGGGGTTAGTGACAACCTGACTCGTCACTGCTTACTCTCCGCCTCATTTAATGTTCACCAAGTGTCATTTAAGTCACATTATGAATCAGATTAGATTTTATTACCTCATTACAGCTGATACTGCACCTCACGTCTGCGCGCTCCAGCCAGCCTGTGTATCACCTTTTCTTTCTTCGTCCGTCCATCTTCACAGCCAGCCATCCAGGACAGCCCCCCCCCAAGCTACAGTGACCCTGTTCAGAAGGTCCTCACTCCAGAGGGTCACAGAGGGTCACTGTGAGCCTTTCAGAGACCCTGCAAAGCCCATCAGATTCACCCCAACAGTATATCATAGAACTGTGGCGGAAGACTTGGACAAAGCAGAGGAAACCCACATGTGCATGGAAGGAACATGCAGACCGCCACAGAGCTGGGGCTGGCTTCAGGCGTGGAGGTCTGAGGGAGCAGCTCTGCCTTCAGGTCAATGCACATCAGCTTCTGCAGCCAGACATGCTGCCCAGTAGGTCAGTCACCCTACTCAGTGAGATACTGATTAGCCAAACATGTTATGCTAGTGGTCCAGTCAAAAAACACATGGCTGTACTGGATGGTCGCTGCAAATACTGGGGTGACTTTAGTGGAGGTTTTTAAATGGCTAAGCTAATACACTTTGACAGGCATAAAATCATAGTTTTGCACCAACATGAAGATAATTTACACATAATTCTCTCTGGCAGCCTAAGACTTTTGCACAGTGCTGCATATGTGGGATGTGAAAGAGTCATCAGGAGAGCGGGATGCAGAGCAGAATAGTCTTTCGTGTCGCGACAACACAGAGCACTTTTTCAGTTACCACAGATCATCATTTAATTACGCTTAAATGCATCTACAATGTTTTTTTTCCCCTGTTTGAATGTGAGTGATGATTAGTTATGATTTATGATTGCAATATAAAACACAAGTACATGTATTACAGTCATTTGTACAGCTCAAATGAAAAACGCTTCCAATTCAAAGTATATTGTACTTAAATTACAAACATACATGTATACACATTTTCGTAATGTACTGTTGCTTTTGTCAGTCACAATGCCTACTTGTAGGGCTGGATATTATCGGAATACATTTCACATCAGCCGTTCACAGGTTTTTCTTCATTCTGACACCCTTTCATTCATAAACGTGCACAGATGAGAAGCTCATGAGCTGCTTAGGGTCTTATTTTATCATGCCCTAACACATCAGATAACATTAACTGCCATTTTGACATTTAGTTACTTAGTAAAGATGTTATATTCGGAGTAAATTTTCACCACTGTTAACAAATCAGGGAGTATTTCAGGGATATCGTACCTTATACGAACCTTCATTGATGCTGTTTGCATGAGAAACATGCTAGATGCAAAGCCAGTGGTACTTTTTTCTTCAAAGAAAAAATATTCTGATTCGATAAAGGAATCCAAGTGCGGATAATATTTTATGCTTTCGAGTGTATAGGTTTTATGAATTCTTTATTCAGCATCGTCCCCTGAGATCTGGTTTGGTTGCTGTATTTATGGCTAACAGCTATTCATGGTATCCAAAAATTGCATAAGAGCCTGGGTACTCTCACTGTGGAAAAGAGGACATCGCTTTTGAAACAGTGTGCACGGTACATTCACCAGTGGGCCCTATTAATTTGGATTACCCCAAAGATTTTACATCGATTTCAGTGAAAAGAAAGTGTTAAGTTACCTATGCGGGTAACTTACAGTACAGATACAAAGCAAGAAATATCTTGCTAAATATAAATGTTTGCCCTGACAACCAACATTGTCAGAACACTGCACTATCTACAGTCTAATCCCAAGGGGGAGTTGAACTAACAGCCTTCTGTTTTTTAATGTACAGTGACTACAGTGACGTTCTGCTGTTCTTGCAAAAGTCAGACACCTCCAGTGAATAGTCCCTGCATCGCACATTGTTATTGTTTGAGCTTTAGCACAACAAATGCTTGTTTGCTTAATTTAAAATGACACGCATTCATTAAGTATCTTCCTGATTAGTCTGTGGTTTGACAGTGACTTGAACCACAGATTGCTTTTTAGTGTCATATTCTACTGACATATGAACATGCAAACAGCAATTTGAGTGTGACTAGATCAAGACTAAATGCCTCATTTATGATATGATGTATGTACCAATCCACTGCTCAAATAACTTCTCTCTGACACAGGTACTATATGGTGTTAACAGCCCTGTAAAAATGCGATATGAAATACCACCTGCAGAAAGGATAATCTTCAGATGCATTAAATTTCATAATCCTTACCCACAATGTAAACCCTGCCAGATAAACAAATCAACAGAAACAGGAGATAAACCAGTTTCACGATCAATGGTGGGATAATCAACATGGTTACCATGAGTTTTCTTCTTTCTGCCCCTGGAAGTGAATTTATATACAAGTTATTCATTTGTGGTAGGATTTCAGTCTTTATGAAAGAATGTTATAATTGTATGTGTAGCGTGAGGTTCATTTGAAAAGGCACTCAGACTCACTCACTGATTTTACCTTTTTAAACACATACATGTAATTCTGATATAAAATCTAGGGAAAAAAGTATTTGATCCCTTGGAACACATGCTTCAGTACTTGGAGGAGTGACAGTTGATGGCCAGCACAGCTGTCAGATATCTGTTATGGTCACCAGGTTTGCACACAGCTCAGCAGGAATTTTCATCCACTTCTCTTTGCAGATCTCCTCCAAATCTTTAAGGTTTTTATGCTGTCACCTGGATACATGAAGCTTGAGTTCCCTCCATAGGTTTTCTATGGGATTAAGGTCCGGAGGCTGGGGCACTCTATGCCATGACCTTAATGTGCTTCTTCTTGAACCAATCCTTTTTTGCCTTGACCGTATGCTTAGTGTTGTCTTGCTGGAAGCCCCACCAACAATGCATTTTCAGTGCCCTACCTGAAAAAAGAAGGTTCTCATCCAAAATTTTATGGTACATGGCCATCCATCTTTCCTTCAATGTGGTGCAGCCGTCTTGTACCCTTGGCAGAAAAATACCCTCAAACCATAACGCTTCCACCTCCATGTTTGACGGTAGGGATGGTGTTCCTGGGGTTACAGTCAGCCTTCTTTTCCCCTCAAACACTGTGAGCAGAGTTGATGCAAAACAGCTCGATTTTGGTCTCATCTGACCACATGACATTCCTCCAATCCTCATTGGAGTTATTCAGGTGTTCACTGGCATACTTCAGACGGGCTTGAACATGGGCCCCCTTGAGCAGGGGTACTTAGCGAGCACTGCAGGATTTCAAAAGATAACTGCATAATGTGTTACCAATGTGTTTTTATTGGCGACTGTGATCCCTGCTGCTTTGAGACACATTAACAAGCTCCTCCCATGTACTGTAGTTCTTGGGTTAGCCCTCACCATTCTTAAGATCATTGATGCTACATGAGATGAGATCTTCCTTGGGGCCCCAGCCCGAGGGTGAATGACAGTTATTTTGTCTTTCTTCTATTTGGGAATAATTGCACCAACCGTTATCACTTTCTCACCAAGCTGCTTGCTGATGGTCTTGTAGCCCATTCCACCTTTGTGAAGGTCAACAATCTTGTCTCTGATGTCTTTAGGTAACTCTTTGGTATGGTACAGACAAATGAGGCAATTCACTGAAAATCTGATTGGAAGTTCATCACAGTTGTTCTGAAAACACTGCATATTTTGACAGAACTGAACACAAAACTAATTATTGAAAGACTGCATTGATAAACAGGAAAGTCAATTTTAAAATAAGTGCTTTTTACATAACCACAAAAACAGAAGAAACACTCCTTTTTATGAAGCTAGCTCTCAGCTTACTCATTCTTATTTACACATCTTGATACTGAATATTTCTCTGCCTGCAGAGTTGATGCCAAACAGCTCAACTTTGGTCCCATCTGACCACATGACATTCCTCCAATCCTCATTGGAATTATTCAGGTGTTCACTGGCATACTTCAGACGGGCCTGAATATGGGCCCCCTTGAGCAGGGGTACTTAGCGAGCACTGCAGGATTTCAAACCATAACTGCATGATGTGTTACCAATGCACCTTTGTCATCCTTCAAAACCAGAATTTTAATACAAAAACTTTAGTGTCAGCCAATCAAGCTGTCAAAGTGGACTTAATATGTTACATTTTTGTTTAGCAAGCATAACTTTACGGAGGGAAACCAAATACGTCCTAATTTATTTTGTGGGTATGAGGTAAACAGTTATTTTATAATATGTTAAAGAAATATGTAGGAGTAATACATCTAAAAAAAATGTTTATAAGCATTTAAATTATGTTGTTATGATCTGCTAGACCGACCATCCTGTGCGCCACGCCCCCCTCATTACCTCGTGTTAATTCCCGATGTAATCGCCCGTTTCCTGTTATTTTCGGCTTGTTCTGTGTACTTAAGTCCACGTCTGAGTCCGTATCCCCAGATCGGTCATTGTAGTTTTGTTGTTGTTTCCTTTCCCTGTCGCTGCTGTCTTTTGAATAAACCCCCGTTTTGCTCCTATCACGGCCGAACGTAACATATGTGAAGTGTACAAAGACATTTACAGAGAAGATGAGTTTCTTGAATCTGGCAGACAGTGACTGGGTGCTGCCGGTAATGGTGGTCAGGTGATCAGGTGATCTGACTGCTGGTGGAACAGAAAGTGACAGAAAGTGATGTCATACACAAATGGCTTCCTGTTGTCTAACTTAAAGCTTAACAGTTAAATATGATCATGGAACACAAATATAACAATCATACACGTTTACATTGTGAATCTGTGTTTGATATATTTTATACCAAATGTTTTTTTCCAAATTGTTAGGGCCAGTCTGTAGTTTCCACCAGACATTTCTTGTGAGGCTTCCAATAACTGGTATTGAATGAGAATCTGTTGAAACAGCAGTCTTAAAAAGCAATAATATGCCTTTCAATTTTCCATCCATCCAATCATCCATCCATCCATCCATCCAACCATCCACTAATCTGTCCTTCCATAGCCACTTATCCATTTCAGGGTCACGGTGAGCTTGGTGCCGATATAAAGCACAGTGCACAATGCAGGGTACGGCACTAAACTGTGTGTGCATCCATGGTGTTTCTTGGTCTGTTTGTTTGTTTCTTCCTCCTCCTTCACTGGTACGGATGTGTATCCCTGGTTATTGATAGCCAGAGTCCAACAGGATTTCAGAAAGTACTTCTGAATTAGCACCTGACAGATTTAGTCTACAGTAAGTACTTTGATGGAACAATTAAGACCAGCAAAGCTGTGCGGCCACTGGATCTCGAGGAGCAGGATTTGTCATTGCTGAGTTAAGGGATGCTTTGAGGTTTTCAGGCAGATGGGCAGGAAAGCAGACCGACATCCAGACAGACATTTAGGCAGGTAGACAGGATAGCAGACAGACAAATAGGCAGACAGACAGGATGACAGACTGGAATTCAGTCAGACGAATATAGGCAGGCAGACAGGCAGGATGACAGGCAGGCTTTCAGACAGAGAAACATTTAGACAGGCAAACAAAAAGACAGGCAGGATGCCAGGCGGGCAGCTATACAGACAGGCAAGCCAGCATGAGGAAGGCCACACTATTGTATGAGAAGAACACCGACGGCCTGCATTTCAGAGAAGTGACGTGCCCCCTGCACCTTTTCGTCACGCATTTCTCACAGCATCTCTTACAGCTCAGTGGAGCAGCTCAGGTAATTGTGCTTGCTGAAAGTATTCTAAAGGCATTTAATTTTTATTACAAGCTGAATGGAGTCAGTCAATTGCATGAGTAGTGCAAGATGATGTGATTATTTTTCTAAACAGGAAGTAGACAAATCAGTGCCCAGAGAATTGCAGTAAGACTAAAACACAGCAGCTACTTCACTGCGTCCAGCCAACATTATTTAGCCTAAACTATTTTCCATTCATGTCCATTTAGACAGCTGGATGCCTTACCGGAGGATGTCACAGATTCTGTGGTGATTCCAGAAGTCAGTGCCCTAATCTGCCACAACATTTCTAAAAATAACTGTAACTGCAATTATTTCAAAACAATCATAATGGCTAACTATGTATGGTGTTTTTAAGGGTTTTCACTAAGTGCTCCAATTTTCTCGCATAACCAAAAATATGCAGTTAGTTATTGGCTGACGTGTGTGAATGTGCGTATGAACGTGTGCCCTGCGATGACCTGGCATTCCGTTCAGGAAGTCCTTTGCCTGTGCCCAGGCTTTTCTGTGACCTTGTGCAGGATGATTGGATGCTTATTGACTTACCTTGGGTATGCTTAATGCGGCAAAGATCCTGCCTCAATGCTGAATTGTGATTAGCATGGTAGCTATGAAGGACAAACATTCAAAGAAAGTGTGAAGGGGAATATGGGTACATTTGTTGTCACTCAGTAAGGTGATTTATCTTTGCAGTGTCTCTCTATTATTAGAAACTCCAGTCAGTCAAAGAGTTTTAACTATCTGCATTCAATACACCATTAGGAATGACAATTAGCAACAATGTGGTGCATTACCGTTGTGGCAGTAGCTACTGAAGATGGGAAAATCTGTAACGATAATTGCAAATTTTGCCACGTTTTAATCCACTCTTCAAATGTGCTACCAGTGTTGCCTGTCTACCTATTAATTTACGAAGTTAGACTTCTGTGTGAGGACAATAGACTGTGAAGAATGTTGATAAGTAGCAGGTTGGCTGAAATTGCATCATTTTTTTCATGGAAATCGACCCATTTATGCCTAAATATGGTCATTTATCACATAGATAGTTCTGGCTAAAATGCAAGGAATACGTTATATGCCTTTTCCTTATTATTTTCTGCCCATTTTCTCTTGCTGTTATGACTAGTTTCCTTCTTTTGGTAATATTTTCTTGCCTTTTCTTTAGTGGTGACGCCTCATAAGAATGTTCCATTTTCCCCATGTCGCACCAGAATGGGAACAGTTTTACTTTTCACAGTATGCTGTTTTGGGATGGGAAATGTTCCACCATTGCCGGCTTGTTTTTCTGGGAGATAGTGAGGGGTGGGGTGTCCTGGGGGCTGGCTCCAAATAGGCCTGGCGGATTAGGCTGGTGCTGGAAGGAGCTGCATCTCCTCCACTCCCGTTAGACAGTCCCGCAGTCCAGTAGTGACAAGCCTCAAATTCTGGCACTGGGAGGGCTATCCATCTGCGGACCAAGGTGACACCCAGACATCCAGTGCCTGCTGGACCTTCAAAATAAAACTCCAGTAAGCTCATACAGGCATGCGGAAAATCCTCCGTGAGGTGTTCGATGCTTAAATTCCATACTTTCACCTCCTTCCTTTCTTTGTGTCTCCTTACACAGACTAATAGGCCCATTCTCACAGCTAACATGCATTTACTTTCGTATGTATGTTATTTAATCACTGTGAAAGCCTTTTTAAATCGCTCTCAGCCGGGGCCTGTTCAGGCTGGTCTGCCTTTGTGTATTTCCATATAAGATTTTTACACAAAAAGAACATAAATAAACACCCGCCAATGACCAGGCTTCTCTGTCAACTGGTCAAGAAGATTTTTGCCCTTAATCCTGTTTTTTATTTTCCCCCGCTAAGCAGGATATTTTCATTTAATTATTATCATTATTATTAATATGTTTTTTTTCCTTGTATGGGTGTTGGTGCAATGAGCTCATACTTTGTTGCCTCAGTTCGGTGCCTAAAGTTGTGCTTTCCTTCCCCACTAACATGAATTTAATCTGGTGGCCCCTCCCTGGAGAGAGGAGACCATAAATCTAATCGCAGCTTTGAAAACAAGTTCAGATGGGGGGGGGGGGGGGCTGTTTCCCAGTTTAAGCAAAATGCTATCAGACAGGGCTACCTGGAACATTCTCTGGTGCTGACACTTCACGCTACAGGTATATAATGCCCTTAACAAAGACTGTCATGTACAGTTGTAAATCTGATTGGGTTCAGGAGGACTTTAGCAGTATATTTGGAATTTCTCAAAAGAAGTGCTCGAATGTAGTGTCCCTGTATATGTTTGTGTGCAATAAAATACATCAATGTGCATATTGTTTTTTAATGCATGTAATAAATTGAAGGTTAACCGTGATATGACAGGGAATTCATGGAATTTTTCTTGTCTTAATTTATGCTAATTCTATGGCTGTATATCAAGGCCAGTGCTAATCTCATTCTGAGTGACAGAGTAGCCATCTGCTAATCATTCAGGTTCAGCCACTGGGTGGCCAAAGCACTTGACTGATACATATGAGATGACATTCAAGGCTGCAAATTATAACTGAGAACTGATTGTTTTGGCATTTTGAGAGATATGAATCAATGAAAGAATTATGAAAGACAGCAGATGACAAACTACCCACAGAGTTTATTGAGCTGAAATATTGGGATGTTTCTGGATAAAGCTCTTTTACCTACGCAACAATGTTCTGAGGCCAGAACGAAAAATGATTGGTTCCGTGAGGTAACCAATCACATTGTACAGGAGGTAGGTCCAAGCAACTAGATGAGGTGGGACCAACCAATCAGATGTCTTGGTAAAAGTCCCATGAGCCTGGATGAACACCAAAACCTATTTTGAATTTTCATGGGGTCCCTAGTAGGGTCCCAATCCCAGATCTACGGCCAGAGTGCCATTAGCCTCACTTTTGGCCAGAGTCCTTTTACTCTTGCTGTGCTCCAGTGTGCGCCTGTCGCTGGCATGCTCCCTACCACCAGGGGGAGCCTCAGACAAACCCACAACATGAGAGAGGACAAAGTTCTTGGAAGTCTTAGGAATTATAAAGGAAAAATGGGTCGCAATCCGTGCCAGCCTGTGATACTTAATAATATGCAAATGCATTCCTAACATATCCATAATTTAAAGGAAAACAGAGGACTGTTTCTGAAATGGGGTTATTTTCTTTTGGCACTTGTTTGTTTAAAAAAAGTGCTGATTTTATACCCCCAACACCAGGCACCAGGTCTGAGTTCCTGTTCAAACTATACAAAACACGATTATATGCAGCTACAATACAGTTAGGAACCGTCTTGAACTAAGAATGATAAGTAGTAGGGTAGGAAGCAGTACCAATAAATAAAATTAATAAATTATGAGCATAGCACCAGGAAGTTAAAGGCTGGTCAAAGACACAACACAGTTGCTGGAAAGTGTGGGATGTCTATACCTCTTCACATGATCTATGATTATGTCATAGAAAAAAACACCCGCCCTCCCTCAGTGGTAGCAAAAAACTGTGCGGAAGCGCAAAACCCCTGTCAAGGAAGACGAATTGCAGGGGGCGGCACTGGATTCAGGAAGACGATGATCCATTAGTTTCATAAACTGGTTCCTGTAGATGCCTTGTGAATTATTTAGATTTGATCCACCTAATGCAATTTTGTAGCCCTAAAATGATTGTTGGTTTAGGGAGACAAAAAAATACTCTATGTATTTTTATGGGACGGTTTTAAACTTTTTTATTTAGAGGGGGATGGTGTTTCGGGTTTTACTTCCAGGTATTGGTTTAAATTTTTGATCTTTGGAGGATCACACTGTGTAACTGCAGGCCACCTAGCCAGTGAAATGGAAATGTCCTCAGAATGTGAAATAAGTACAGCACCTAGGAGACAAGCCATATATCACTTCAGAGTGGAATTCTCATAATACGATGATCACAAACCGTATCAACTATAAAGTGTGTTACCCATTTATGACTAAGGCTGAACCCTTAGCTTAACACTGAAACCTCAGCCCTACAGGGCTGGGGGTAGATTCCACTCACTGGCAGGGGAAGTTTCACGTTCTTTACATTTTCTGGTTCTCCCCCCGCGGCATATGCATGCTCACAGATTCCGGTATGGAACAAAAATGTGTACTGTCTAACAGGGAGTTGGGAGGGACCAATAAACATGGACTTTCTGGGGGTCACCATGGACCAGATGGAGAAACAATGCTTTATCACATAGGATCCAGGCTCATTGTGACCCTGGACTGGATGGAGTGGTTATGGAGAATGGATGGATGGATGAATGAAAGCCTGCATGAGTGGTACAAGTTATCGCATCAGGATGGCAGGGTGTACTCAGGAAAGATAAACTGTTCTCGCTATACTAATGTTATTTTAACCGATTCATATAGGATGACATCTTGCACAGGAGCTGGAAACAGACATGCAATATTCAGTGTAATTTTCAATGTATTGCCGCAATTATACTAATACATGGAGGGAAAATATCCATCCACAATCCTGAACAGAGTCATGGGGTTCTAGAACCTATTTGAGGCAGCACAGGGCACACACTAGGGGTAATTTAGTCATAAGTGAGTTAGTCTAACTGCATATCTTTGGACTGTGGGAGGTTCTGAATATTTTTCCAGCACCTAGGAATAATCAATCATGAATTCCACTTAAAAGGATTTTCTTATAGGTGACAAACTGTGCTATTATTTTCATATATAATGTAAACCTGGAACGGGAATCATACTTAATCACTGGTACAAACCTACTTATGATTCGACTTTTTAGTTCATGATGGTTATTACTGCGGTCATGACCTCTGTTCTGCTGTGATATGTTTGGCAATGCATAATTAGCATTCTGATTCAAAAGTTCACAGTCCACCTGGCTTCTTGTGACTTGGGATATGAATTGGCCACAGCTGATCATTGATCCGAAAGATCACACTGATTGGAAAAGATCAATCTTAACTTTACCATAGTAAGTTATATATGCAATATGCAAAGGGTCATTTTTACAGGAAGGAAGTCAATACTTGTTTCTAGACAGGCAGAGATAACTGCAACCCGCAACAGACATAAATATCCATACCTCATGTTAGGCAGTGATAACTGCAGGTCATTATATGCAGATATATCCATAACTCCTGAACAAACAGATATATCCGTAAGTCACGTTAGACAGAGATAATGGTAAGTCATGTTGGGCAAACATAACCATAACTCATGTTATGCAGCAATATCCCTAAGTGCATAAAATGCACAGATAACCATAATTTATGACAGAGCATGACTTTTCAAATACCTACCAAATTAGCTCATTTTAAACCAGCAGTGTTACAGTGGAAACCTCAATACCTCTGTGCGTCTTGTTTCTCTAGAAACTTCTCTGCCCTCATTGTGACACCATCTGGTTTGAAGGACTAATGAATACAGGAAAATCTAAGAGATAATGTGCAAAAACCATGCTTTTATTCAAAGTGACATCCACTTTTCCCAAGTTGTCAAAACGTGGGGCTCAGTTGTTAGCGGTAAGGAGCCGATGTAAATGTATTTCAGTGGTGGAAAGAGTGATTCTTAATTTAATTCTTACTAAAGCCCTGGAAGTTTCTGGAGAGTATCAGAATTCTACATGGAGTCTGGGGGCTATTGCCCTCTGCTTCTTAAGATTGGGGTTTTAGGGGGCAGGCATTCTCTTAGCTGGGACAGATATAAAATTCAGAAAGTAACCTGCGATTCATGAACCTTTTGCCCTGAGCTCCACTGCCCAGCCAGATTCATTAATCATCTTTTCCAAGGTAAATCATATGGCAGTGTCACGACCAGCAGAAACGATTCAGGGTGCATATCCTTTCCTCACCCCCAAAATCATCGGAACCAAATGGCAATTTTTGAAAATGAACATTCTGAAGGTTTGATCTTCAAGAAAACATTTCCACACTATTCCAGTTAAGTTATGCTGAATGAAATTTCAACATGGCAACTTGATGAATGCCTAGATTTTCCTCAGACTTAATGGCACACATCAGGGGTGTCATAGTACCATTAGAGAAAGCCAAACCTTCACAATGAACTGTTTTTTGGGTGACAGCCTGATGTTTCATAACTGTTTCATACATGTCACGGACTCGCTTGAAGTCACTGTGAAATGGAATTCCGTAATGGTGGAAATGGTGAGCCGTCTGTCTATTACTGAATGGTGGCTATAAGTCAGAAAAAACAATAAACAAGGAAATATCCCTCAATCCACCTGAGAATTCAATTATTTGGACACAGTTTAAGTCCAAGGATTCTAGATCTTCACACATGTTTTTAAAAAATATATGCTAGTAATTAATCAATCAGTTCTACTTAAGGTTTATGAACTCTTGTGTAATCATATACTGGCCAAACATTTTTTCATGAATTTGCTATATTTACATACTGCAAAGTGTGTGTGAGATTTTTTTTTTTTTGCCCCAAATGCCAGTAAATGGTGTGGAGTTACATCTTTAGTTAGTGTCATACCTGTCACAAAGTGAAAATAAGGACCTTTTAAGACTTAAAATGTCAAGATAGGTAACTCTGCCATTGTGTCACTGTAAGAAGAAAAATCGGTCATGGTCACAGTCCACGAAATAAAATCATTTCTAAAGCAGCTATGGGTCAGTAGGTGTTGCTCCACGTCAATATTGTCATGCTATTCATCTGAGTGTGACTTGACAAAGCAATAAATAAGAGAGCTTCTGTATAGAACACATGTACAGTAAGTGTTGCAATTAAACATGTCAGAAATCATCAACTTACTAATCTTTAAAATTATGCTGAAGTTTTGTTTTTTACTTGCAATACATAAGTCCTCTCCTCTAGTATAAAAGAATAAGATAATTACACAGCTCTGGAAAAAAATTAAGAGAAAGAGACTACAGCAAAATTTTCAGTTTCACTCACTTCTCAATTTATGGGTGAGTGTCTGTGAATAATATATATATATATATATATATATATATATATATATATATATATATTTTTTCAAACT
>JAODKE010000138.1:642236-662400 GCA_026779605.1 Mormyrus hasselquistii
CTGGTATTCGCTGGGGTGTTTCGAACTAACAGTACCACAGCAATACCATAATTCCATAATACTGCCCCAGCCAAGCTCCTCCCAGTTGCCCCTCATCTGCCTCCCTGAAATCAATATGCCAAGTGGGGCTGTTTGATATTATGTCTAAGTGTTTTAGATTTACCATTTTCTTTAAGACCTTTGCAGAGTACAGTATGTATATGCCAGTATAATAATGGTGATCTATTTCTCTGCATAAATTTCACAAAAAAAAGAGCAGAGTAGGTATCAGTAATCTAATTTTTATGCTGTACTCTTGTATGGTGTTAAACCTGTAATTGTGTTGAAGAAAAAGATTAGCAGAAAATGCATCACAAAAGTCATAGTAATTCCCAATATGTGGTGCATTATGCTCTTTGTTTCAAGTGGTTATTGGGGGCATTTTGACTATCTCACTCCTTGCCTGGTCATGCCATATTGCCACTTGGTCCAGCATACATTTTCTATCTCGCGATGTGGCAATCGAGGAAAACGAGGCAGCCAGTTTAACAGTGAGTTCATGAGGCAGCAAGTGTCCTGGGACCGACGGGTCTTTACTTGCATGTGTTATACATTGAAACTGAAGAGCTGCAGCCCATCGGCGAAGGGCGTGGCTGGTTGCACTTGTCACATGTTGTATATTATTTTTTATTGAAGATTGCACCCACTGCTGCGTTTTATAAACCCTGGGAATTGTTCTGGAAGCTATAGAATTGAAGCAACTCTTTGTAATTTGAAATATTTCCAAGCTTTGTTCAGAGGTCTTAAGACTACGTTCTGCACGCTGGAGATTGCTATTAAATATATATCCCATGATGCTCGTTTATGAGTTTAACCAAGCATCTGATATAAGCGTTTAAAACTTCTGTGCTCTTGGCCTTGGTCCCAGTAAGCAAATATCTGCCTTTTTCATCCAAGCCCAAAACAATAACAGCTGTTTACATTTCATCTCTGCCTCAACCTCAGGTCACTTGTTCGGCATGTTTACAAAGCGCCTTCAGACAGGTGGAGGCTGGCTACCCCCAGGGGGCATAGTAGAGCATGTGAGATAAATATTAGGTAAATATCAAGGTAAATATTAACTTCAGCTTAACTCTTAGCATTGCATCTATTTTCCACCTTCGACGTGCATCATGAGAGTCCAGAGGGGTTAGCACAATTCCATTCTTCTGGGTTTTAATAATATATTGTATATGTTCATTTTTATTTTTTTTCCTTTTATAATATATAACTTTTGTGGGAAAGCACACACTCCCATTCTACATGTATAATTACAATAAGGATATCCTGTTCTTGTTCTGTGAGCCTGTTCAGTTCCTTTAATTCTGTGACTTGCTTTTACTTTTAAATAGCCTGTACATTTCGTAAGCTCCAGAAGCACTTTAATGTCATTGCGGGTCAGTTTCAAGGGCAACACTTAGCCGATCTAACAAGCAGCATATTTGACATTCACGTTTAATAGTCTGCTTACCTTATGGCATTAATTGTTAATGTCTTTTTTTTTTTTCCTCAGATTTTCAGAAAATTACTTGCAAATGAATTTATAATTACTTTTCAACCTAGTGATTCTGTAATTAACTTGAGATAAAATATAAATTATAGTCACATTTACATGGAAAATGGGGAGAAATAAATATAACAAAAGTTATTGAGTTATGCAACAGGACACGTATTAAATGTAAAAGTGGCAGCGTGATCTGTAAGCAGTTACCAACAACGTTTACTGTCAACAATGAAAGTCCCATCTTTCTCATTTAATCCTGGGTTAATTGTGCAGTTGATTTCACTGATGATAAGGGCCCAGTGTAACAGCATAGTAACTGTATCTTATACCTTCATTTGTGATGTTGGCCTGACATCTTCCTAAGCACTACACTAACATCTATAAATGCTTGTATCAACAACTGCCATGAGCTCTGCTACATAAGACCTTTGAAACTCATACCTTTTAAATTTGTCACACCTTAATGTGAGTGTCTGTGTCAGCGTGAGCCTTGTGATCTACTGGCATCCCATCTAGGGCTCACTGCAACCTGGTGCTGAATAACAAGTATGGAAGATGGATGCTTTGCTTATGTTATGTAGGGTTCTTTAACTTAAGTTCTCCCTTTTGAGCTAACTAACGCTCTCCGGACAGCATCACCGACCCGTGTTACTAAGATTCAGGCTGATTGCCCGATAGCTCCTTACACGTCCTTTTTCAAGGCAAGTCCTTTACATCAAGGTCTAAACCTCAGTTCTCAGCATAATTTTTATCCCGCATTCTTCACCTTATTCAGAATTTCTTGCAATGTCAGCTTCTTTCGGCTGAGCAGGAGCTTGCAGGACGGCAGGCTTGGGGCACCGGCGTTCTTAAGGAGTTGTACTGCGGTTTTTGCGCAGATGTGGATTAGGGGTAAGAAGGCGTTTCGCTGTCCACTTCAGTGCTCCCCCAGCATTGTGTTCATGATCTGAGATGGGGGGGGGGCATAAAGGAAGGCAGCCCTCCTTCCCCGCCCCCCATATATGATAGAATTTACACTTCCTTTCAGCTGATGGCGCTGTGTCACTGTGTTGGCTGCACTATCCCCCACAGGGTGGATGTATGCCAATTGCCTCACTGAGTTAGGTGTTCAAAATCTTAAAATACAGGTCACACCTGTCATCTGGTTACTTAATTAATTAGGCCCCGTATTCTGCAATTTATTTATTTTTTCTATTTTTTTGTCAGATTCTCCACGAACCCCTTTTCAGAGAGAGATCCAAATCGCTATCATTCGGGTCCCATGACCTTTCATGTGTAAACGGAAAAAACAAGCCAGCAACAGCCTCAAGACATTCGCTGGATCATTCTGGAAAGGCATGGATGTGTTTCAGGGGTCAGCGTATACGTCCAGGTCCATTACCATAATAATTAAAGCCGGCTTAGTAATTAAAGCCGGCTCAGGCGTCTACGTTTGCGTGTTTTCATTTTAACGAGTCTGCAGCTTCCTGACAATGCATCCCCACTGCCAACTCCAGCCTTGATAAATCTCCTGGAGTTAGCAGTAAATAGAAATCACTAATTTGTATGTAAATCATTTCATAAGATAAGACCCTTTTCCATTAATAATACATGGTTTCACGCTCCCTGGTTTTTACGGTTTATTGAGCCGTCACTCGTAAACTGACCGGGTCCAATTGGGGCCTAAAGCAATGCATGAATATTTAAGCATTTAATATATTTTGTAGCCCCACCCACAAAAAGTAAACAAAGGTTGAAGTAAGCGATGACTCTGCCCGTCTGTATGCAACAAGACTTCGTAAAGAATCATCGCACACGCGACACTCTGCCGCTGTGTCACCAGCCTTAATATTCAATATCGTGTGCAACAAATACAAGGAGGACAGTAGAGTTTATGTGTGTGTGTGTGTGTGTGTGTGTGTGTGTGTGTGTGTGTGTGTGTGGGATGGGGTGGGGGTACATTGTGAGAATGTGTCCTCTGGAAGCATAAAAGGCCTTTTTGATTTCACTTAATCAAAAATCCTCCACTCCGTGAGCGCTCATTAAAAACTATGATATACAGCCAGCCCCTTCTCTGAGCAATGATTCTGTCACTGCTAAATGGTAGGACATAGTTGAATACAGCACCCCCCACGCTCTACCCCCCAATTTCTCAGTCACTTGTCACAAAACAGCAAGCCACCCACCCCCCACCCTCCCAAAGAAACACCGGTACCCATCCTGTGTCCTTGCTACAATATGATGTTCCGACCTCCTTTCAGTTTGCATCTCGATTTGAATTATTACCATCCTATTAAAAAATTTATATGCTACTGTTTCACCCGCCCGAGCCCATTTTATTTAACAAGTTCCACTGTTAGCCTATTAATGCACACAAAAGCTCCTGGTTGACAATAAAGGAACTGTGTAAGACAGTGCCATGTAAGAGATTATGGAGATCTGTTGCATGCATCAGTCGCTCCTGCCGCGTTCTCTTTCTTCATTAATAGTTCAGTGCACCCTTCACAATGGCACATTTGATGACACAGCGAGAGGTTTTACGGCTGTTTCCGATACATTTGGAACACGTGCATCTGCATGTGAGCTGTTCAGTTATGTAACAGTCAGACCAACAGAGGTTCTCTAATAGGAAATGCGTGCTGTAATTCAATGAAATGTTTTGTAAGGTAGTACTAGAACTCTTGGCGCATCACAATGGTGACCACTGTACTCAACAGTATGGCTGGTTTCCAAGCCCTGTGTGTGTGAGTACTTTCCCGATTTCCAGGTGTCGGAGTATTACAGTAACTGCTGCTTTCCACAGGCGTCCAGTTCAGCTGACCTACTCACCATCACCCCATACTGTATAAGAGGTTATGGAAGGTGGGTGCTTTTCTTTAATTTACCTGCAGTAACAGGTGAACATATTGGCCTCATTTATATTACATATGTATATTAGATACCAGATCACTTAAGTCAACAAAATTCCTATAATTCTTCCTGAGGACTGTTGTATATGACTGTCATGTGTTATAATGGACTTTTAGTATTACTATGCATTATGTATGCTCTGTAGTGTTTTATAACTACATTTTCAGTGCATTATAAATAATTCATTATTTAGAGGTTTTTCATACTATTTTTATTGTACAGTATAGCTATAATTTTCTTAGACGTTATCATTATTTCTTCACGATAAATCTGATATTCTGGAACAAAACTGTAATCTTTTTTTGTTTAAGGTGCCGCAATATGAATATTTTACCAGGAACCACTAAATAAATTTTAAATGTCTTTGAAAAGTGTAGACACTGCAAATTCTATTGGTTGTTTTGATTTTTATTCTAATGCCTTTTTTTCTCTTCTTTTTGAGTAAAATGATATCCCTCAGCAGTAAATAAATCAAAGTCTATGCAATTCAAAAATAAAACCATGGATGGATGGATAAAGCCAAATAACTATATATTTGTAAAAATATAAGTAATAACATTACGTATTATATATCTTTAGATTATCACAATCGCATCGGATTCGACACAGACTAGCATTGCCCCATAAAAATACTGTTTATTAAGTGGAGTCTACAGCTGATTCCGCAGTGTAGTGCAGTAGGGTTTTCCAGTGCGGTGTGGGTCACATAGTAGCCTCACATCACCAAATATATTCACATCAATTCCTGCCCTTGGGGGTTGCATGTTCTCCCTCTGTTTGCATGAGCTTCCAAAATCAAATGGCTGTATGTGTAGGTGTGGCCTCTTAACTCCCAACCTGTGTGCTCTGCAATGGTCTGGCGTCTCATCCATAGCGCCCTGTGCCTTTTACCCAGACCTTCCTGTAGGAGGCAACATGCTCACCGTGACCCAGTATTGAGTATGAGGTTATGGAAGATGGATAGGTAACAACTTGTATCATCAAACATTGTTCATGACACGTATGATATGCAAATTGTGATACATCAGTGGCAGTACTTTTCATCTTTATACGTTTGTTTTCTTTTGGTTATTTGTTTGGTTACTGCTGCCTGTGCTCGGGTCAAAAGCATGTTAATACATTTCTCTCATGTCTTCATTCTTATGTAACTTATGTTCAATCACATGCAATTGTGTTATTACCCACAATCCCATATTGCAGCTTATTGCTCGGTTCTAATATTGTTTTTGCATTTTTTTTAAATATTATGTCATTATGCACTTTGACCTTTTCTATATAGGCGATCTGGCAAATATTACATTTCGTAAATATTCCTTTATAATGCAATTTTACAGAGCACCTACATCCCAGAACAGTGAAATGATAGAGTAAGATGTAAATTCATAAACTCTGCCCGCTGATGTATGGGATGTTCATCCACCTACTATTTTAAGTATTTTACACTCTTTTGTATTGCTGTTTACTGGCTACCATGAGTATTTTAGACTCTTTTCCTGGGTCTGGTCCACCTGTTACTTTGAGTACTTTGTACTTTTTACAGTATAGTGCTGTTCACTTGTTGCCATGAGTACTTTGGAATGTTTTCTAAGTCTAGTCCACTTGTTACTTTGAGTATTTCAGACTTTTTTATGCTACTGTTCACTGGCTACCATGAGTACTTTGGGCTGGTTTCTTAGTCTTGTCCACCCGTTCCTTTGAGTACTCTGGACAGACTTTATTCCTGTCACTTCTTTCATTGCCACAGCTTTACTGAAGCTTGTAATTATCAGTATCTGTCCTCCCATAAATTAAACTCCTTTTATTTCGACTTTGCCTGACCGTCCTTTTTTTTCCTAAGTAAACTCATAGGACAGCAGGACACCACTTTCAGGATGGAATACGAAAAAAAAAAATCTCTCTTTATTCAGGTCAAAAAGTGATGCAAAATGAATACAAACATGGCAATCACTTGATTTACAATGCTAATTTCTCAATTATCATTTTATAAACTGAATATAATAATCTTTGAACATATTTTGTGATATTTTTGTCAGATAAAAAAATGATCGTATGTTTTAGTGTTCTATTGGCCTGACCTGTACGTTGCTTTGGGTGTGCTAAATAAAAGTGTATGCTAAATAAATTAAATATTACAATAACAACATATTAAAATAATTATCTTGTAAAGCTGGGAAATCAAGGATGTCCTGGTGTGAGATGAAGACCGGCCCCCTTGGCTCAGCTTCTCTGTTTCCTCTTTTTAATGCTAACACTGAAACTGCTGTCTTTCCGTCCCCAGTTTTGTTGAATCCATCTCTCACAAGCAAAGTTCTTCCATCTGTCAATTTTCCGTACATGCTTGGCCTGTGCTGGTTTGTGGGGGTCCGGAGTCAATCCCAGAAGCTATAGGCACAAGGCAGGTGATTAACCCAGGGTAGACTGCCAACCTACTGAAGGCACAAACACACATTAGCATGTTTTTAGAGTGGGGGGGGGACCAGAGGAAATCCCATAATGGCATGGGGAGAACATGCAAACTCCACACACACAGAGCCTGGTCATAGGCGTGAACGCTGGTTTCTAGTGGTGTGAAGCATCTGTTCTTGTCAGTGCACCACTGTGCCACCCATCAATTATTTAGTCCATCTATGAATTACTCCTACAAATATATAAATATCATGTATCATATAAATCATGATTTAAAGGCGTGACATCAGGGGGGCGTGCATGCTTTAAGTGGTGTGATGATGTCAGGGGAGAAACCCCATCACTCGTCTCTAATCAATAGTGATTGATAATAAAAAAAGGGGGGGGGGGGGGGGGGCCGTGGATAGCGTTGTTGCTTCGCAGCTCCAAGGTTGGGGGTTGAATCCTTCTTCCATTTTAGGCATGTTAAATTTGCTTTCCTGAGTCAAAAGGCATTCAGGCAAATATGCAACTCCAAACTGCCCATAGCATACGTGTGTGTGTGTGTGTGTGTGTGTGTGTGAGTGCCCTGTGTTGGACTGGCAGCCAGCCCAGGGTATCCTCTGCCTTGTGCCCTGTGCTGAATGGGATAAGCTCCAGCTCCCCCATGAAACTGGACTGGATAAGCAACTGAAAGATGGATGATGGATGGGCAAAGTAAGGCTTAATTAAGGTAGTTGGATGACATAAAAGAGGCGGAGGAAGGGCACCATGCAGCCAAAGCTTGTGAGACAGTTATGTTTTATCGCTTATGTTCCATCACTTGCTTTTTCTATGTCCGCTGGTTTTTTTGTTACAGCCAATGGATGCTTTAGGTTTGCTCTCCCACTTTAATGACTTATAAGAGTTGTAATAAAGCTCCCCTTTTTCATCTTCCAAATCCCTGTATCCTGAGGATTTATTTGCTAACCTGTAAGTAGCAAGTTTTAACAAAGAATTAATCACGTCAACAAATAAACAGGCGGGCGCGTAGGGGCTGACGGTGGAATTGGTGATAAAAAATCCTAAGTAGAGCGCATTCGTTACAAATGCCAACACAAATATGCCAAAAGGTGAAATCTTTGCCGCACTTAACACCATTTTTCGGATGCTTAGGGCTTTTCTTCGGATGCTTAAGGGAATATCATTTTTCAGTGAAATTCCCTTTTTAAAATTCCAAACTACAGTCATACCACCAATTTCATTAAAATGTGCAAAATCTGATGACACAATGCTTTATCTACTATGCCCTCTCCTGCCCAACAATATAGTGTTCTTCTGCATTGTTTTATGCTCGTCCACCTTATAATATAATATCTCTGTATTTTTTGGTACAATGTTCCAGTATTCCTCACATGCAGTGTCAGTATTGTTTATTTTTGTTATAATGTTGTATTATTTGTGATGATCTTATTGCTGTGCCAGTTTCCTAGTTGAGAAACTGACAACATTGTATGATTGGCAGACTGTAGATTATCTCAAACGATTACACAACTCTTGAATAGCAGATGATATCAAATAAGTGCTGTTGTGTTGTGTGAGACAGGATTGTACTGTACACTTCCCACAATTAGATCCAAAATGGAACAAGGTCAGTCATCTATTTCAGATCCACAGCTGAATTATTAAAGTGTAACAAGAAAAATACAACAGGATTGTTATTAAATATGAACACTATTAAAATGTGAAATTCTGGAAGGTGGAACACATTGATTATAGCGCTCACAATTCTTCAGTATGTATATTACAGAATGTTGCGATAACAGAACTACAAAAGAGTAGAAGATTAAAGAAAGACTGATGGAAATGACTAAATTAGGCAATTAAAGTAAGTGTAGGAAATTCATAATTTAAACTGAGCTTATGTTTCAAGTCTTCACTAAAGGTATATATTTGGACAAAGAGTGATCGTGTCTTGACGGACAGTTCCTGAGTGACACTTGGAAACTGCATCTAAATACAAAACAATTAAGCAGAGGGACCATTGAAAAGCCTCAGAGAGGTTCTGGTGACAGATATAACCAGTGTCCAGATACTGTGCACTGAAAGTCCCTTTAATGTCCATTACCGATATGAAACCTTTAATGCAAAAAGCACTGAATCCCCCCCCACCCCACTGCCACCACCAGCGTGAAAGAGAAAGATCTCCTATTGTTAAGAATCAGGAATGTCATTAACCTTTCAAAGGCTTTGTAACTAAAGATAGTGTGCTTGTATCCATGCTACTAACGCACCTGTTTCCGACATAAACGTTTGTTTGCCAGGAGTTATTTCAAATGTTATATTACCAACAAATTGGTCAATGTGGGTGTTTTAGCGATAAGGGCAGTCAATCATCTTCATTTTATAACCGTTCAAAATGCACAGAGAAAAAAAAAAAACAGAATCAAAGTGGCCTAACATTTTGATGAATAATGGAGAAGGGTATTGCCAGAGGCTTATAAAATATGAATAGAGGTACAAGCGTCAGGTAAGTAAAAAAGTCAAGAATCAGCAAGATTCTGGCCTTCTGCACGTTGAAATTCACGGCAAGATGGTCATTTTTATAAAACGGTGAAAGTCAAAGCAAACCCCAAAGTGTGTATAACAAGACGAGCCTTGAAGAAAAGTCCTAGAACCACAGTAATAACACCAGACTCTAGTTTTACGAGGCAGGTTTTCATGCGGCCTCGTACGCTAATGATTCACTCTACCGTCACTTTGCTCTTGTGTGGAAGGGACACTCCGTGTGACACGCTGTGTCACACCTATGGAGGCCTCTGTAGGAGGAACTTGCACTTAATTTGCTGAACAGCTGCTAAGCATGTGTTAATTCCAACAGCTGATTGGCACTGCTTGTAATCTGCTGGTACTTTTGGATCCATCCATCCATTTTTTTTTAATACCCGCTCTTATCCAATGAGATGTGATGGCTAAAAATCCATCGATCTACTTGACAGCTTATGCAATACAGGGTCACGGCGTTCCTGGAGTCTATCCCAAAGAACATGGGGTGCATGGGAGGAAACCCCCAGAATGCAATGCCAGATGGCTAAAGATAAATTACTAAGTTAGTTCTTTTTGACTCATTTTAAATATATGCTGAAAAAACAAGGATTCCTGCAAATCTCATGATCCCTTTAATTGACTGATTGATGGTCTCACTTTGGTGTATAAGTCTGCATGTGCTCATGTGAGACTGAGTTGATGGAGGAATGTGCAATGAGAACAGGTCTGTGGAGAAGACCTTACTGTGAGTATGTACAGGGCTTGCTGTCTCACTGACTGCCACCTGGAAGCTAGTTTTGACAATACTTCGCTTATTTCATCTACTGTACAACATTTAGGAAGTAAATACTAAATGAATTAGCTAATAAACCTACAACAGAAGTGCACAAAAATCTCGATTTACTTCAATCCATTTTTGTATGTTACATTTTAGTAATCAGTTGAGATCATAAGCTGATATAGCCTGCCTGAACTTCATTAGGAGTAATTGCTTTACTTGGATCATATGAGTGACAAAGAGATTTTTTTGCATCTATTATTATTGCCACAAGCATCACAGTAAGATCCTGTTTTATTATTATGCATCAATTTAAAAAAATAACTGTATTACATTTACATAATACCCGATCACACATAAAAGTCTTCATATTATACCTCTAATTGTGATAACCTTGCTGTAATGAATATACACAGTCTATACCCAGGCCCTTCATTTTAAATACACACAGCCTAAATTAATTTACCCAATCTGTGTTTTCATAGCTATACTTAATCATGAGTATACCTACTGTACCATTAAACAAAAATCAGTATAGTGACGCTCTGTTGTTTTTAATTCATTCATTTATTCATTCGTTCATTTAAATTGAGATGAAGCCTCTTGCTATTGTCAGAATAATACCAGATCTTCAGGCAGACTTTTTACAGAAGCTGAGATCATTAATTTACATCTTTCCCATGAGATGTGCCCATTAGTCACGCCTGTGGTTTTACCGCGGCGTATTTGGAGGGACGGGCGCCGAGGAGTGTATCTGCTTGTTTTCTTTTTTTCTCCCTCGGCGGAGCCTTTGGCTCCTCTCGTCATTAATAATTTGCTCGCTCGCAGATAGTTCTTCTCTTTTTTTGCTGCTTTATTCATTAGTAGAGATGAGGTCTTAAGCTCTTAAAAACTCTCTTCCCTAGCGCACGACGTGTTGTCCTTGGCTAAGTGAAGTCAAGTTGTAAAACGCCACAAGTTTTGACCATAAAACTACTCATGACTGCTAGGACTGTTCGATATTTCTACTCTGGATGTGTGTAATTTGTTTAATGTCTGACATCAGCGTGTCTTGTGGTAATAAAAATTTTTAAAATGCCTTTATTGCCTTTTTACAGCCGTGCCAGCTCCTGTAGCATACTGGGATTTCAATATTTTATCTTGTTCTGCCTGTTTTGTTATTCCTCACTCTTAATGCTTGAATGACTGATGCACCTTTCAAATGTCTGAAGTAATGGACTGAAAGTAAACAATTTCTCAAAGATGGAAGGAATTCCAAAGGATCAGAATGTGATTCAGGGAGATAAATTATACAGCAGGAGTAAGAACAGGATGTGTGGTTTTCAGGTGCATGTGCACAGATGTGTTCCCAACAAATAGATATGGACCTCAGCATGGAAGGGGAGGGGAGGGGAAGAGCACCAGTGCCCCCTGACCCAAGTAATTTTTGAAACATCAATACCAATGGAGTCATGGACAATCACAAAAGAATTGTCTGCAAAAATGTAATGCAAACCAACAAAACTTTATCAATTAAAGCCACAATTATATCCATGTTTTTCATACAGAAAAAAGGTTATGTCTGAATTTTTCAAAAGCAAACAGACAAGTGGACAATGGCTATGGTCCAACACTGTGGACTATCAGGACTTACTCTTGTAAAACCTTCACACAACATTCTTCTACCAAAACCCACCATGCGGATGCTGTAAGGGGGAGAGGGGCCTGAAAGAATCTGGAGCATAATTGGATTGGTCTGGGTTGGGTGCCCAATATAATATGCTTTCATGGGGTCTAGTGTCTAGTGGCAGCCCAGTAAGTACATGCATAATTTCTGATTCAAGTCCAAGGATGGGAACTGCTTGAATTGCTCCAGTGACATATCCAGCTTTAACCAACAAATGCATGAAATTTACATCTGAAGGTAAATGTTTGTAAGTGAGCAACTGAGAGCCCTTATAAAAGCAATGTGTTTAAAAGTATGAGACCAAAAGGCTGCGAACACCTCTTGGTTATGCGCAGTAGTTTGGCATTAGCTGAATGTGTAATGTGGTCCTACTGAAGACCTACAGTGTTTTGTACTGTGATGCTCGCACTAGATACCATCTAAAAAGTAGAAAAGGTCCCTTTAAATCATCTTAAGAGATGCTCCTAATGGTGAGAGGTTAACATTTTCAAAAAGCCTTTTTGTTATTGTTGTAATGTCTTATCTGTACCTTAGGTGAGGTGAAATATGAATCTGTAAAAATGATCGGTAAAGGAAAGCCAATTGTTTTTGGAAGAGATTTTCTTCCTTTGAAACAAAACAGCACAAAGCAAAAGATAAGCTATTGAAGTAGATTTTGATGGTCTCACTTATTAAAGTAAAACAAATAAATAAATTGTGCAGAAGTGAGCATCTTAATCAAGTGTGCCAAGAACTCACAGCCTAACCCTGTCTTTTTATTAGCAGGTATCTGTAAATGCTATTAAATTATATCATTAAACCAGCTGTGAGCATTTTTATCCCAAGCTGTGATTCATTATTGTGAGAATGATTGCGAGACAAAGAGCTCAACTGGTGAAAATATGCCATATTTTTCATTTAAAAAGGCTTGTAAATCTATTGTAATTTCACACAAAAATCAAGGGTCTGTCAGACAATGTACTGTCTAATTACAAAGTAAAGAAATATTAGAGTTGTCTGATAAGTCACAGTTTGAGCTATACTGATGATTATGTCAGGTGAAAAGTATACCCCGATGTTGCTCTCAGTGTTTGTGTATAGCATATGTATTTAAGTAATCAGTTTTCCTAAAGTACACACAGATTAAAAAGTCCTGCAAAATTTCTGTGATGACACAGACCATTTTCCGCAAGTCGTAGGAGCAGCTGCAGTGTTACTCTGCCTTGTGCCCTGTTCCGCCTGAACAAAGGGAAAGGGGTGGAGGATATAAAGATGGATGGAATTTCCATAATGACAAATATTCTGTATGTATAAAACTATAACAATGTTATAGTTTTAAAAGATTCATAATTTCTATGTTTTCATTAAACCAAGTCGCTCATCTTTGATGAACATTAAAATGTCCAACCATACACATACAGTACTACAGTTATTCAAACCAAAAAAGATTCATAAAAGTCTGTCAAAATACAAACACAAATTCAAGATACCCCTGCAATGAAAGTCTACAGATTCATTTAATTGATGTGACTCCATCCGATAATGAAGGGTATGTCCCAAATAGCTTTGTGAATCAATTAACACCAAATTAACAATTTAACACAGTAATTATCTTTCGTATTAAAAGATATCTCCAGGAAACAAATTAAATTTTTTCAAGTCTCTTTCATTCTGGATTTGTCATATAAAGTAGATTGAATATAATTCATAAATTAATTAGATAGAGTCATTTAATGGCTCAATTATTGAAATGAAAACTCCAGGGTGTGTACCTTATTAATTTAATAGATTTTTTTAAAAATATCCAACATGTAACAAAATAAAATCTCTCTCAACCCTCACAAAGTCATTCCCTGCTGTTTTGCTTAATGCCATTTAACGTTTCTTATTTTGTATGTTCATTTACTACGCCAATGGCTTAAAACTGCAGAAACTTCAATTTTCAGGCACATTACTTGGGAATCTATTTTAAAAAGATAATGTTATGAAAGTTAAAAAGTATTCAAATTACTAGACTATAGGAGAAGCTTAATTCGATCAATTTTTCCATTTCCAAGCAATTGAATTTTATAGCTGTTAAGACATCAGTAGTGGCGAGTGGCAGAAATAAGCCAAATTTAGTTAATATTACAAGACTCTTAAAATGAAATATAGCTAAACGCAACTATTAGATTGCTAAAGTGTTGTAGTCTATCCATCATCTGTACTGTTTCTCCAGATCTGGTTCGCAGTGCTCATGGACCCTAACCCAGTGAGCATAGGGCAGGGGTCACCCTGGATATTATGTCAGCCCGTCACAACGTTCGCGCTCATGCACAGTGGGCAAGGTGGCGGCAGCTTGCACCTAACCGCATGTTTCTGGAGCGCGGTGGAAATAAAAGCGCCAGGAGGAAACCCATTGAGAACCAGGAGAGGACACTGGGAGAATGGGAACACCGTACACCCATGTACATAATGAGCAGGGGGGGGCGGAGTCTAACCCCCAAGCTGAGAGGCTACAGCGAATAGCTACTGAACCACAGACCTATATAATCTGCAATCTATAGTGGTGCCTTTCCACTGTCACCAAGAACGGAGTCGTACCCAAGCCGTCATCATGCTGATGGAGAAAATTAACACACATTTTATTTCAAATTAATAAAAATTGTGCATAGGAAGTCATGATGAACACCGTGTGAACATAAATGAACACGTATATTACCCCCCCACGTCCCCCAGTTGGCAAAATTAAAGGGGACGTCCTCACTAGTTAGAAGAAAACTCCCACTCCATGGCGGGACGCCAGGCCTTGCGGTGGGTAGACTTCAGAATCCCTGATCTGGATGATATCCATCTCCAGAGTACGACAGGTCACCTGACACACATCTGCTTTGCAATAATCACTTAAATGAAACTCCACACGCAGAGAAGTAAACATGGTTGAAAAAGAGAACCAAAAGTCCAAGGCTGGAGGTTCAACCAGAAACAACACCTGCTACGCCGTCACGCTGGTCGTCTTGTTAAGACGTGTGATTTTTCTGAGACGCAGGAGTGTCATGGAGTCTGATAATGGTGCAAATAACAGCAGGGCTTTTTCTCTTTAAAATATCACAGCCATTTCGCGAGACGCACGGTATCAATGCCCTCGCATGTGATCTATTTTTACACACTCTGTTGTACCTTCCCACGCTGGCCTTGATAAGAATGATTCCTGTATGAATAAATAATGAGAATCAGAAGAATAACCTGCGGAGATTTGAGCTTACTGATGTAAGGCATCTCACAGCAACTGTCAAGATATATGCAGACCGGGGAGCTGGGGGCAAGTGTGCAGCAAGACGGCAAGAAAAGATCGCAGGAAATACCTCAAAAGTGGAGGAGAATTTTTCCATTACCTCTTTGCGCTTGTCTGTGGAACGGGAGATAATGCAAAATTTTAAAAGCAGCCTGTCGTCTCCCCCCTGTAGCAAAATAAATGTGTTTTTAAAGGTCAAAAGATCTCACATTTATGATTACAATACCCCAAACGACTTTAATATGCAAATACCCCGAGGACAGTCGAATTCACATTCAGCTTCAATACTATCCGGCCTCATATTCCAGCTGAAAGATATCTTTATCCGTGTAGGCTGATGTCTAAACTGGTAGGAAAGAAGACATTATATTTCAGCATCCTGAGCTGAAGCTTAAAGGAGCTTTTACTGTGAGTGCGGTAAGAAGAAAAATGTTCACCTGCGAGCTTGAGAAACTGTGATGAGAAAAGATAAGGATACAGAAGATAAATAACTTCCTTGGTTTCAGAAAGGATTCAGAAAGATTTCTTAATGTAGTTGCAGATGTGGCAGACTACTGGATAGATAGAAAAATGACACGAGCAGGGATGGGTGAAGTATTTTGTATGCGGGTCATCACCTACAGGTAGCAGTCTTAAAGCTAATGTACATTAGATGAACTTTTAGAAAACACACTTACAAGGGCTGAGCATATATACCAAGCAGTACGTGCAAGAGTTTAATTTAGGAGGCAGATTGTTATCTGATCCACCATCGATCCCGGGATCTGCCGAGGTCCTGGAGCCTGTGTCTTTTTCCTGTTACTCTTACCCTGAGCTTAATTAGCCTAGCCGGCTCATTTGTGCCGCCGTGCCGGATCAATTTTCTCCCGCTTGCAGGAAAAAAAAACTGTCTGCACCTGGGCACCAGTGTGAAGTGTATTTCTTCACAGTCAGAGGATGGTAAGAATGAAGCACCTCCGGGAATCGGCCATGTATGATTTCTGGGGGTCGGGGGAGGGGACAGATCAGTGGCGGGGTGCCGTGCGACTCCTCTTTGGTGGGGGGAGAATTCCGGTCAGCTTGATTAATAATGAAAGCTTTCCTCAACAGACAGCAACAGACTCCACCTAGATGTTTCCTCCTCCTTACTGGCTTTTATAAATGTGCTGACAGTTTTATGTAGTATCTGCAGAGTGAGACCATCTCCGTAAATTGAAGAACACCTGAAATGCATGTTATGCAAGTTATATTTACTATTTACTGTTAAGGGGAAAAGGCTTTGCTGGGTTTTATTCAAGTGGTTTTTTATTTTTTTTAATCTCATTTTTGTTTTGCTTTTTGTGAGAAGGCGAAGTGGATACCAAGATTGGGGCCATTCCGCAATGCATTAATAAATTCCAGGCGAAATCAGGAAAACGAACGGAGTAGGCATTGAAAAAAAAACTACAGTATGGGGAACAGAACTGGAATTGAATTTGAATTTCAGGGAGATTTAAATCCTAACTCCAGTTCCATTTTCTGATCTGGATTGGAATTGATGAATGCATTCTGGAATTCCCCCAACCCTGCTACAGTAGATACCACAAAGATCCCCAGGAACAATAATGTGTGATGTGACTGCTAGCATCAAGGCACGAGGTCAAGTATTGTCCCTCAAAACTACAAAGTTTATCCGAAATACTTGCAAAAAGCTTTTTTTGTTGTCAAGACAGAGATCAGATCCAGATGATGTAAGGATGAAAGGGTGGAATTGGAACTTTACTGGGGACTTTTACAACGTAAACGGTGAAGCAAGAACTAAGGACGGCTGCTTCAGCCACAAGAAAGAAGAACAGAGGGACAGAAAGTGAAGAGAGACTCACACTTGTTGTCACCCACAGCTGAGCCTCCACAAATCCCCTACGCCACACCTGTACTCCCTCAGTCTCTCCATCGGATTGCATACACAGGAACAGGATACCTCTAAAAAGCTATGCTCTTTAACTGTGTATCTCAATTTTACCTGACTTAGAGTGCCTATTTTAACTGAAAAGGAAAAGGAACTGTGGAGGAATAATCAGAAAGGCATGACAGAATTAAAGACGTTCAGATATAGGATGAACAAAGGTCACAAGCAAATGAGATTATAGTACTATAATCTCATTTCAGGATGTCTTGAGGTACTTGCACTGCATGCAGTAACCTATTTTTTAGATCCAGCTGGGTCTTCTGTGATTTTTCGAGGATGGTTATTTCTCATGAGCAAATGCTCAGAGTAAAAGCAAGTCTCATCTCTGTAAAACCAAGTCAAAGCAAGACATGGTTTTTCTTTTGGTTCATTTTTTTTTTTTTTACTAACTAGAAGAAATTAGAGCTGAAACACCATCAATTTCACAACATGTTCTTTTTCTCTGCACATGTTTGGCTGTGATGACCAGTATGATTTTTCATAAATCAATGCAATGTACCCTTGGTGTACCCTTGGTGTATGTGGTTTTGTGACTCAGTAGTATGCGTGTATAAAATAAATCAGAAAACACCACCCACTGCCAAGACCATCTCATGCTAGTCAACCTTTAAAGCCAGCAGTCCTACAGTTCACACAAAGACCCATTCTTTTATGTGGAGAAGGCTTTAAAGGGGAATTTTCCTTGATGCTGGAGGTGTTAACAATGTCGAGCACAAAAGTAAAAGAGAAGAAAGTGTTCCTTCCCTGGCAAGATAAAGCCTAGCAGGGAGTTAATCAGTCTCCGCTGGCAGTGAACAACACGTAAACAGTCTTAACCCACACGCCTTGACTTCTCCTGACCAGTGGATGGCTTTCTGAGTTTCTCTGAAGTGTCCACCTGGCTGAGGTTTGATGCATCACCACTGGCGGCTCACACTCCTACAGAGGCAAATGACAGTCTGAGGGCTGCAGTCAAAAGCTTCGTCCCGTCTGCCGGACCACCGAGGCTGATTCATGATGTCGTTCTCGCTGCTGTTTCTTCGCTATGACTGCTTTACCGTTACAGTCTCATCTTCCACCAACAGAGGATTCTTCTGATCGGGAAGGGAATTCGCCTGGAAAAATCAATTTACGTGCAAGAGTCCACCCCTGCACCCTCATCTGTGACTGCAAAAACTTCAGAAAACAAACAGATATACAAGTACTTTGTAGTGAGCTCAGGAGCTACGTTTGGGGTTCGCTGCTTTCAGCAAGGCTGACCATTCCAGAATCTCTTGAGTGTAGTCTTCCAACTTTGACCTTCTTATATTTAGATTATTCTCATTTTTTAATGTGTTGATTAAATCCTTTTGTACCAACAATCGAGCAATTATTCATATTTCATCATTCACAACTATGAATGACCACATTATCTGATAATTGTTGTTTGCATATTGCTACTCTACGTTCAATTAGCACTTGCGGATGATGATGAGCAGCATCCCAGAATCATGCAAGTGGTTTGCAATCATAGCCATTCTGTTGTCTTTCTTTTTTCTTTCTTTCTTTTTCTTTCAGGAAATGATCCGAAGTTGCGCTAAATTACTGCTGAGCGTATTTGCTATTTGCTGGTTCAGTAGACAGCTAATTTCATGAAATTATGAGATTGCACCTTTTGTGAATTTCCATTTGGATTGCTTTTTTCTCATGAGACAGTAAACGTCTTGTGAGTGTCAAGGCCAGCTGGGTTTCGTCACTAAGGTTTTTGTTGGCATAGGGATGCAGATCAGTTGCCTTGGAGTCACGAAAGCCTCTCACTATTACCCTACCTACAGTTAGTTGACAATATTATTAGACAATTCATCATAACCCTGGTTGGTATGGTGATGCAGTGGTTGGCATTGGTGTGGTGATGGACTGGCATCCTGCCCAGTACTCCTGTGACTGGAACAGGCTCCAGGATCTTTGTGACCCTGTACCAAGTGGTTGGAAGATGGACACCATAATCCATTTCTCATTGCATGGTATAATGATTATTTAGCAAATGGCACAGTCACTTATCATAGTCATTTATGATGTCTAAACAAAGGTGAACCATGTGATTCTGTTATCAAGTGTAGTGCAAGTTTTCATTAATTAGAATTAGAAGGCTTATAATCTATATGCATTATATTTCATACTGGAAATATAATGAGGAAAGATATTTAAGACAAGAAACATTTTTTTTCCATAAGAATCAATGTCATGGAGATTATTTGTCATGCAACAAGAAACTGTATAAATTCCCTTGCTGTTTCATCTACTGTTCTGTATTATCTCAAACTAATTCATTACATGATACTCTCTGACACCTTATTATGCTTCTGTCTTGCCGTCATTTTAATGTCAAACCTCAGGCACACGTGTCAAAGGGAAACAACAGAACTGTCGAACTTTGCTTCCTGCCATATTACTCACTGACAAGTCATGCCTCCCAGCTAACACGACGCCGAAAATTGTCGCGGGGCCGCGCTTGGCACAAGGAGACGTAATTATCTTAAAAGATTCTCTAATTCAATACCACAGAGGAAAATACCGAGGCATAAAATAAGATTTCATTACATTTCAGCTCAGCTGAGTGTAGCTTAATATCAGTCGCAATCTGCTGCAATTCGTTTCAGACAGATTGTCCCGGAAAGCCCTTAGAATATCGTCTTGTGCTTTCAGAATCTTCGGCTCGCTATGTTCCCTTTGCATTTCATATATAGCCATTATCCAGGATTAGAATGTGAACAAATTGTGATGGTTGGAAGCTGATAATAATCTCTGCTGGCACTCGACTATTGACAAACGAGTACGGCCACCCACAAAGGGCATTGCTGTGTTTGTCCCTCTGTTAAGGCAAACAATGGAAACGTCAACACAGATAATTGAAAAGGATCCCAGATAAAGGATCTCTGCTGGCTTGCTCACGCAGTGCTTGTTTCCTTGGGTTTTAAATGTCAAAAATATTTAAGCTGAAATTCTGGCGTATTCCTCGTGCCAGGTTACAGTTTATCTTGGATATCTTTCTGTGTAGTGAGAGGTCCAAAGAAGGCAAAAAGTAGAGTCCAAAGTTCTTGATGTAGGTTCCTGGATTAAATTCTCACTTGTATCTGGTTAATATTTTAACATCAGTGTCTGTTCGGACAATGCTTAGGTTTGTTTGGTTGCTTTTGCTGGATTAGCATTTTCATTATCACCTTAATTGCACCCAGGACAACATTAATGTCAAAGGCCTG
>JAODKE010000138.1:680193-702076 GCA_026779605.1 Mormyrus hasselquistii
CCAAACCAAACTGCAGGCGCTGGAACTAGCATCACATCTCAGTCTGTGTCCTTACCCAAACCAAACTGCAGGCGCTGTAACCAGCATCACATCCGCAGTCTGCGTCCTTACCCAAACCAAACTGCAGGCGCTGGAACTAGCATCACATCTCAGTCTGTGTCCTTACCCAAACCAAACTGCAGGCGCTGGAAGTAAGCAGCATCCCATCCGCAGTCTGTATTCTTACCCAAACCAACCTGCAGCTTCAGTTGCAAACAGTTTTCACAAATAAACACAGTGCATTTTATGTTTAGGTTACAAATTTCCTTCCTCCTTCTTGAACAGAGGTTTTTTTTTTGCAAAGTTTGCTTTTACACAGAATTAAACCGAACACTGAGGACAGTTTAGTCGTTATTTGCATGCGAATAGATTTTCCCCTCAAAGCCAATCAATATTTTAGTATTATACCAGGGAAGAAAACAGCTTTGGAAGATGGACTATAACAATTCCTGTGAACAGTCAAATGGACAGTGAGACACAAGCCAGTTAAGTATGAATATTTTATCAAGAAAGAATAAGAAAAAAAGTCAAATATTCAGAGAGGGAAAACCAGCCTGACCATAGCCAGTCGAAGTACACTAAACAAGCAAATAAAGTGCAGTTTAAGTAATCATTTTCCAGCTTTGAATTACAGCTACTTACTGTCACACTGATTATTTTTCCATTGTGAACTGGTGATGGTAAATTGCATATTTTTCACCCATTTTCAGGTCAATCATATCTTTTAGTCTAACCTAAAGGGAGTGAATTTTCCTGAGAAAAAGGCAACTGAGGTTAGAAAATCAAATCCGTCATTGTTTGCTGCATCAGCACTGCATAAATAAATATCAAATGCCTAGATAATTGTATTGCATTTAAAAGAAAATATCAAGGAGTATTTTAGCTGGATTAAGTCTTCTGGAAATTATGCTTATGGTGACTTTTTTGTTTATAACTAAATTGATCAGTAATGCTAATACAGTACATTATACAGTAATACATTAGTAATGGAAAAAAATAAGTTTGTAAACCCTTCAGAACTAATACACACAATATTTTGAACTAAACTGTGATATGTTATAATTCAAAGCCCAAGAAATGGATAAACCAAAATAAACAAAGAATCAAATTAGATGCAGCTTATCAAAGTTTGATCTAATTGATCTTGTCAGTTACTTATAGAAAAGGTATGATTAAATCTAATTTAAATTTAAATTAAATTTTAGCTTTTAATACCTGGAATTGGTTTGCTTTTGGATAAATGCCTCCACATTTGGGGTGAGGGCTGTTAGTTTCCAATCGCAGGCAATCCTACAGAGATAAAAATAGGGAAAAGGCAACAGGAAAGCCCTCCCCCCGTGTGTTGTTAAACAGCCACTGTAATAGCGTTAGGAGTTAATATGAAAAAAGCACTTCATTATAAATCTCTTATTCTAATTGTAGCATTTATTCTTTCATTGGGCGACAAAAAATTCTCTTATGGATGTGTTGCAGTATAATCAGATTGGCCAGAATCAACCCAGTCTAACCTGAAAAAAATAAGAAAAACAACTTCAAAACAAAGATGTTTTGATAGAGGTCCCATCATGTCAGATGATTTGAACTTAAGGCTAACATTTGTTTAGAAGAAATAAACATTTCAATATACAAAACTCTGCAAGATTTATGAGTTTGTCCAACTTTTCGGTCACAATGCAACATAAGGGCATCTTTATGAAAAGCAAAATAAGGAAAAAAATTAATTACATTTTCTTTCCAAGATTAAATCGCAGCTGGCACTTTCATATATGCTATAAATGAAGTCATTTTTACTGTGGCTTTGCAATTAAAACAGGACTTTTCTGCAGGTGAAATGTCATGCCTGATCTACCTCCAACCCTCTACTTCTATTACATCAGATTTTCAATGTGTTATAGCAACTCGAGATTGTACAGAGATTGACTTGGCCTAGTTCAATATGTGTGATACAACCGGGAACAATATTACAGGGTGGCTTTTGGTGAGGGGAGAGTGACACCTCATTATGCTTCCTGGGGCACGTCTCTGGGGTCAGGAGATGATTGAGTTGATCCTAACACTCTATCAGATGGGAATATGACTGACAGAAAGAAAGTCATGAAATATAACTGGGGAAAAATATATATATGTAAGACTGGCTCACCTGTAAGACTATCATCTGTCCTCCAAAGCCTTAATCAACTATTTTATGCCTTAAGGTCATTCATGCCATTTATACGACCTAAACCTATGCACCACTGCCATCCACTCACAGCGAAAGGACTGGAGTCTTTGATAAGTTCAGCCATAGACCAAACGTCAATGACTTGTAGGCTTTCTGATGCTAAAGCAAATGGGATTCTCATTCCTTTCTATGCATTGCCTGCAACAAACGCAAACTCAAAAAGTGTCCCAACTCTACTGCCTTTCACAGGGCCAAACTCGCCAAGCTGTCTATGCGATGTATTAACAATTTCAGACAATCTAATAGAAATGGAAACATTTTGATTGTTTCCTGAACGTGTGCCCAATGTGATGGTGAAAGGAAAAAATAAGAACCATTGATGGCCACCGAGGCAGCAAAAGGCCTTTGGATCCACTTCAATACTAAAAAGACAAGATAATAATGGCCCATCAGCTGCACCAGTGCGCCTTCAGGTATGTACAGTGAAGCCCATTCTATTGTAATTGCCATTAATATTATCGACTCCCTCGTGACAGCTTCCTAGATGGAGTGGCCTCCTTTAGCAGTGTCTGTTAATGAGCAGCAAGTAATTATCAGCAGGAGCTATGAGTTGGCAGCTCTGAAACCCATATATTTAAACCATGACTGATATATAGACACCAGACCAGGCACCCTGATCCTGCCTGTTATATGAAGTTTAATTCTGCTGTCAGGGGAATTTTAGCAGAGATGGAAGTGGCCATCATGTGACTGTACCTGGTTGTTGATGAGACAACAGAGATCAAGTACTCAAGTACAGTATGAGTATTGCAGCTTCAATCAATCTGTCCTGTGGGGAGACACTGTTCCATTTAAGGTGCCCAGTATCTCCTGCACTGCTAAAAAAAAATAACATTTTATATATTTTCAGAGATTAATTATAACTTTCACGTTGACACTGTGTATTTTACTGTTTTATTCTTCTTCTTTGTTTATGAGATGACCACGAAAGTATGAATCGAATGTGCTTTTTCTTGTGTGCATGTGCAATGTCCAGAGAACTGTCTCACACGTCTAAAGAAAGGTTTGACATAAACAGAGATGATCATTTTTGAATGCGAATGGCATTATAAACATTGGCATACTAAGCATCAAGAAGTGATATGTTTAATGGAAGCTGCACATACTTGATCTTTAGCACAAGGGAGCTTAGAATTTTCTAGAAAGGCATGGATATAATACTTACAGTGGGTAGGCCTGATGAGCTGATCTTCCTGCTCCGCTGAGACCCTGGTGTGAGTGCTCAGATTACACATTCATTGGTTGCTGTTCTCATCTAACTCTCCACTTTTTTGGTGGGGAGGGGGCGAGTGTGCCTCTGCAGTTAGGACACTGTTCCTGTGCTCTGAAGGTCACTGGCTCAAATCCCAGATTCAGCCAAGTCATTTCCCAGCTGAGAACGGCCCTTATGCCCTAGATCCTAGATGCTCCTGAGACTGGCTGATCCTACATTCTCAAAAAAGTCCATAATGTTGGATAAAATTGTTTGCTAAATATATTAATGTCTACTTAATTAATGGCACTGGTAACAGTAGTAGTAGTTTTTAGAAATTTGTATAATATTTCTGCCTATTTTTTTAAATGATTAATACCAATGCGATACAATAAAATCCTGTTATAATGGACTTCAAGGGACCTGGTAAAACAGTCTGTTATATCCAAAGTCCATTGTATGCAGAGTTGCTGTTTGCCTAGAACACAACTACAGGACACCATTTACTCATGCCACACCCCAGCAGACACACCTGTGGTTTAGATTATTATATTGTACATATAGTAATCCAACTTTACCTGAGCAGATGCGTGACTATTAATAATCCCGACTACGTATCTGCGTTGGATATCACCGGAACGCCACGCGCCTTGGAGGCGGAGCCTGTATGTCCGCTATAGCCAAACAGAACTATTGAATCGTTTGTCCGTTATAGACGATATTCCGTTATAAGCAGTGCTTGAAGTGGGAAAAAATAAGTGCAGGAACTCTAATTTTCCGACATTTGTGCGGTGAAAAAAGAAAAAAGTGGCGGAACCCAAAAGACAAAAATACAGAAGTTCTGGAACTGTGTTCCGTTGCGTTCCGGCCCACTTCAAGCACTGGTTATAAGCGAGTCCACTATATTGGGATTTTACTGTGTCTGTGGAAGAAAACAATAATTAACATTGTGATGTTACCAGTCACTGACATTGCAAGATCATTTTAACATTTTTAACTTGGTACTCATGGTAACTTGGGAAGACACATTGTCATTGCATACTACAGATATAAACGAACACCAGAGATCAGCCACACTGAAAGGTCTTCTTCATTATCTGAGGGAGAGCACACACATATGGTGGAGATGTGTGTGGGAAGTGATACATTTTTCTTCTGAAAGGGCCCCTTCAGTTGTTTTTGAGAACATATAAAAAAAAATCGGCAACATTTTATTTGAGGGGGTACAAATATTTACTGTAGTAGTAACTCAGTTACTACTGAAGTACAAGTCATGTACAAATAGTAGGTTTTTTCTCAAGTAGCTACTTGAGATAAAAGATGCATCATGATTCATTAATGATGAACAAATACGAGATCAGTATTTCGCTTGTGTTATTTATTATTTGTTCCTACAGTAGTTCCTTAGTAGTTCCTTCAGTAGTTCACAAAGATTTACAGAATTAATATAGTAACAATTGCAACATAGCAACTACTTGAGATAAATGATGTGCCACAGTTTGTTAATGATGAATGTACATGAGATCCGTATGTAGGTAAGAATTTGTTTGTGGCTCATTAATACACAAGTAATAGCGTAATACTGCATTATTTGTGTCCCATCAAGTAAGGTGTTACCAAAGAATCATTCGCTTAACTTTTCAAGTGAAATTCCTTTACTTAATGTAATTCAGATCATGATTTAAAGCAGGATTTGAGCTTCAGAGACTTTCTTCATTACAGACCCCACAGCAGTGGCCATCCACCCTATTCCTGGACTTCCTTCCTGCCTGATGGATTCAGTTTCCCTTCAAATCCAGAACACCAGATCCAGCTAATCAAGCTGACTAATTATCTGGATCAAATGTAAGATAAGATAACACATTATTGATCCCAGGGGGAAATTCTTTGTGTTCTGTTGTAACTGAACTCTGCAGGAAGGTAGACCTTCAGGAATATGGTTCGATAGACATTGGTGTAATACCCTCATGCTTCATGGCGCCTTTAAAACAGTTCATTTTGATAAAGTATCTTGAACCCTTTGTCCTTGTTGTGCCATATTGTCAGTATCCAAAGTTTCACAGCATTTTAACAAAATGGACAATCTATTGTTACTTATCCAAATCAACTTACAGTACAGCAGTGTTTCCCAACCCAGTCCTTTGAAAGCCCTGGGCAGTCCATGTTTTTGCTCCCTCCCAGCTCCCAGCCAATGAGGAACATCGAATACCTGGTACAGGTGCGCTGGGAGCTGAGAGGAAGCAAAAAACGTGGACTGTCCAGGGTTCCCCGAAGGACTGGGTTGGGAAACACTGCAGTAGAGGGTTACAATTTATGTATTATTATGTATATTACATGAATACATTTTACATTAATAAAAGGTAACTTGGTTTCTTGTGCTACCACCATTACATGCATAACCACTTGTGTTCTTCCTGCATGATGAATTGCCATATCCACTTTAGTTTGGCCGCTATGATTTTTCATTTTACTTTTTAAGGGAATTGACTTGTTGGAATGGCACACCAAGAGGTCGAAAACGCTCATTCTTGGGATGGTTAGAGATGACTCATCTACATTGCAAAGGGTGGCAGTTCTATTCAAGGGTACATCGGTTATTGATTTCCTGACATTCCCACTGCATTGGTTTATTGTTTGGGCTGATGTACACCATAAATATTGATTATCCAAAAGAATGGAGGTACTATTGAACAGCTCTTACAAATTCTTAGAGAACAATACTCTTTAAAGACTTAGGCCAGTAAACTCTCGTAAAGGTTTAACAATGGGCAACATTATATATTTTGTAGTTCTCATTATTTCATTTAATTAAAATTTAATTGTGTTCTATTTTTTATATATTCTTTCAATTTTCCGATTGAAAAAGATGTACATTCTTGAAATTTTGTCTTAGGCAATTGGTCTGAGTAGTTGTTTTAATGAGGACCACTTTTTGCATGTCCTTTTTGCAGAGTAGTTCTATATTTAAACATTTAAAAATGTTGAGGTGATGTTGATGCCAAGGGCTTTCAAGTCTTAGTTTGAGTGTTTTGTCATACCTGGGATTTGAAATGTGGACAATAATTTAAAAATAATGTTTTTTTTTTTTTTTTTTTGTATATCACGTCTGAAATGACTGAACACGGTATGTCTCGCTACTTATTTTATGCAATTGCACTGAGGTTAAACAGGGAATATCTTGTATCCTATTGCGGTATGGTAAGACTCAGTAAAACATAACTAAATGATTTAATCCTGAAAGTGCTGTACTTTCATTTCATTCATCTCAAAGGTGTTTTAAAAATATAGGTGATGTTGTGCCCATTAATTTACTTTATTTTTTATGGTTGAAATCAAACTTTTTCAGTTAGCTACCTAAAAGACAATCATCACAATTCTGCATTACCTTTACTGAATAATACTTACAATGTAACTTTTCAAGTAAATCAGTTGAGTTGAACCGACATAACTTTTATTTCAATATTGACTTTAAAAAGGTGACTTAATCAGTTGATTCGTTTAAGTTGGGGGAGTCAGTTTATTCTCTACATTGTGGCTCCATGTCATGACATGCGCATATGATCCTCCTGTGTGCCACGCCCCCTAATTTACCTCATGTGAATTCCCGATTGTGATCACCTGTGTCCTGTTATTTCAGCTAGTCTGCTGTATATCAGTCCACATCTACCTCTGTTTCCCAGATCTGTCATTAACGTTTGTCGTGTGCTGCTCCCCCTCTGCCTTAATAAACTCCGTTCTGTGAATTTCGTCGGCAGGATTTACTTCCCCGCTCACGCATAGGACAAAACACTCCAGGCTCACCACAAACCGATGAATGTGCCATGATATTTCTTAATGACCCTATATTAATTAAGAAAATTTTATCATTCTGAAACCTTAACATTTACAATCATTTATTTCGCTGCCGTGATAATAAACTGAGGCAGATAATACTTCTCTCAAGCATACTGTACATCTGTCTTTATGTACAACTGCTGCACAGAGTGACCAGTAACAAGATCTAAACAAAAAGGTATATTAAACACTGCTGGGAGCTCATAGGAGAAAAGCTATTTTAACACCACCAAGAGAACTAAGTAGGAACTGAGTTGCAGGTGACTGAGAAGTTCACTGGTTCAAATCCCAGGGATGCCAGAGTGATTTCACACCTGGACCCTTGAGCAAGACCCTTAACCCCGATTTCTCAAGAGATAATCTGACCCTGGTTTTTCAAACGCACATTACTTTGGGTAAAAAGTGTCTGCTAAATATGTAACATTGCTATGGAGCAGTCATCAGAGAATGAATGTCTCACGCGCTGTTGCCTTTTGAATCTTATGCAGCGGTTTCACAGCATATTCTGGCAACTCTATCAGTAAAGAGGTACGATCATTTAGTCATGAGAGCACAAATGCCTGGACAAGGAATTAACTGTGCATTCTGATCTTCTCAGTGTTACACAGGATATATTTCCAAGATCAGAGGATAACTGCAACTGGATTGCTGGCCATCGATCATTACACTGACATTCCTAGCAGACCTTGACCACGTTGATGATCCAAGCTGTACAGTAATGAATGGTAGGGATAGCAGGGAAGACAAGATGTCTTTGAGGGGTTCACCTGCAGGTGGCAATCCCCCATCCAGAATGTGTTGTCAGTGTGGCACATGGGACTGTGACTGAGACTGCGATGTCCACTGGAAGGAAAGGTCAGATAAAGTTAGATGTTATCAGTGCAGCAGTGGTTAAAAAAAACACTGGATGACCAGAACAAGAAAGTTGGTGTTCAGTGAAAAGAGAATGGGGTCAAGATCTGAACCTTGAAGCACACCAGTGACCTGACACTCTTACATACCTCTTATTCCCAAGACATTTGGAAGGATGCTCCTGATGATTAAACAGAGCTGCCCCTGTGATGCTAAGGGCCGAGAGGGTGGACTGAAGTATGTGGTGGTTCACCATGTAGAAGTGTGCAGTTAAGTCCACCAGGATGATAACAGGTCATTTAAATGCAGCTCTTACCAGATTGCAGCGCATCCACAACAATCAGCAGGGTAATCTCAGTGGAGTGCTCAGCTTTGAAGCCAGACTGATGAGGATTCAGAAGGTTATTCTGTGTAAAAAAAGTCAGAAACAGCATCCTCAAGAGTTTTAGAAATGAGAGGGAAAAAAGACTACATTTCATTATATGATCCATCAGTGCATGTCTAATTTTCTTGGGGTCCATAATTTTCCTCACAAATTAATATGATGCAATAAGACACGCTTTACAAAACCACAATCTAGCCCTACTTACAGCCCCAGAGAATTCACTTGCAGTGTTTAAAGGAACAGGTTTATAGATCTTATTGTTATATTCAGATTTAAATATCTTAGTTGTGTATCTCTCTTAGTTGTGTCAATCACAGCACAACGTCTTTTTGTTGACAGTGAGGGGCAGCTTTTTTCCAACCTGGGGATTTTTTTTCTGTTATAATGAGCATAACTAAAAAGGTTTAACTTAACCAGTGGCTTTTTATAACATGGGCAGCATTACATTTTTTTGTGTGTATTTTGTGGTAAATGTCAGATATAATAGGATGCTCTTGGGTCGATCTGACATTCTTTGTATAATGCCCTGGAACAGGATCTTTGTTAAATGTTTATCTGGGAAAAGAAGATCATGCATAAAAAAATAAAACTGATTAGAGTATCTAAAAAGGGTGAGTTGTGGATTGTTCCGATGGGGTCAGAAGTCGTTCTTTTGTTATTTACAGTTACAGGGTATTATTGGTCCTAATCTGTCCCTGCTGAGCAGCTGCTTAATGCCATGCAGTTGTCTAAAAACGTCTTTTCAAGGCCACAGAGTGATTTATTTAAGTAGTTAAAAAGGCACATAATCTTTTAAGTGTTCTGCCATGTCCATCTCCCATCCCTGAAGCCTTAGTTATGTTTCATCCATGAATGAAAGCCCTTTGTTCTGTGTGCCAGCCAGGCCGAATGACCCAGATGCAGAGCCATTGTGTTGAGCTTGAAGTTACTCCATGAGAGGACAGGAGAGACGACAGGCCTCTCTGTGCTCCTGGACACACAATGGGGATGTTGTCGATGGCTCACCTGCCTCAAGTCCAAAAAAAGTTGGAATAATGGACTTGGAATCACTGGGGGAAATGAATGCAGTAATAACGTAAAAAATCTCACCAAAAAATCGCAAAGATCTTACCAGGATATTCGAAGTTCACAAATAACTGATGACGTGCAATTTTTATAGGTTTAAGCATAATATATATATATATATATATTAACTGATTTGCTGTGGGAAGCTCCGCCCACATTTCTTCTTATGACAATTATCCACGAAGTGTGCAGCTTTTGTCACTGTAGTGAATCTTTCTGAGCTCCTGGAAGAACATTTCTAGAGCCTCTTGATATGGGAAGTCAGAAATGTCTGGCTGATTTATTGAGATCCGCTGCAAGATGGTACATTAACTGTTAGGCTTTAAAAGTGATAGCTGATAGCTTAAAATAGTGATAGTATAAAGTAGAAAATCTCATTGTGAAACGTATTTATTACCCTGTTCATGGTTGAAAAGTCCCTCTCACAGTTTACACTGCTGACCAGGTGGTCAATGCGACATATTTTCCAATGCGCGCTCTCTGTCCGCTGGTGGGAGTGTGCTCACCTGTGTGTGCGTGTCTGTGCGTGCATCGCCATGCGCGATACAGAGTGCAGATGAGAATTGTAAATGTGTAGAGACGAAAAATGACAAGCTGTTGTGTCAATAAGATAAATAACATAAGGCTATTGTCATGCCCCGCTCATCCGCTCCTCCCGTGTGCCACGCCCCCTCATCAACCCTGTGTGGAATCTCTGTGTTTACCAGCTGTTCCTGATTGTTGTCATTAGTCTATTGTATTTAGTCCGCGTTTCCGTTTCTTTCCCCAGTCCGGTCATTGTAATGTCAGCCTGCGTTTTAGCCTGTTCCCATTGTTTCCCAGTTCTACTAAACCCCGTGTTTGCCTCAACTTTTGCGTTCTTGCGCCTTTATCTGCGCTCCCAGCTCTCTCGGTCGTGACAGCTATTTAGTTTGTTTAATAAAAGGACACTGTATGGACCTGTTATGTAGGAAAGGCAACCTTAAATAACGTCTGTTGTGATCTGGTGCTATATAGAAAATAAAATTAAATAAATTAACTATAGGACCCCCTCCTGATATAATGGTAGGGGAAACACTGAAGTATAAATCAATGGGGAAAATGGTGTGTTCAGCAAGACCTCCTAAAATGATGGAGGGTGCGAGAGCCTATAAAAGCAAACCCCCAACACACAGCTATGGAAAGTTTGATGGTTGCGGTCCTAAAACTGTAGGAGGAGAAGGGTTTTAAAAACTGGGGTGGATAATAATAATAATAATAATAATAATAAGCTGAAAAAGAAGTTTCAAGCCAACATATTAACCTTCAGGTAGTACAGATGCTAAGAGTCTTTAAACAAAAAAGACCCTGTTCAGACCCCAGGAAGAGGTTTAGCTGTTGTACCTTTGTGACTGGCAGCTAACCTGAATTCCCAGCATAAAAACATCCATTTGTACAAATGTAAATAAAAATTCTCAAGGAAAAGAGAACATAGTCAAAAATCAATGTAATCATTGCATCATCACGGGCAGCAGCAGGAAGACACATCTTGGGCATCGGTCAAAATTGCAAGCACTGTCTTTGCAATCAGTAGTCGTCCTTGCTGTTTTGTTCAGATCTCATTTAAAGGTATTAGCTCCAGCAATAAACACACCACAAGTCTACACACAGTCAATAAAACTGCCATTACCACCTATTAATCTTGCGGAAATGTGGGAATGCTGATAATTGTCTTTAATGGCTAACCATGTCGTTGCTACTTTTTGGAAAAATGGCAGTTATAAACCTGTCAACATGACAAAGTGATTTTACCATGCACATTTCCAACAATGCCATTTATAACATTTATAACATTCATCATAAATAAAATCATACTTTTAGTACCTAGATCACATAAACACTGCTCGCACATAGAGAACGGTGAAATCCACTACATCTGTTTTTTTTTTTTTTTTTTACCCTTTTGCTGTACTATTTTATTTCTGGGATGACAGAGGGTTGTAGTAATAAATATTGAAAAAAACAACAGATTTATTGAATCTCCAATGTTTGTGCTCCTCTCAGAGGAACTGAACGAGGGGCCTTGTCAGGAAGGCCTGGCTATTACTGGTGTCCCACATGACCTGAACATACATCACAAGGTGTAGAAAACTCTTTTCCTACCGTGGGTCTCTATCGCATTGTGTCCACAGTTCGTGTTTTACATTTGTGGATGTGGACCGGGCCCCAGCCCTATGTGTGTGTGTGTGTGTGTGTGTGTGTGTGTGCGTTGTACATATGTCTTACATTTCCTTCCCGTCAGTGTAGGTTTCCCATGGGTTCTCTGTTTACTTTAACCGAACGGAGACGTGCCGTTTAGCTGAATCTCCACATTTGAACGTAGGTGTGAAACTGGGAAAGAATCCAGATCACCATTGCCCTAAAACGGAGAAGCAAGTTAACGAAAAGGAAAAAATATACCCAATTTAGGTTTTACCATCTGTATTAACAAGTCCCTTTGTTGTTTGCTACTCTTTTATCAATTTCATTTCTTTTGTTATGCATACAGCTGATGTTGTTTAGCATGTTAACGTTAGCAGGTCTGTTACCTAAAATAAATTCTGGGGTGGAAGCAAAATTAAAGGGGGGATTCAACCTTATAATTTCTGTAACTGGCAGCACATTTGATCAGCAGCAAACAAATTGGCGGGTTTCAAACCGGAAATTTTACAATGTGGCTACATGGCTGAACTGTAACTATTTAAAAAATATGATCTGAAGAGTAGCTGAGCGTGTGTGTGTGTGTGTGTGTGTGTGTGGGGGGGGGGGGGGGGTTAATAACAATATAAACAAAAGCTATTATCTATAGAGCTGCAAGGCATTAAAATTCAGCAATTTTAAAACTAGCCATGCGCGTACATCAGCTGTCGTGCATATTTCTTTGCATAACCGGTAATGTACAAATCTGTAGACTTGGCAAATTGTACGATTAACAAAGTAATGTACCATTCTCTATATTTAAATTCATATTTAAATATTTATTTACTGCTGTGGCAAGCGGACATCAGCAGAGTGGGTTCCAGAGTTGTCTGCCTGTCTTATTGTACACGGCCCAGTTCTGTACATGCTCACACTGCAGTTTTACTCTGCACTGACCTGACCAATGACAAATTTGTATGATAAAAGTAGGCAGGTTACTGTCAGACTGTGAGGATTCTGCATGTTTACTTTGCACAACAAATTTAACAGTATTGAACGTTATATTATTAAGGTCTAATTTCGCTGTAAAGATGCCATCTCTATTTTCAAATTAGGAATAGCATAATTTAGAGGACTTACCTAAGATAAATATTATTACCCTGAGATGGCACCAGGATGCACTATGGGAAGAAGGTAAGCCCGTGGAGGTAGCGTGATGCCCTGGGCAATGTTCAGCTGGGAAACCTTGGGTCTGGGCCTACCTAAACATTTCTGCAGACCAAGTACCCCCCCTTCATGGCAACGGTATTCTCCAAAAACAGTGGCCTCTTTCAGCAGGATAATGTACCCAGCCACACTGCAAAAATTCAGGAATTGACTTTGCTCCCAAATTCCCCAGATCTCAATCTGACAGAGCATTTGTGGGATGTGCTGAACAAAGAAGTCCAATCTATGGATGCCCCACCTTACAATTTACAGAACTTAAATAATCTGCTTCTGACATCTAGGTGTCGGATACCACAGGGCACCTTTAGAGGTCTTGTGGAGTCCATGCGTCAGAGGGTCAGAGCTGTTCTGGGGGGACAATGGGATCCTACACAACATTAGGCAGGTGGTGTTAATGTTATGGCCGACAGATGTATACTGCAAAGCGAACATCATCCAAGCAACTCTGTGATTGCTTGAACTGAATTTGACTTTATTTCACGCTTATAGCAGAACATTATACCATAATACCAAAAATCTAATTCACAAATAAACATTCAACATTAGTAGCATAACAGCTAAATTTTTACAGGCCATATCTTTTAAACACTTTTTTTTAATGGCCTTTTAATTCTCCCCTACTCGCTCTCATCTCAGTTACATTATGTTGCCTGATTTGACGATTCAGGCGTGAACTACTTGTGATTTTGCAGCAGTATGTAATACATTTTATTTATTTTGTGAGCTCAGCGAAAACCAGGAGCCTCAAAGACATTAATTGCCAAGAAAAATCCCATATTGAAGATAATACCTCTGGCTGTACCTCCACACATAAACAAAGGATCGTAAACAAAAACCGTGCATGCTGATATTACAATAGGAAATCAGTGCTGCCATGAAGAGTCCTTCCATAAATCACAGCCAGCCTTGCAAAAAAAAAAAAAAAACAATGCAAGAACATGAGATTTATGGGTATGATCATGATACGTGGAATATTATGTTACACATCTCGAACAGGTGTGTGAGGTAGCAGTTAGGATATACACCACCCCCCCCCAGCTGCTGTTTGTCCTTGTCAGTCTCAGTCAGGCCTGTCATCTGTCATCCTGTGGCCTAGACCACAGGCAGGCCGTTAGTGGCTGCCGACGCAAGAGGCTGTAATTAAAACTCCTGCCCCCAAAAGATGCTGAAGCGCAAATCCGCTCGTTTGTCTTCTTGAGGCTGGGCCAATGCCCTACTGTCTATGCATTCCAAGTGCCGCGCTAATTCCCAGTCAAACGGTGTACTTAGCTGCGGGGAGGATGTTAATTTTACCAAAAAAAAAGTGACCTCGGTGATTAAGCGGGCGAAGTGTGCTGCACGCCGACTCCCAATGAAGTGTTGGGAGACGGTTTATAATGAATGATATTTATTCATTTAACTAATCATTAACTTGCTTGTTAGTTTGGCTCATGAAACCAGAAACACATATCTCATAAGTACACAAACTCACACTGCAAAATACTGACCAACAGCATGAATGGATGCTATATACATACTCTCTTAGAAAACCATGGTATTTTTTTCTACAAAATTCATATGTTAAACAATTAAGTACTGAGCTTAATGTAGTGGAATATATCATTCAGATCCTTTATGAGAGTGTTTCTCAACTCAGTGCTCTGGGACCCCCAGAAAGACCACATTTTTGCTCCCTCCCAGTTCTCAACACACCTGTAGTAGGTTTTTGGTGCTTGTGATTGTTTGGTTCAGGTGTGCTGAGACTGGGAGGGAGCAAAAACATAATCTGTTTGGGACCCAAGGACTGCTTTAAACTGTCATCCCGTCTTGGGAGTCGCCACTTTTGCACCTCATGTTTTGTTTGATGGGCCCAGGATAATCTTAAATTATAAGCAGTTATGGAGGATGGATATCCTTCACATTAAAAAAAAAAATGAAATTTTATTAAAATTTCAAACACGTTGTAATGAATCATGTCTAGGACATAAAGTATAATAGTATCTTTTCCTAGCAGAACGGATTGTATGTATGAAGAAGTGTGCAATGGGCCTTCTTAACCATAAATAATAACACATTATTGTAATTCCTCTCCAACTTCCGTGGCCTTTCACCATAAAACATATTCCTTGACCAAACTGGCTGTGGGTAACAGGATTTTAGGCACATCCCAGTTTAATTTGAACAGCAGCATTCATCTACTCAGCGATTAATAGAGAGCTCAACTGTATTAATAATAATAATAATAAAACCGGATTTGCTGCTCTTTCTCTATGCTTTTCAAACACTGGTGACTTGCGCCTCAAAACCAGTTAACCCACAGACCATTTCATAGTGGTTAAAATGCTTATACTTTGTCAGAGAAAATAAACTCAACAGTCCCCAATACTCTGCAGCATCTACAAAGTCAATGCCGCTGAAAGTACAGCAGTTTAACACAACAAAAGAATGTAGTAAAACACACTTGCTTACTGAAAACCCACCGAGTTCTACTCCTCTGCCAACACATTCCCCAACAGTATATTTAAACTTTACCCCCAAAAAATAGCTACTTACACGTGTTGCTCCTCCACAAGAGCCAGGGAAAAAACAGACATTAAACAAAGCAAGAAAATGTCTAACACATGTAATTATGCTAAATAACATTATCTGTTCCACTCCCAGCATGCTTTTCTTTAAGCAGGATTTTACAACCATATAGCAACAGGAACACTACGATACTCTCTAAATTTCCTGCTTCTGCGCAGATCGATTTTGTTGCCGATTCTATCTGCATTAACTGACACTCCAACGCATTCCTGCGACTCCACAAAGCAGCCCAAAAATGTATATTGTAAATTTTGCACATTTAACTCAGTTTCTCCTTTTAAAAATTCATGTTGGACATTGAGTATAGCAAATATCTTTGTAAACTACTCCCCAACATAAGAGTAAACTCAGTGCAATATCTGTTGGCTCTTCCTTTCTGATCAAATTCAGCAACTCTTTATTCCTTAATTAAATATTGAGCCATTTAAGTAGAATCGAAAGATACTGAAACTAATTAATCGGCCGTTGTACACATTCTCATTCCATTATTTATTTTTTTTAACAGGGCCAGAGAATTATCAGCATTAAAAAACAGAGAATGCGTCTCATTCAGTAACCAATAAGTTGGACTGTTAGTGAATATTGACATAACTGTACTAGAGCTTCTTTTGCCCGTTCTTATATGTTGTGAATTAAATGTACATCATAGTTTTATTGCTGTTATTGTCATTTTATCATCATTATCACCAACATAATACTTCTATATCTACTGTTAAAGCACCACCAATAAAATCATGAGGCAGTTGACCTGTGTAAAAAGATTCCTTTGAACTGAGGCTTGGCAAATCTTCAATTCATTCCAGTTTATTTACTGGCTTACCATACACTATCCTTGTACGTACAGCATATATAGAGTAACCCAGCTTTGTTGAAACATTTTTTCAAAACAATTCTGTTTTAAAATGTAATTTTAATTCAAAATGCACAGACGTATGATGTTGAATAACTGCTAAGTCATATTGCAGTTTCTGATGGAGATATATGGGTCGAGCAGGTTGCTGGGTAGATATGTTGTCTCCTGAGCTGAGGGCTCAAATCTGACCTCTGCTTTGTGTATACACAGAATTTGCATCTTCCCCTGCAGCCCAAAGACTGGACTTGGACCAAAGGCAATCAGCACCTCGAAATTGCCCATGGTGTGTGTACGTACCCGATGATGGACTGGCATTCAGTTTTGGGTGTAGCCCTGCCTGGTCTCCTACATTGTCTGAGATAGAGTGCAGGGTCCCATGACTCTGTCCATAAAAAGTGGTTGGAAGATGGATGGATATGTACGGTTATTTATGTCTTTTTTTTGTGGGTATTATAATGTTAAAAAGCAGTGGGAGGTGCAGACGCGGGGCTAGGCCGTGGTTAGGTGAGCTCCTTCATTACCACTACAATTGATCACCAGCCCCATGCATCAAGTAATGAAGGTTATTTGGCCCTGATCGGATTGATTGCCTTGGCAGGGTTAGAAGAAGGTCAGCGCAGTAGATTCGGGGGGCAGGGAGGATGTACCTGTAAAGATCCAGCATCGTGAGGTTTGAGATTAGTGATTTAAGCTTGCTGTGTTCTTTGTGCTTTATGGGTGATTTAAATATTCATTGAGTTCACTTTTAGACACTGTTTTGTTTGGGTCATTAGGTGAGCCTTGTTCTATTTTGTCTTATTATTTTAATAGACTTGTGTTTAGGTATGCCTCACTGTCCTGTACAGTACCTCTACCCGAGACACTAGCATGACCTTTACTTAACGGCCTGCCGTAGTGTTTTATGAATGAACTTATAACTCCTCAGAGAGTGAGAACGTTTTCCTTTCTCCATCCATCTTCCATAACTGCTTATCCAACGCAGTGTTGTGCAAAGTCTAGAGCCCATCACCAGGCAGGAGATGTTCTTGACAGGATGCCTGTCCGTCACGCACCACTGCAAATTATAGACAGTTTAGAGATATCAGTTTGCCTAAATAGCGAGTGTTTGGACTTCAGAATAAAAAAAGCTTAATAATAAAGACAAAACATAGGGGATGAGAATCAAACCCATCGCCCTATAGGTGGGAGGTCACAGAGCTATCCACTGAGCCGTGCACCTCCCAGCCTGATTCTCATGTATTGTTTACCTAAATGCATTATGCAATGTGTCTCATAATTCTATTTGCATAAGAAGATAAAGGCCAAAAAAAGGGGACAGAACACTTTCATTTCAAACACAGCTCAAGTACCATTTGTGACCATCGCAGGTATGGGGTTTCAGAAGAGAGTGGCAACTATTTCAGCTATTTTTTTTTGTTTGTTAAATCAAACCTTTTGAATTATTAAATATTTGAAATATTTGCCATTCTTTTTTTTTAAAAAAAAAAATAATATATTGTGGTAAAATCCAATTGAATCACAATGGAACATTAACATTTTTTTATATTTTCCAAAACTGATAGAGTAGCACTTGAATCACAAATGCAAACATGGACTTCAGTCATTCTCGCATTTTCACTAAAACACAATGTTCCTGGAAGAAAATCTCTCTGCACAAAATCTCATTGCAAATTTCAGCTGAAGTTCATTCATACCCGAGGTCGGCACAGATCACATTGAATGGTTGCGGGAATAAATTTAATGTATATAACCTAATTAGGCCTACTCCTGGCTAATTAGAAACTTTCTATATCAATTATCTTGGTGTGGTGGCTAAAAGTGCAATATTTATAGCCAACAAAGTATAATACTGTATCCTGTTACAGTGAGATAGGGTGAAATCCATAAAGTGCCTGAAAAATTGGGTGGTAAGCCATTACAGTGCTATCGTCTGGGGAAAAAAAAACAGTTTCCAAAACCGATCCAGGTTTCACTGTGCTGGAGACGAGATGCCGCCCGGCGACTGGATCCCACCACTATGCACCACAAAGCTCAGACGATACAGTATGGGACGATTACGTATGGTACAGTAAGCGTGACTGCTCTGTTTTATAAGGCAGCGAAAAAGGAGAACAGGCGATAAGAAAGGGGTTTGCATTAAAGTTTAGCATTTAAAAGCCGAGCCTAACTACTGCGCTGTGATCTAATTGTCTCTGACAACTCAGAAAGTAAAAGTCTCCTGACCTATAACCCTATATGGCTAATGAAGGCAATGTAAAATCCCATAAAAGATATGCTAAAGATTTGTAAAATTAGCCATCTGATAATCTATAACCATATGCATAATATATACATTTATATTTTTTTTGCATGGTAAACTTGTCTTGTTTACGCTTTATTATTCACTTATTTATGGTTATTCTCATAACTTAAAGGAGATGGGCACGATACGAACATATAATGCAATACTGGCTGTGTGATAATCAGGTGTAATCACATGTTTGTTGTGATGTGAGAGTGATCACAAATTAATGACGCACCACTGCCTTGCATTTCTTTTTGCACCGAAGGGGATCTCACTGCCTCACAAAGTACATTGCGCTAGCTGGCCTTGACTCTCCCAGATGGTTGTCCTCCACGATGGAAGCAGTGATGAATGCAGACTGATTGGACATTACGCATTTCCATAAAAATCAGTCGAATCATTTTTTAAAACAGGGACCTGCCCACTCCTCAACACTTGCAGACACTGGGGGAAATGAAGAATATAGGAATATCCCTGCATCCCTCATCGAGTAGGAGATGGAAGGAATACTCACTCCGTTTTTTTTTTTGTTCCACATTTTATTTCCGGGTCACGTACAGCCACCACATTGTCACAATCCCCTCCTGTCTCCTATGATGATGGACGTGTGCAATCATCACCAGAGATTCATCTGGCGTGAAATCAAAGTCTACTTTGCACTGGCCAGAGAATTGTCTTCAATGCAGGTCTCATTCCACGGGAAAGCATTGTGTCGCATCGCTCATTGTGCAGGTCACGCTGTACTTTTCTTGGCTCTTTCTCCGGATGGGTCCGAGTTGTTTGACAGTGAATAAGGAAAATCAGAGTTTATTAGGTTGCCGCAGTGGTTCAGCGCCGTGGCAACTTGCTTCCAAGGTTGTATGTGCAAGAAACCGAGCCGAAGTCCATGTGCAGGAAGATCCATAAGCATAATACAAAATCTGAAAATAATGACAGGCAGAACCCTGTATTCTAACCGGCACCAAATCAGACCACAAGCCATATGATAAAGACAAGAAACACAAGCATGAGGTCAGTATATACAACAAATGGCTAAAGTAGATACTGGGAAAACGCTTGGTAAGTGGAAATGGATAGGTCAGAAAGTGTACGGACCAAGATTTTGTTTTCGACCAACCAGTTGCGTATAAAGAGTCACAGTCACAGAGTAATCAACAGGCTGGTTGAAACAAATTATTGATCTTGATTCTTGCTTCCTGAACCTGAACAATCTACCTCTGTCAATAAGGAAAGACTTGCAATACCTCACCATGAAACACTGAACAGAAATGGTATTCAAGGTATATTAAATGGTTCGTACGTGTAATTAACTAGATCCGGAGGCCGGATAAGCAATGGTCTGATGTATACCTGCATGCCTTTAGTATATGACAAACCAATAAAATGGTGAAAAGAAATGATTTGTTGTTTATTTTAAAAGATAAAATAGTATGGACAGATTTGCTGGTACCCCTAAAGAGACTACAGACACTCCTCTACTTACAAACGAGTTTAGTTCCGAACGGCCGTAAAATGACTCAACGTCATTTTAAAGGTATATGCAGGTACAAAGAACTGGGATGCTGGGAGTACAAACGATACACTGCAGTGCGGCGGGAGTAATGGCCCAAAGTCGTATTAGGCGGAAGTACGGGGCTTGTGAACATGCATTTTGGCTAGTGCTAGTAACGGCGATCATGCGGATTATAAATGTCTTTTTCTGCGCATTAGCCTTGCTATCAATATGGCTATTCAATATTTCTCTACTTCTTGAAGAGATTGTTACTTCCTTCTAATAGATCATTTACATTTATCTGGGAAGGTGATATCTTTCTATGTATCAGCTTTCTTGGGGGCTTTATATTCACTGGTTACGCTACTAAATAACATGTGTCTATTTGCATTTACCTCCTGTACAGTAAAATCCAGTTATAACGGACTTCAAGTCCGTTATATCCAAAGTCCGTTATTCCCAGGGTTGCTGTATGCACAGAACACAACTACAGGACACCATCTACTCATGCCACACCCCAGCAGACACACTTGTGGTATAGATTATTACATTGTACATGTAGTAATTCAACTTTACCTGAGCAGATGCGTGACTATTAATAATCCCGACTACGTATCTGTGCTGGATATCACCGAAACGCCACGCGCCTTGCAGGCGGAGCCTGCATGTCCACTATAGCCGAACAAAACTACAGCTAAAAGCGGCTCAGGGAACCAAACTGTTTGTCCGTTATAAGCAGAATCAGTTATATGCCAGTCTGCCATATCCGATGATTTCTCTTCATGTTCTTAAAGGCGTACGGCTGGGACCAGCGGACCTCGTCCGTTATAGACGATATTCCGTTAGAAGCGAGTCCTCTATAATGGGATTTTACTGTATTAATACTTTTACTTCACCATTACTTAAGTTTATTTTCCCTTTTAGTGCCAAGCAGCTCACAGCCTGCGTGTCTCTTCGCCATTCCTTGCACACGGCCCTACAGTCTCATGCCCTTTTACGGGAAATTGCAGGGCGTTTCCCTATGCTAATTAGGACAAACTGGCACGCGCTTTCAGTTACGAAGACGTGGGATTCCATGTTCTTAAGAACAAAGGTGCGAACAATTCTGCTACTTAAGAACACTTCATGAAACCGACGTAGGTAGTTCTTAACAAATTTCGTAGGAACAAATTTAAGAGAATTCTTAAGAAAATATTGGTGAATGAGGCCCATTGTGTGCACCACACTGAACATGCACCAGAAAAAGCAAAGGAGAGAGCTGTCTGAGGAGCTCAGAAAGAAGATTATAGATAACAATGTGAAAGGTAAAGGTGATCAGACCATCACCCCAAGCAGCTTCCTGTTCCTGTGGCCACAGCTGCCAAAATCATTAAAAAATGTAAGGTTCAAGGGACCGTAGCCAACCTCCCAGGACGTGGACACAAGAGGAAATGCAACCTCAGGTTGATCAGAAGGACAGTGCAGATGGTAGAAATAGAGCCAAGGAAATCGCACCATCTATCGCATTTTGAACAATAACGGGCTCCATTGAAGAAGACGCAGGAGGGTTCTACTACTGGCAGAAATTTTATAAGGAAGCCAGAGTGGGTTTAGCCAAAATGCATGTCCACATGCCCCAAAGTATCTTGGAGAAGGTCCTTCTGGAAAAAACTTTTTTGACCAGTCACATCAGGTCTGTGTTTACAGAAGGGAAAATAAAGCTTTAAAAGAAAAGATCACCACACCTACTGTGAAACGT
>JAODKE010000138.1:724343-737762 GCA_026779605.1 Mormyrus hasselquistii
CATTATACAAGCTGTACACTGATTACTTTACATTCTATCAGAGTTTCATATCTTTAGCATTGTCCCTTGAAAAGATATAATAAAATATTTACAAAAATGTGAGGGGTGTACTCACTTTTGTGAGATACTGTAAATGTGATTGGATGTATAAAACATTTTTGTAAACCCTCCTTGCGTTAGCTGACCAATGCATCATCATAAACTCACGAACATGATTCATGTTTGTAATAGGAGAGCCAAGTTACGACCATGAACTAACATACCATAATGCATTGCTGTGGTTTTAACCAGCCAGCCGTACATAAGGTAGACTTTAATATCCATTTGCATGTGTCTGCACAATGAGTTTTGAATAGAGGAGTATTTTTATAGTCTGGTATTATTTCTTTAACTTAAATAAAGGAGCTGAGAACTTGTACCAGTGGTTATTTGCCTGGTCGAAAACAAAATTTAATGCAGATATAAAGTTTTTCTATTGTTCAGGTTGTCTGGTGCAGGTAAAAATACACATTTAAATAAAGTGTCTTTAAATTTAAACTGTAAGCAAAGATATTCTACATTTGACCAGCTGTATAACTTAATTTGAATTGAAGTTCATGTGCTGTGATGCAAACGCATATAATGCATTTTATATCTTTTGTAGATTCATCATTCAATAATTTTTGAAAAGCCTGCATCTACAGTACCATTACTCCTTAGCAGACGCATATATAATGTCTTCCTCTCCTCTGGTCGTCCTCTGCTGTCCATACTGCCCAGGAGACACAATGCCCAAAATCCAAACTGAACAAGGTCAAATGTCCCATCTGCGAACTTACCTGTTTAAAGAAAAACTTTACTTAGCCATACACATGCAGAGGAAACACCCCAAGAAATCAAAGGACATAACAGACAGTGCTCATTTAAAGAGTGTGTGTATGGATTCCAAAAATAGAAATAGAAATGTCCAAAATGGAGGTCATGACTTTTCAGTCCTCATACTGTACATGTCCAAAACAAAACCTGGGGTCGAGTACTCATGGTCCAATGTGAGTTGGAGGAATGCAGGCAGTGCAAAATGGCTTTACGAAGTGGATTGCCCTTTTTTAACGAATACCCTACAATCAACAGTTACATTTCACCTACAGTAAATAGGTGAAAATATATTATATATTAATACTGATCATTTTAATAATGTCTATATTTTCAGGAAGAAGAGCAGCGGGCTGAAGACTCAGCTAGACCTGAAGATGTGGACACGATAGTTGAAGGGGTGAGTTTGTTTCCCAGTATTTAGTTGTGAGATACTGTTGCCGCAGGAGTTAAGGTATAAGAAGACAATGTTTCTTTCTTCTTTCCATAGGACACCGATGCATCTAGGATCCTACTTCATTGTAAACATACAGCAGTGTGGACTGAGGCCCACAAGCACATGTTCTCCGCCACAGTGGACCCACCTGCTGTACTGTACATGGGGGAAACAGGCAGAGGCTGCTGTAAAGTACGGAGAGTTGTGCCATTAATACATGGAGGAGCAGGACAGGGAGGCGGTCCTGGAGCCTTTCAAGTTTATGTTTGATTACATTGATGACACGTAAATAAAAGAAACAGAAGGTTTGGTCATTCGTGATTTTGTGTGTTTGTTTTTTTTTAAGTTTTGTTTTTCATGGAGCACTTAATATTTCTCTTGGATACTGAGGATATTAATAAGTTACTGTAGTATTTAGCAGTATTTCGGCGTCCCAGCAGCCCAAGAGCGGAAATAGCAATGAAATTAATGGTGGCTAAAAATAAGAATACAGAATAATACATCAGAAAATGTAAAATAGAATATGTTGGAATACAAGAAAAGTGCAATACAGTCAAAGTTAAAAGATACTGACGTGGAATCAAAGTGCACTTTATGTTGTCCACAATGAAATAATGTACAACCTATAACATTATATGGGATGTTGGATGATGAATATAAGTTAAGCAAATAAGTGCACCGATTAACGTTATTCCTGCTTTCCATGTATGCTGAGATTACTGTCATTTTTAAAATATTTGACCCATATCTCATTTAAAGATCCTGGATTTACAGTAGAAACAGAGCCCCAAGTCATATCAGCCACCGTTATTTGCTTTCCATAATGACTTAAGTCGTAAAATCCTGCAGTACACTATTCTTAATACATCAATCATAAAATATACGTATTTTGGAAAAGACGAGAAGAGAGACGCATGCTCTGATTGTTTTTCTGTTGATTCATATCATTAGGCTATATGTCGGCTTCTTGTCCTATTTGGACAAAATAAATAAATATCATTTATAAGATACTGTCACTGACAAGATAGTTGCTTCACGGACATAAATATCCACGTCAGGGTCCTTTTGCTATTGATGAAAATATAAAAACAATAAATACTTTTTAAAAAATATAAACAAGACAAAACAAACACAAAACAAAAACAACAAAATAAGTAAATCCTAACTATATACAACCGTGTACATAAAACGATATATACTATAGAAGAGGAATGAAGAGATTGCCGTTATATTGTTGACTAATGAATGAAACAAAGCGATTTTATTTTGAAAATCAATTCTAGTGTAAGTGCCTAGGGATTCTATTTTGAACTGCTCACTCTCTGCTATTCAGGGGGGGGGGAATTACATCTTGTTATTTCCTGTACTGACAGTGGAGGTGTCCTGAGAGTAGAGGTCTGTGGCAGAAGTGACTCCACAGTGGAGGCCTGCAGCCAGATGGCCCTCACAGAAGCTCCTTCTGAAGGAAACCTTTCACTTTGCCTACAATGTGCACAGTGATGTAACAACTCCTACAGATCATAATGAAAGTAAATATCTAACCCACAATAGTTAGAATTAAATAATTAAAATATTACTTTTAAAAACTCCCTGTAACCAAGCCAAATATACTTGATCTGCTCTTACTAAACTCTTGCTACTAGTTTCTGTTATTCATTGGTTCAGGAATCCAGTAAAAGACTATTAATGATGTAACCATGTCTTACTTTTCAATCTGCCCAGTCAATACTTTTATTCAAAGTAAGGTCAGTCTCTCACAGTGAGATATATCTCTTGAACAAATTAAGTAATATTCTTTTCAAAACTACAGCCACACTTGAGACTAGAACAGGAAAATTTCATAATGCACATTTATATTCTTACCCACAATGCTTTCTATTACATGTGTGGCGTAGCAGGTTAGGCCACTGTGTCTGTGATCAGAAGGCTGCTAGTTCATGCCCCAAGGTTTGCTGAGTTTTTTCACCATTGGGGCCATGAACAAGGTCTTTAATACCACAATTGTTCCATGGATTTTTCTCAAAGATGTACATCTATTTGGATAAAAGAGTCTGCTAACTAAATAAACGTAAATTTATGTATGTGTAGCCCTATTTTTGCCTTTGTGGTTTATGGATCGATGGGAGGAGGAGTCACTGGCAGGATAATCAGATGGAAGAGGCTAGAATGAACAGTACCCAAGCAGGCACAAGGTTAACAAGATTTTGCACCAAAAACACAATAGGAATTGTTCATGTTTTGCCAACTGAGTAAACATGGACTGTTCTCCACAGTTCAAAAAAAAAAAAAGTAGTCTGCAGACATTTGTTTGTTGGCTGTTCGAGAGAGACTAATTTCATTCTCATCAACAAACTCGCGCAAGAAGAAGCAACAATCCATAATCAGGCATGATGAACAACACAACTCAAGTAGGCAGAAGACGGATCATGTGGTTCTTATGAGAATATCAACAGATACATTTGGCAGTCTGACAGGCTGTGCCTAAAAAAATGTCTTTATAATCTCATAAAACCATCAAGCCCGTCTTCGTAAGATGAAGGGGATGGATATTGTAGGAGGCGGTAATGAATATCAGTCAAACGTTTATTTTGTTTTTATAGATTTTCAATATAACAATTCATCCGGCTTTGCATTCTTCATGACTGCTCAGGCTCACTGCAAGGCTGGAGCCTTTTCTGGGAAGCCCAGGGCGCAGCTGTAGGAAGACCATGAACTATGGGCAAATAATGGAAACCATTTCACTCTATCAGTAGACGATGGGTGGAAACCTAGTCTGACCACTCAGCCACTGCTGTCCCAATTAAAGTGGTATCATTCAAATTAAGTATATAGTTTTGCATAATTTTCAGTTAATGCACTTTATGCTTATTGGACATATATTTGTATAGTTATACTTTTATTGAGCTTGTTAGCATTTCAAAACATGAAATTAATTATACTGGAATATTCCACTGATTCTGTGAGTTACACAATATGTTTAAGCTTGCAGAACAACCAAGGAAAAAGAAACAGTACTTGCTTAATGTCAAAACATGTTTTTTTTTTCTCCTCCTATCAGCTGCGAAAGTATCTTAAAGTGTCATAATTTCTCTAAAATTACCCCAGCATGAGAGGCCTGAATTTGAATGTTACGATTTAAAGGGTTATTAAATACGATTACTAGGTTAGAATACAAAATTATTCATTAACTCACCCAATAAGACCAAAATGTATTAGTATGAAGAAGCAGAAGCAGTTTGACAGTTTTCGTCAAGATTAATTAGCACATTAGAAACGGTCTTCACCACAAAAACACTATACATAATTCTAAAAATAAGTAGCAAAAAGTATTACTTTGACAAGTAATAAAATGAATCCTGAAAGCACAGCCTTATTCAGATTGCTGCAATATATTTCACAGTACATTTACTAGCTGTAATGTAATGACTTGCTTAGATTGTTTTTGTGTTAGTTTATTGATTGATTGCAGCTAAACAGGTTATATGTAAAAGGCGCTTGGTACCTGAAAAGAACGGCAGCCGCCATTTGAAAGACTATCTCTCATTTATCATGGTGAGAACAGGGAGGAAGCTTTCAAACAAGTGTTACCTTTACTGTGTGTCATCCACACGTCCCTATTTGTGTTTAATTCAGCTGAACTGCAGTACCTCCCTGCAGCCCAAAAACACGTGTTACGGCGAATTATCATCTCTAAATTGCCCAGTGTGTGCATGAGTGTTCTCTGTGAATGAGTAGCACATTGCTCAATATGTCCCATGCCTCGTGCCTTTTAGATTTACAATTTACATTCACATTAATGAATCACATTAATGCTTCTGTCCAATGCAACATGCACCAAAGCAGATAAGAAACTGGTTATTCACATATGAGCGATATATGGCGGATAATTAATTTTACTTTTGTGGGTGAGCTTGAAGCACCGCATGACCTTGTACTGGACACATAATTGAAGACGAATTAATTCAATTCAATTTATTTTGATTTTGAATTGTGCAGTTCTTAACTTAGCCACAAATTGCATAAGCTGAAACACAAATTAGACACAAATTAAGAATGGCGTCATGCTCAGACAAAACGTGAAAAAAAAACAGAACATGGAGGAGACAGAGAAGAAAGGAAACAATAAAAAATCATCATCAAAGTGCTAAGTGACCCTTCTGGTCAGCCAGTGACGGTCCAGCTGATCTGGACCCGCATTTTCATTCTTCGCTGTACAGTTCATCCACAAACACTTGCTGTGTCCCAACAAAGAAAAAATCATTTCACAAATACTGAAGGCACTATAAAGTGAATCCATTCTAAATTGTATGAAGGTACTTGCACATAATTTATATACTGTTTATATACTGGTTATTATTGTCTGAATGACTCCTGAATGCAAATTAGCATTTAATTTAAGGGCTGTACTTCTTTAGTGTTGAATTTTATCTCTAATTTCGAATCTCCTTTTATCACTCTGACCATAAAACAAGATCCTGAGTTTCTCTTAACAGCAAATGAGAACATTTGCAGCATGACAGGAAGTTAAAAGCAAATGTTGTACAAACTAGTGGCTAGGTGAGACTTCATGACCTTGAACGTGACATCAGTCCAAATGGATCTGCCCCAGTGTTTTGTCCATGGCCTGGCGGGGCTGTCTGGCCAGGAGCCAGCAGTGAGCACAAGGCATCGTGGGTACTGCCTGAGTGAAGTTCCGGGATTAGGCTCCAGGCCATGCAGATGGTGCCGGAGATTGATACGCGCAGAGGTCAGCCAGCGGATTCAAAAATTGCTCCGGCACTAATCTAAGAAACGCCCGTGAGAGTCACATGCCACTCCAGAGGGGAACCTGTGGGCCGTCTTATGGCGGACGGCTTGATAAGTGAAGCCTGGTGGCTGGTGATGTCGCTGTGCTCAGCCACACAAGCTGGATGAGTGGGCAGGATGTACAACAAAGGAGTGACCCCAGGAACAGGAAGTAGAACAATGCGAAAGCACCACTCTGTGCCAGCATCATTAACATGGTGAAATGATCATCATCGTCAACAATAGCAACAATGGTAACAACAACAGTAATACTACAATAATAATAATTATAATAATGATGATACTATGCTGCTAAGTGGACACGTACACTTGATTCTAAGAAAAGCAGCTCTTTTTGTTCAGTGGTTCCACAGTGGACCAATCAACCAGAACATGGACCATTGTGTCCTATAAGCACTGCAGTGCTTGTCCCTTTGCCTGAAACTCTGAAATAGAGGCTGGGAGACATATTGTATGCATGAATGACTGCCATCATTTTAGAGGAGACAGCTGCTAATAAGACTATACAAGGGAAAATGATTCCTCACCGTCAGTTTTCTTTCAATGACTGTAATCGTGGAGCCAAAATTGCCTTATTAGTGTAAAACTTGATTCTGTGGTTTGCTGAGTCATTGCGACCTTTGGGATATCAAGCTGGTTCTCCTAAATCTCTTTAAACCCCTTGACAAAGGTGTAACATGACCAAAATTGCCTATGGGAGTCACAAGGTGGGGGGAGCTGCCCATTCCATCTCGTGAAGAAAACTCTGGTGACTGGAGTTGTTCCATTCGATTTACTCCACACGTCCCACTTTCACGGTAAAAACTGACCTGTTTTTTCTTTCCTGTTCCCAGTAAACCAGTCTTGATCCCATCCAGTTTGATGGCTGTCCTCTGGAGAATTTCCCAGTCACACCCAAATTATTTTTATTCCCCTCGTGCCAATACGGCTCCCTTCAGGTTTTACATCTACCTACATTCTGCTCTGACTTCTGCCCCGTCCAGCCCCTGTGTCACCAGGAAAAACAAAATCCATCCCATAATATCCACTACCCATCCATGTGCCACGTGGTCATTTTCTGTCCTGATCTGAGTAATTCTCACAATGTTAGATACTTCCAACCTGCTTTAAAATGGTACTCAGCTACAGCATGTATGTTTTGAGGTTATATACTGTAAAGCAGTGCCAAGTTTCCATTAATATGTGTTTGTAATATGTACTGTAATCACATACTGTCATAATCCACACGCGAGAATGCAGGGTTACAGAATCGCTGAGTCTGTGTCGTCGAATGCTGCCTCACCTCAAAGTTAAGCTTCTGAGCCGAGGAACAAAGAGGGAAGAATCTCCATCCATCTTCCTTAACTGCTTATCTACGACAGCGTCACCGAGAGCTTGGAACCTTTCCCAGGAAGCGTGACGCAAGGGGTCTGTGGCGCAAGGGGTCTGTGGACAAGATGCCAGGGTCCCAGAGACCATGCACAATCACGAAATAAGGAAGACGGATATTCATGCCTGTTTTTGGACTGCAGGTGAAAAGGGAACTACCTCGAGGGCAGGAACTAAATTCACAACGACAGTATGACCCAAAAAGCCACCATTAAAGCAACAAAGGAGTGGACACCATTGTAGTGTTCTGTGGTGAAGCTTTCTTACTCCTATCCGACAGAGTAAATGTGCCAAGCATTATGACACATATTATAATTTTGACTTATTTTTATATCGGGTAGCCCAGAAACAATCAATTAAGCTCCACACACAGCTAAAATACCTTTGGCACACAACAAAAAACTATATTGTTTTTCCTGCATGCAGGATTTCAGAGGATTTTTTTTTTTTTTAGTATAGCATGAATGAGAATGTTGAATTTCCAGTCCACATTTATAGGAAATTACTGAAAAATTGAGCCTTGAGTCAAAGTGACAAAGTATTTTCAGTCTAGCTCTCTCCAGTTTTTGGATCTGTAGTTCATCAGTTCATTGTCATGTGTCAGTGAGCAAAGGGCCGTAGGCTTGGTGGACAGATATCAGAATCTAGGGGTAAATGGCACCCGAAAGCACTTATGCCTCGAAATTCTAGTGTACATGTCGGTGGGAGATTATCAGAAATCAGAAAATGATGCATGTTCCGCTGTATACCCCCAGTAATACTACAAATGCGTTTATCAAGGTAAAGTTGTGCCCAGATAACAGACAGTGGTTTAATGACCAATGGGAGCAAGTCACATGGTCAGATGAGTCACCCTTAAACATGATTCAAAAGTGAATGAGTCCATGTGTGGTACATGCCAAATGGTGCCTACAGGCTTGAGTGCTTGTTTCAGACCAGTTCTGGCAGCTCCGTTATGGTGTGGGGAGCATTTTCCTGGCATGGTTTAGGTCCACTCAACCCCTTAGAGAGAGCAAGTTAAATGCCAACAAGCATGAGTCCATTCTGAGTGGTGGTGAAGCGTCTCTATCCTGATGGGAGTAGAATCATCCAGAATGACAATGTCTCCATCCAAATTAATCTTGGAAGAAAGGACTCGCGTCCCTCCAGTACAGCTACCAAGGTACAGAGATGCTGTAGTGGCAGATCATGGTGGCCCAAGATCTAATCAAGACACTTTATGTTGGTGTTTTTTACTTCAGCGGTTAGCTCTGTATTCAGTGGGTAAAAGGAGGAAAGGTCATGTTTGTAATCAGCTGTTTATTCTAACTTGTAACGGTTCATAAACTCAGTCGATAGAAGAAAAGCCACATAAACGCTTAGGTGGGCCACAGTTACATTGGCAACAGGGATATGGGCCATCAGAAAAAAGAGAAGACGTCTAAAACAACTAGGCTAAAAGCTCATTCCTGGTGTAGTGGAGCCATCCATCTGGGTGAGTTTCCTAACGCTTTATTAGGACATAAAACATTAACAAGCGGTCAAAGCAGGTTCTGAAAAGTGTCGACCTGAGCCGTGCAATAGCTGTAAGACTCATCTCTCTTACGATCTGTAAATTATACATGCATTTATTCACGTTACTCAGCGTCACACGTTTCCCTCACACAGGAACAGACATTACAGATGCTGTGTTCCACATTAGTGGTTTCCAAATCCCCTGTTGAATGACCTCAACCATGCATTTATTATACTCTACCTCCAGCACACCTAATTCAACTAATTATGGGCTTGAATGTCACTTGATTAGTTTAATTAGATTGTCTGCTGGTGGAATAGAACAAATGCATGGAGTGGCTGAACAAGCTCAAGGAGAGGTCTGGGACATCACCCTGGTGGAGATGGAGATTGAATTGTTTTATGGCTGTATTTTATTAGTGGTCGAGGAGAGGATTCCCCTCCCAAAGCTAAAAAGTCATTAAAAGCATATTGGTCCTATCTTACTTAACTACATCAGATCTGGGTGTTGGTAATCCATGGAAGGACTCAAAAATTAATTTATAATTGTGAAATGTTATAGCTTTTCACGCTGTAGGCTAATGTGGCTCTGAATATTTATTGCACAGTAGGACAGGACTTCATCGTGTCAAGTGTTATATTGGGCAGTCAGAGTGGGGGATAAATATATCTTTGAGCTACCCCAGTTAACGTGGATGCTTTGCGTAGCACTTATCTGCTCCAAAAGAAACCTGCAATTTTTGCCATCCGGTATTGTTTCATATAAAATGAATGTGCATGAATACTCATATCTCTCTTCTGCACGATGCATCAGCTTTCAGCATTAGTCACAATGCCAGTAATGGCAGTGCCCAGAAGACGCTATTGTGCCTTTCAAAGAGTCAGTAATGTGAAGATGAATAAAGAATAAATGCATGACTGAATCAAACAATCATTGCTTTTAAGGGCATGATGGGTAATCATATATCGGTATACAAACTTTGAAAGAACCTGAATTGATTCACTGTTCAGGCACCAGTCCCATTGCATTGCATGACATTTGAGTGACATTTCTCCTTACATCTGAACATCCTCCATAATCTGCTTATCCAGGAAGGAACAAGCACAAGGCAGAGAACATCATAGATGGAGTGCTAGTACACTGAAGCAAACAGTTACACACGCACACACACACACACACACACACACACACACACACAGAACATGTAAACTCCACACACAGGTCTGGAGGTGAAAGGTAACAGTGCTACCTGCTGAGCCGCTGCACCGTGCAGGAACGTTGGTGATTAACTCAAATTTGAAAGTATGCATGTAGTGCAGGAAATAGGGCTTGAGATTGACAGCACACTAGCGGTAGAAAGCTAATGCGAGTTCATACCAACTGAGGCAAAATGCAAAAATGGTATTTTTCGCAGAAACATTTTAAACTGATTGGCATGCTGACTTAAACTGTGCACCATAACAGGATATAAAATTGAAACCCAGAAAATGGTATTCATGACTTTGGATATTATCTTGATGTAAGGCAGTAGGGGGTAGAGTAATGGCCAAGGGTGGGGTTTTGGGGGTTCATTGTGTTGCCATGACAGCATCAGCCCTACAGGTAACTCAGTTTACAAAACCCAGCTGACCCTGGTTACTTTAAATATATCATTGTTTTTTTTAAGAGGATGAGCTTGGAGGGTTAAGGATAACCATTAGCAGGAAAATGAAAAAGGCCAGGGGAGGTATTTCACAAAGCAGGATTTCTTCATTAGCCAGATAACCTAAACCATCCCGCTTCCATAACCATAAGCCAAATGTAAGGATTGTCCAATACGAATGTCACTTATCTCTCTTCCTATTGGCCAGTTTCACATTTGGCTTAAGTTATCCAGCTAACTGGGACATTCTGCTTTGTGGAATATCCCCCTGGAGGAAAGCTTCACCAAATGTTAGTCATCTGTGGGACTTGATTGTGTTTTAAGGTATTACTGTATTTGCTTGGTCACTGTGTTAATTTTACTGTTCCTAAAGTCGTTAGGTTAATATTTTGAGTCAGTGTCTGCTCTGTGGGTTAGGATTGTGTGTCTGGTATTGGAAGGTTGCTGGTTCAAATCCCAGGTAATGGTACCATCGGACCCTTGAACAAGGCCCTTGAACTGAACGACCCTGCTTTCTTATTTTTATGCTACTTGTGTGTATGGTATAATGGAAATGTATTATAACCAATTTCTTTAATTATTGCTGTCCAACACCTGAGTCCCACCCTCTTAATAGCATATTATGTAATAATGCTGCATTATTTAATAACTTGACAGAATGTAACAAACAGGATAATAATATAATAATATAATAATAATAATAACAAGGTAATGTTGCAATATAAAATTATAATGTAGTCTATATATTTGTAACATTTTGTCAAGTTATTACGTAACACAGTGTTATTACACAATGCAGTGTTATTACACAATGCAATGTTATTACATAATGCATTGTAACAATCCCCTAGGCATTTTTCCCCCTTTTTATACTGTATTCACCAACAAGAGCAGCATCCGAATGGGTTTTAGCATTTTCCCCTTGATACCACTACAAGTCTCCAGAAGAAATACAAAATGTCCATCATTGCGTTTGGTGTCAGGCAGCCAGCCATTGTGCTGACTGGCAAATGAAGATGCAACCTTCAAAGAGGCTTGCTGTTGCAAACACTGATTCCATGACACTTATCTCAGGACAGTGTGGTCTTGTTAGAGTGTTACAGCTTCACACTGGGACCTGTGATGCCAGCACTGAGGCTGTCAGTTCGCAGGTATGTGAGAGGAGCAGCCACCCAGCTTCACTGCGGGGGGGGGGGGGGGGTCGGCATTGAAAGCTGGAGAACCTTACCGGCGAGTATTTCTTCTAAGCATCACCTTTCCAGGGGGAAGCGGAGCAGAGGTCAAGCAGCCCGTTGAAAGGCTGCGGGAGAAGCGGCGGCGGCGGCGGCGGCACGCCGGAGTGATATGCGCTCAGAGGCTGACGCGCTTCAGAAGAGCGCGAGCTGCAGACGGCGTGGGTGGTGGCTGCAAGTGAACCCACCTCGCTTCACGTGCTCTGTGCTACACAGCACTAACTCATGAGCTGCTCTTGCTGAGAGGAGGGTGTGGAAGCTCGAGTTCAGGTTCTAAGAGGGGGAGCTTCCTCTATGGAATCCCTTTCTTTTCTATAACGTAACATTCACGCTGTCAGTTGCACTGACAGTAACTATGACATCAGGCCCTTTACAACACACATCAGAATTATTTCACATATTATATATGGCAAGCGATGGGATTTTTTTTTTTGCGGATGCTTTGCACCATAAGCACACATATAGCATTGTTATGTCAAACTTGATCCTATTTTTGAAGGTGCAACCTCGAATTTTTGGACCTAAAGGGAAATGGGAAAAAAACAGTGACAGGTCTCACCTTGCCATCAAGAAAATGCTGTAGCACAATAAGAATCAAACCCGTGACTGACCTCCCCTGTGGGCCTATACCCATAGCGACATTCAAGGTTACCCACCCACCCCAAGTGGTCCCCCTGCCATATCACAGCTATCTATCTACCTGTCTAGAATAAGTATATACTGTCTAGAACAAGCATCTACTGTAACATATAATACACCTAGGATTTAAATACTGTATTACTGCACTACATATTTATAATTGATAGTTATTACAACAGTGGACCAAACCATTAGGTTCTGATTTTAATGCGGACAAAACACATTAACGAGAGATTAGAAAATTGGAAACTTCAGATATAGACAGGTGATATGGATATACAGTTCATCACTAGCTCTCATCACTACAGTCATCCATCCACCATCCATACAAGCTAAGCAGCACGGGGTGTGGTGATGCTGGAGCCCATCGCACAAAGCATCCTGGAGCATGAAGCAGCAGAACGTCTGTACAGGACGCAGGTCCAGGGCAGGATAAGAAATATATGCATTTATTCGTTTTTTGTTATGCAAGATAACTCATAAGGAGACACGGGAAGCATTGCCACTGCATGGACATCCAAGCTCTCCTTGAATGACCTCAACCACGGGGTAGATGATTAGTGGCCTGGTGCTGACATAGGACTGTAACATTGGAGTGGGTGGGGTTTGCTCAAGGACAGGATTGAGAAGCAAGGTAATAGATTTAGGAATGGAGGGTAGGGACATGTCACTACCAATCTTGCGGGAGTAAGGTGTGTTTATGGGTAGGGGATTTTGGGCTGATTTGGTCCCAAACCTACACACTTGGGAATACCACTGTGAACACAAATGATGGCCTTCTCTAGCCAAACAATGGCAGTGATCAGTGGGACTGACAAACTCTTTATTTACTCAGGCTATTAAATCTCAAAGTCCCTCAACAAGTGCTATTTCAAGGGGAATGTATTCGCAGCCCCCCCCCCCCCCCCCCCCCCCCCCCAGTATTTTATACCCCGGGGGAAAGTTACAA
>JAODKE010000138.1:759416-782165 GCA_026779605.1 Mormyrus hasselquistii
ATTTTGTTTTTTTCCCCCCCCCCCCCCCCCCCACCCCACAATCTTCATTACAGTCTCTCGTGTTCCTTAACATATACTGTCCTACTTTTAAAAAAAAAAAAAGAAATGTAGCTGTAAAACTCTGTTACTATCCCAGTAGAAATAACAGTTCTTTTTAATAATTATGATTTTGAACTTTTGCTACTGTAGATTACCCATCTTTTTTATTGTTTTGTGTTTGCTTAAAAGCCAAAATGACATTGCTTCTTGCCTGAGTCACTAGTTCATTTCGGAGTATCTTCTACCGAGGCTTCTGGGCTGGGGTTCCTGTAATGCCTAAGAAAAGAATTTGCAAACAGGCAGATTGTTCCTACACTGTTCCAGGCTTTCCAACCTATGGGCGTCGTCTTCTCCATTAAGGGCTGACATGCTGCTTGTCACATCTTTTTGAGTAAAAAGATCATTTCTATTTTGTTTCAATCACTAGTCTCTAGGGAAAATCCCAGTTATAATGTTGCTGGATTTTTCAGCTGCAGTTTTTTTTTTACTGAAATATGTAAATGATGCAGAAATATCAGCAGGTTTCATGAATTTGCAGGTGTATGAGAGCTTAGAATTTCTTTCAGTTTCTTGTTTTTGTTTTTAATTTTAACTTGAATCATTTTGGTCACTGTATGTTTGTTTATTTCTTGTCATTTACTGTGTTTCAAGTTAAACCGAATTCTGTCAAACCTAGCTGGAGGGCTTGGTTTTGGGTTTATAGTAAATTAGCGTTTTGCTATTTTTTGTATATTTATCAAGGTTATTCATTCTAGATGTTTAGTTTGTTTCCGACTGAAATGTGACAGATTCGGGCCTTGTGTTTGCTTTTTTTAAATACATCATTCAGTTTAGGTTATTTTCCATGCTCGAGAGTCTGTGGAAGGTTAAATAACAAAAGCCATTGTGTGTTGTGCAACCTCGGTTCGGCACATTGTCTAAATTAGATTTTTTAAATCTGTTTCTATGAAAGGATTTGTTTTTTGTTTTTTTTGTAAATATTTGCAGTTTTTAACTTGAAATGTATAAAGCTGAAAGACCGTGTACATATAAAGGTGTGAAGTGTGTTTCCTTTGTCTTCTCTTTATTCTATAGGGAAATGCTTGTTTGTATTTGTCAATTATATATTTATAAACTATATAGTGTAGCATATTGCATTATTTTATAATAACGTATATATATATATATATATAATCAATACATATATCATCGTGGAGATATCTATATCCTAGTAACACATTGGATATTGAATGTAACACGAATTGCATAAAAAATTTTACATTTCTTATCTCACCCAACTGTGTCGTGTCTTTGTTCCCTCTGCGGGGACCCCTGCCGCGTAGCCTCAGCCGTGATATGGCTGCTTGTCCTGCAGTTCCACCATTGTCCTTCCTTTATTCCCTAAACCTGAACCAAACTATCTCCTGTTTTATAAAAACGAAGCCGCAAAATTCTGTGCTTGGATGTGGTCGGTGACAGATCAATTATGTGTGTTCTGCTGGGTGCAGAGAATTCTATATGTGTCCAGCAGATGGAGCCCTTTCCGCAGCAATGCCCGCATAAACAGTAAATCCGATACATATGTGATATATACAGTATACATAATCAGCTAAAAATATTATGAATGTCCAGATTATTATTATGAATGTCCTTATTAATACTTACATTACTTTTTTAGGAGGAGCTTATTTAAAAACATCTATCTGGATAAATGATAGGTGTCAATGTGCATCAGGTGAAACTGCTCTCATTTTAGAATATATTTGTTACTGTGTCTGTTTTACAGCACTTTGCACGCAATTAATAAGGCTACACCGGGTTATTAAATGTCCTCTTGTGGTTCAGGCGAGTCCCTGGTGGGCTGACTGACGTCGCCGGGGCCAGTTGCAGTCATTTTGGTGCCAAACCCCGCTGGATCTGGTCATCTTGTGTATTCCGTCCGGTTTCCTGGCAGAGTTGTCCCTCCGTGCCTGAATGCCATCCGCGCTGCGGCTTTGCAGAGGTGCTCCTCTCGCGCCCCGCATGGTGGCCCTTTGCCAGTGCACTTTGCTATTATCGTCTGGCTTAATTCAGCATTGGCGGTCACTGGGTTGCTTGGCACATTAAACTGATCAATGTAATCATATATAATTTTTACACCAATTCATTTTTATCTTGCCCTTGTCCAGTAGCAGATCTAGAAAAATTTATTGTGGTGGCAAAGAAGTGACAGATTTTGGCAAGGGGGCACGGAGGACAGTATGTGAGAGTTCTCATGCAGAAATACAATTATACTTCTATAGGTATACGTACTCAACAAAAGATCCACAAATACATTTTTACAATATTTATTTTGACATAATGCTACAGTGTTTCCTGATCGCTTTGATATGCTTTTGACTTCTCACATGACAATTAACATTTGCAAAGCAACAAGTGTAACCCCTACACCATAATATCACTTCTGCACAGCAGAATATACTTTCTCATTGCTTTACACAAATTTCCAAATATTTTAGTACATATATGCAAATAATTCTCAACATTTGTTACAATTTTCAGTTGCTTTAGTCTAGTTGGTCAAAATAGATTATGTAGTTTCCCATTGTAATAAGTTTACACCCGAAACAATATATGTATGTGATCATCGTGATAGTCACCACATGCAAAACAGTTCAAAATGATTTAAAAATATATTCTAGAAATTGCAGTGATATGCCATGCATTTTCCCATACTGCATGATTTTGTTGTCATTTAGTTGTTCCTGTATTGCCATTTTATTGTTTTTTTACTATGTGATATTTTGGTTTGCTATTGTACTGTGTACTGTGAGATCTTAAGAAGTTACATGTACATGCAAGTGTTTCTCCTGCCAGTGAACGTCACATACTGCAAGTGTAGAAACTGGTGTGTTTGATTACAGTTTTTCTCAGTGGCTTTGGCAACATTTCATAAAACATACTTAACGTTCTCAAGACCGTAGCTCAAAACAACATGCATGCAGCAAAGGCTTTGGTTTAGCTGTAAAAGTAACTTACTCAAGAGTATTAACTCATGTATCAAACGCAAATAATTCCACAAATGAAATTGTCAGTGCCACCAAAATGAAAAGGACAATCTGCATCGCTTTAACCACGAGAGTCAAAATGCTTAGATATATTGTCGGTATGTCAGTGTAAGTCTGTTCCTGAGCTCCACAACGCTGAACGATAGTCAGTTCCAACTTTCTCATTGTCACTGGCTGCAACTAAACCATAGTGCTTAGCTCTTTGCATGGACTGTTTTGAGAAATGTTCTTATAGTCTTGAGAAACTTGGGTATGTTTAATGAAATATGCCAAAGCAATCAAGTAACACTGTAATACACACTACCCCAAGTTTATCTTAATATACGACGATAGGACAACAGATCAGTGTTGGTGCAAAAACCTCTGCAGCTCTCGCTGGTTCTGCACTGCCCATCTGGTTGTCTGACCACATTTTTTAAAGACAGTTCAGGCGACTGTTGTGCTGTGCAGCAGAACGTTTCACATGCATATCCCAGTTAAGTGCTTTTGCACGCTGGTTCTCAATGCTGAGAACAGCGAGATTCCTCATCTGCCATGGCTGTGCGGCGCAGGTGACTTTTTCCAAGTTTCCAAGCTGAAAACTTGCGCTGACATCCTAAAGTCCCCGCCGGCATCCCACTGCTTAAACGTTTTGGTTTCAAACATACCAGTGTTTTGCAGCTCTTTTGTATTTACTCTAACGAAAGCTAGCTCATTAAATCTAAAACGCTCCTAGAAATCACGTATTTGAACGTTTTGCGATCGACTTTAGCCTACTTTTGGCTAACACTATGCTAACGGACTCTCATTGTAGAATCGCCATTAGCATAAAAATCATAAATTGCTAATTTAGCATACAGTGCATTCATTACTAATTTAGCATTGATTTAAATTCGTGTGTTTGGTTAAACAACGAAGCTGGAACTTTCCCTTAAGACGCCGCGTTCCTCTCCTCCGCTCGTGCACGCAGACAGGCTCGCGCCGTCAGCTCTACGCCGTGCACGTTTTAGCGCGGTGCTGTATCTATGATTGCATTTACAGTTAGATTTCCCTCCGTGTCCTATTTGATTCAGTGATTTGAGCAGCTTATGGGCGTAGTGGCGATTGCATTTTTACGATTACAGTTTTAACAACTGAAAAGTATGGGGGGGAGGGGGGGTCGGCTTGGGGGCAAGACATACAGTAAGGGGACAGCTGCCCCCCGTAGATCCGCCCTCTTTGTCCCACCATGACGCTCATTACTCAGTATTCAGTTCTATACAGCAGGACAGATCTACTGCAATTCGTACAAATGGCTCATTATCAATATCATTGTAGCACCTGTGGTTTCTTAGTGCTGGTTTTACTCTCTGCAGCTTCACATTGCTCTGCAGCATGGTCTCAATCTATCTTCAGCTAATTTTGCTCTTTATCAAACAGATGCACCCCCAAGCGTGACCCCAGAACAAACAGTCATTGCTGGGTGGGACCGTGGATCACGTCCCAGAGAAGCTGCATGACCACCCCTGATACAATGACAGCGCAGATGCCTTTCATCTTGTGCCACTGAAACTAAATGAAAGGAATGTGCATTTTTTTCAGCTGTGCTTCTGCAATAATAAATCAAGGCCATTGTCTCTTGCAAGGCAACTGTGATCGACCGGTCGGTTGTGAGTGTGCATTAGCTGTTCCATTGATGAAATCACATTCTAGTGAAAAATGTACCGAAAATGTTGATTTCAGGAGCCATGGTTTCAATTCCAAGGTTGACAATGGACATGTGACCTTACTGACATTACACTGGTATGGTCATATACAGTAACAAAGAATATAGTGGTTTGGGCATATGAGGTTACAAAATCTACATTGCCTCTAGAGTCACTTCTATGCTTGTTTGCTGAGATGCTCTGGATCACTGTATTGTACATTTGCTTTGGACGGCAAGTTCTCACGCAGCATCTGAAATATTTATTAGGTATCCCCAGAGCAGGGCCTCAATAAATAATCCAGGTCTTCCAAACCGCACTTTGACTGGCTTAAACCACATTTCACCTCCTCCAGATTACACTGGGGAAAATTCATGTTGTATAATCATTGTGTAACAGCTTGGCTTTAGTGGTGTATGTACAGAAGAGGAACCCCTAATTTCCCTCATAATGAATTAATATCACCATCCTATAATATTAACTGAACTGCGGTGAGGTAGTTTAAAAGGGAAACAAACTGTATCGTGTTAAACATTTTTTCTTGGGTCATTCTTTCTGGACCATCACAAATGTCAATTGAGTGCCTTGAAAAATATCTAGTGTATTCATTATTATATCGTCGATTTGCATTTAATTAATATGAAATTCCAATTATTTTCCAATCTGCCATGTAAGATAATTATTTGCAGTATTATTGCAAATTAATCACATCTTTGATCTCTGTAATTAATCTTTTGTATTCAGGTTATAGTTCTGTATGATTGTTAATTTCTTTTAAATGTATTTTAAGGTTTATTGTATTAGTAGTAGTAGTGGTATATTATTAAAGGTTTAACAAATGTGTTATACTGCATTATTGCAAAACTGAGAAATGTGTGTTTCTTTGCTATGTTCCTTTTGTGGCAGTCCCGTGAAAGAATACAAAAATAATGTATATTTCTATTCCCCTATACTGTACTGTAAGGATTCGGGCAGTGATACATTTTTCTTTGTTTTGGCTCTGTACTTCAGTGCATTGGAGTACAATTGAAACAACATTTAGCATAATAAAGGGCTAATTGATAGCTTTAATTTTAATGTGTTTAGGTCAATAATGACAGATCTGTCCAGGAACTGTAACCCCTTTTTACATACAATGCCCCAAATTAAAGAGACCAAAAGTAATTGGATAGATTGACATGAAATGAAACAAGATCATCATTTTTAATATTTTGTTGTGGATCCTTTGCAGTCAATGATGGCTTGAAGTCTGCGATCCATAGACATTGCCAGATGTTAGATATCTTCTCCGGTGACGCTTTCACAAGCTTTAACTGAAATCATCTTCAGTGCTTGCTTGCTACAGAGTGTCTCTGCTTTAAGTTTGGTCTTGCATACTTGTGTGACATGAAAAAATTAATCTTGTGGTAGCATACTCATACTTAAATTTTCTATGCTTTGATACATAATAAGTCACAAAAAATGTAATATTACTGCTTAAAGACTAACTATTAAATTCCACTAGTCATAGAAAAGCCATATACATTTTAATTACTATTCATTTTTATCCACTACTTCATTTCCAGTATCTTCTATGATACTGCAGCGGTTCATGGACCATTCCATATATATCGTCAATGAAATGATTTGTTCCTAATTGCCATGCTATTTATAACCTCATTCTGCGTCTACGCTTAAAAACTTGAACCCTGCTGGAATAATGAGCGTCAGGTCTGCCTGGGCCTTAATGGGTCGTAACCCTTGGCACGGTCTCACAAGGGTGGTGGAGGCTGCGTCGCATACAATGATGCGTTTAGCGGAATGCTTTGCGTGATGACGTCTCTAAGTGTGTGTATGACCCCTGCCATGAACTGGCATCCCGTCCAGGGTGTACCCCAGCCTTTTGCCCAGTGCTGCCTCTGGGATACGAGACTCTGACCAGGATAAACAGCTGAGAGATGGTGAAGCTTTTCAAAACAACATAATGAAGCACTGTTAAAGCACACACATATTTCCAGTGAAAGATCTCATCAGAGTGATAGCTTTATAGAGGAAAAATTAATAAATTGTTGCCTATATATAATGGCATCAAGTAAAAATGTTATTTACCGGTTGACCCAACAAATGCAAAATAAACCTTATTTGGGGCTTGTTATTCAAGTTTTTGTCATCCTTTAGAGTGAAACTGAGCAATCAGCAACCATTTAATAAGTTGCAGGACATGTTTATAAATAGTTGACATTCAAGATGATGTGTACATGTCTAATGAGGTAAAATAAAATCTCTTTCAAAGGCAAAATCCCCCCTTTTTACATTTTCACTGGTAGAAAGGGCTTGCGTATATTTTATGGATAGTTCATTTTCCTTTTAACATTACATGCTAATACTACTCAAATGATATACTTCTAACTGTTAGTAAGATAAATCAAAGTAAAGCAAATTGTAAATTTCCAGATAAAGCTGACATAGTCTGTACAGTAAACTCCAAATTAAAATATATGAACCCCTCCTTTCAGTGTAATTGCGTATCTGCCGCGATTTGTTTTCATTTGGAAGATGTACAGTCTTGATGGGGGAGCTATTGATTTGCTTTCGCCGATTACACTCTTTCTGAATAACTTAAGTTGTATTTCTCCTCTACATTGCTTTTTTCAGCCGTCAGGTGGCCGGAAGCAGCCGAGATTGGAGACAAGATCTGCAGATCTCCTGTATCCATTGCAACCTGGCTCTCCAGAAACAGCAGGCGAGGGAGCGCCGCGCACACGTTTGACTTGGTCTTCGGCAAACGCTCCCCGCCCCGTTATGCGATGGTGCTACCTGGTGATGATGGGTCGAGATCATTGCTGACCAGCCACCCATGACCGTACACTTTAAGGATGGTACAGAAATCCCGCAACGGCGGTGTCTACCCTGGTCCGGCGGCGGAGAAGAAGCTCAAAGTGGGCTTCGTCGGGCTGGAAGCCGGAGCCGCCGACTCAAGCAGGGATGGGGCGCTACTCATCGCAGCCACCGACGCCACGAAGCGAGGAAGCATCTTAAGCAAGCAGAGGACCAGCATCTCCGGCAAAGGGAAGCCCCCGAAGAGAAATGCCTTCTACCGAAGACTGCAGAATTTCCTCTACAACGTGCTGGAAAGACCAAGAGGATGGGCGTTCATATACCACGCTTACGTGTGAGTACATAGACGCTGAAAAGGCGAAGAATTGCACGTTGGCCGCCGCGATCGCTTGCGGTATACAGTCATCAAAGGCTTGCGGCACAATGCCTGCGTGCGCGTGTGTAAAGCCTATACCCCGTTTTTGTTAGACTTGCAACCATTTTCAACCAACTAAATCTATTAATTGGCTTTACTGCGGACTGGAAATCACCCCTATCCAATTTATCTTTCTAATGAGTAGGGTTTTTTTAAAAGATGTATTGTAAGTCCATAATAACTAATATGGTTGCTTTGTGTGAGCTGAACAAACCTGTTGTTTAATACGCGTTTTGTAAATAAGCCGCTGCGGCAAAGCACTATCTCTTTTTCTTGATATTAATGTATAACGTGTATAGTGGTTATTTTTTGAGCGACTAGATTAGTTGAACACTGGATGTTTTCTTCAGTTCATTCAGTGTCCAGAGATATTACCGCTTGGGGCTTGGAATGCATTTGTTAATTTGCAAATTCTTAATAGCTGATGTGTAATTTTCTGTCAGTATTAGTTTTTAATTGACGCCTATTAATAGTACTGTTGTCCTGGCATATTGCTAGCCTTATTACACAGTTTCAAGCTGGGGATGAACAAAACAGACACGAGTGGATAAGCCATGCCTCGTATGTAAAATCTGGCATTTTGTTTGAAATGATGTCGATGAGTGATAATCTACAAATTGCGGGATGTGACTGTGTGTCCACATCTTTTGGGGGGAGATGCGGGGTATCTGGAGAACCGCGGCTGTTCTCCGGGCTCCCGTCTCTTTCAGCACGTACGACGGCTGGACAGCTCCTCCGGGATCGCTTTATGGACTGGAGAGTGGAGAGGCTCAAGGTTTACTGCACCAAAAGCCAGGCGGATAGATGGAAAATTCGATAGACAGAACCGAGAGATGGATAAATAGACAGATAGATAGTTGCATGCGTAACAACGCGTCTTATGTCGAGGTGTAATAATGTACAGCAACATGTCTGAGAGATAGATCTTCCCTCATTATAATATATGTGCACAATCAATGGGAACAATTAGAAAAAGAAAGATAAACATACACCAATACACAATTGGTCAAAATTTGTAATGTTATAAAATGATATATCATTATTACTGAGGACAGTTTAGGGCACATAATCACACATTTTGTATATGCAATATATTATATATGTTATGTGTGTGTGTGTGTGTGTGTGTGTATTTAGCCACTGGATTTTCTTCATTTGGGTTTTGTGTCCAAAGGGTTTGAAATATCCAGATGATCTTTTCTGCAAAGTTTCCGGACTTATAGTCTCCATATCAAAGTGCACAATATGCTCGGTTAGACTAAGGTGTTGTTAGACTCACCAGTTCATATCATTTAATAACGGGATGGAAATCAGTGGACCTAAATAAAACAGCAGGAATACATTGTGGTCACCTGGGAACCACAGAGGCACGGATCTGGGCATACATACACCCTTCTTGGGGAGACGTGCGCACTGCTGTCAGCATCATGCTGACTGGCTGACAAAAGGAATGTCATCAGAAACAAGGGCTCCAGGAATGACATTTAAGTTCCTTTAGAGGAGCTGGGGGCACCGTTTTGTCTGCTGTTGGATTCACTATGAAACGGCCAGTGAAACGACGGAGTGGAAACCACAGTACCACATTTACCTCGTTCAACAAGCAAGGGCATGTCAGAGTTTAACTGGCCCACGATTCACGGCATGAATGCAGTGGGGAAAACGCAGTGAACACCAGTACAAGGGCGGTAATGGCAGATGGACCATTAATCTTGCCAATTTAGCGTCTGGCATGATCTTTTATGGACGGATATGTAACATTGCCCCAGAATATTATTATTATTACTCATATTATTACATAGTATTTTTGTTCCGCTCTTTGACTGATTTCCGCTACATTGTGGGTGCACCTAATAACCTCCGGGATACGAGACACTCAGTATTGACAATTGTTAAGGTCATGGGGGGGGGGCTTTTGCAGTCACAGAAAAAGCTGCATTTCCAATTAAAGAAAAACACAAAATTTAATTGATGATCTGTATATTATGATTCATGGGTTATATATTGACACATTGAAATATGATCCTTCCATCTTTATCCACATGTATGGCCAATACACAACTCACTAACATTAGTGTAGTGACGATCCCAAGCAGTGTAGGGTACCTTGATAGAAGGTTTGTTAGTTGCATAGTCTAACTTTCCAATATGCGAGATCACAGACTAGATTGTATGCTTTCTGGAAATTGTGTGATTTTTCATCATACCTGAATGAAATTAAGGTTAAGCACCTTACGCAAGAGTACAACAGCAGGGGCTTTGCTCATCCCAAGTCACAGCAGGGGCCTCGCTGTTGTACCCTTGAGCCAAGGTATTTAGCCTGAGTTCGTCCAGTGAAAAAATTCGGCGATGGAAGATTTTGAGTAAATGCATAAGCTAAGGAGATGAATATGCAAGCCTTATGTTTGTGTCCTTATGTCCTTAAAAACACCGGCCATTAAGTTTTGGAAAATCATTTGTTATTATCGTCCGTCTTCGGTAACTGTTTGTCCTATTCAGGGTCACGGGGGGGAGGGGGGGGGTGGAGTCTACAGCCACAAGGCAGGGAACAACCCAGGATGGGGCACCAGCCCATCACAGGGCACGCTCACACACACACCATTGCATTAACACATGCACACCTGTGGGTAATTTGGCAACCCCAGTTAACCTTAGCATGTTCTTGGATTATGGGGAGAAACTGGAGAAAACCCTAGGATGACACAGAAAGAACATGCAGACTCTGCACACTGGGAGTCACTGCATGAGGCCCAAACCCTGCTCCTAGAGGGGTGAAGGTGTGAGGCAGCAGTGCTCACAACCACACCACTCTCCCACCCCTTATTAGTAATCACTATTTACTACATTTCAGGGATTTATGTTATGTTTTAACACCTACTTCTTCCATAAATAAATAATATGTTTTGCTATTTCAGTTACTATTACTATATTGCTCCTCCAAATATGTATAAGTGTGGGTCATGTGAGAAGAACTGGACAAGCAAGGTTCAGTAGTCATTGTGGAGCCTCCATAAATGATCCGCTGAATAAAAAACAGAAACACCGGACGTCATGATTCCTCACCGAGCACTTCGCAGCCCAGTAGGGAAGGAATAATCTGCCGCAGGCTTGATATCTTCAGTGTGATGCTTGTGCTCAGAATCATTAGCATTGCTGGCTGATAATGTCGGCGAGTCCCACTCAATTTTAGCAGTAATGGATCAGATCGAGGTACGTGGCTGGGATCAGTTTATCTTCATTGATATCATTCTTGAAGATTCTCACAGCTACACATTCAGGCCGAATCGTAATCATATTCGGTGACTTTGTTCACATTGCTGGAGAATTTTGCAAATTTTGCGTGAAGCGTGACAGTTAGCGGTGGTGTGTCCGAGCTGATCTAGCCTAGCTCAAATTCTGGGGCTGAAGGTATGTCTGGTGATATTTTTGAAAACCAATGTCATGTTCTTTTCTTTTTTTTTTGTGAGAGATATCCAGCTTGTGCTGACAGAAAAATATAAAAACATGGCAGATGGTGGCGTGAAAATGCCACTCAGAGAGCTGTGGGGCTGCTGTGCCCCGCTATGATGCCATAGACATGTTTGGCATGCTCTCCACAGAGATTTAGGATGGTTTTGAAGGAATTTGGCACCGTGCTTCCACGAGGAATTCCTCCAACTCTGTAAAATTTGCTGTAGCTGGCACTTCTGTAGACGGTCCCACAAATTCTCTATGAAAGTAATGCCCAGTGACTTGGAAGGACACAGAAAACGACAGAAGTCCTTGTTTAGGGCACTGCCAGTAACGCTGTAGAAATAAATACATTTCAACACCAAAGTTACCTGAATATCTCTAATAACTCTAAGCTATGGTGTGTAATTATTCAAATGAAATGCATATCTGGTACGATGAACATCATACAGGCTGTATATGCGCAGCTAATATGGAAAGGATTTTGCAAAGAAATCTCAAAATCGACCCCAGAAGAATAGCCCAGTATTGGGAGGTGGGTATCTGTTTATTTCAGTTTTTTTTTTTTTGGTTTTAAATGCCCTAAACCTCCATATTTAGGTTAAGATAAAGTTTTCATTTCATACATATGCGTGTTCATTTTTTAATCAGTAAAATTTGAAATCTTTGAGATTTAATGTGATAAATCTGTACAGGTTAGGTTTATGGCATGTTAATCTTACCTTTCGGAAGTTATGACTGATCTCTGCATTACAGTTACAGTATGTTTATATCTATTGAATATGTTACTTTTGTCCATTAGCTGCGTGTGCTTGGGGATTTGCCATATCATGAATATGAATGGCACACTTAAGCAGTACAGAAATGCTGCATAACTGGGTGCTGATGTCATTCAGCACTCCGCTAAATCTGCCGTGTAACAGTAAAGTGCCGCGGCAGGAAAGGGAGGCCGCGGAAACTTTAAAACTGTGCAATTATTCATGCAGGCAGTTTAATTTCAAAGACATTGTAACTGTAAATTGACCTCTAGAAAATGTCATGTAAAATACTGGGATGTTAATGGGGATTAGAAAAAGGCAGGATTGCATCACTTTGCGTTTTTTGGGTGTCCCGGATTAGGGTTAGGGCTCTGGCTGTACTGTAGTTTTATTTTTTATGCTGGATTTCCCACTGATTGCTGATTTTGGTCATTTGCTGCCCAGTAAGATCTTCACATCAGCCAATCATTGCAGACATACTGTACTGCAGCATAAAGGGCTCCTGAACAGAATCTGCTTGAAGGGTGTTAGGTGATAGGATTGGGATGCACTATAAATGTTTAACTTATCACAATAATCTTTTATTTCTTGTTTTTTTTTTTCATCCAGATCTCTCTTATTGTGTTGCTTTAGTACGTCCCCTTTTATGACCCTGATTTTTACATGGAACCACCAATATTCATTTTATTATGTATATCTGGCTAATATTGAGTAGGACCCACTTTCGCCTGCTGAACCGCTTCAACGGTAGATGAGTTGTGCATTCAAAGAATCCTTTCCTCACACCACAGTTGTACCGAGCTGTTATTTTTGCACTCGTGGCCTTTCTGTTAGCTTAAACAAATCTGGCCATTCTCCTCTGACCTCTCACTAACAAGGTGTTTCTGGCCACAGATCTGTTCCTGACTGGATGTTTTTCGTTCATCACACCATTCGCTGTAAAATCGACATGTGCTCTGTCCCAGGAGGGCAGTTCTTTCTGAGATTCTGGAAATAAAACGTCTTGCTCCAACAGTCACACCATATTCAAATGGTTTAGATTACCTGTCTTTTAATGGTGATTCCTGCACGCTGTATATTTTCAGTTGCAGTCACTATATTTGCTGTTTGGAGGAGCAGGGCTGTCCGTGCTGCATAGAGCAGGAGTGAGCAATCCTATCCGCTAAGGGCCGGTGCGTATGCAGGTCAGCTATTCAAACCCAGGTGTGAGGACTCTTCAGCTAATCAGTTCTGTAATTAGTGACCTAATTAGGGAGTTGCAGCGAAAACTTGCATACACACCAGCCCTTTGCGGATAAGATTGCTCATCCCTGCCATAGAGTATCCATGGATGTTGATAAAATCATTGCTTAAATGCTGTTTCTTTTCATTTTAGGAGATCTCTTATTCTTACATGGGATTATTTTCAAGTTAGAACAGGCCTGATAGACATATATTTTTACCATGCAAAACTCGTTACCCACTCTCAGGAATTTCTTCCTGTACATCTTGACCTGAAATGTTCCCAGTCTAGAATGAGTGGATACACAATGTTCCCGGACTGTCATCTTTTTTTTTTTTTGGGTAGTCAAAGCTCCTTTTTTTTTTAGCACATTAGCTGAAAGCGCAGCACTCATTCAGTGCATTGGATTGAGTCCACATCCTTCTTGACAGTAGTAGACCCATCTCATCTCAAACCTCTTGTAATTTAAGGATTTAAACTATTGAAAAAAAGTAAAATCTGATAAATATAATGAATACAGTATGTAACTTTAAAAACATTAATATTGAGACAGATTTCCCAGGATGGGTAGAAGCAGTAATTAAAAATGAAGCTGTTCCTGAGCGTTGGGCCTGCTTCCCTCACCAGCCTGGATTTGCTTCAGTACTCTTGTCTTACCTCATTCTCCTGGAGCTCCAGGCCAGGCGTTTGGTTTCTTCAGCTTATGTGGTTTAAATAAAAAATAAACAAAACCGCAGTGGTAACTAGGGCAGTGCTTTCACATAGTAATTTTTATACTGTACAAGACTGCTTTTGGATACAGAGAAGAATATTTTTAAAATTCTGGGACAGAACCTTGGCTTTTGTTCCAGAGAGTGCTCACATATGAAGATATCACTTACTCTTGTAAAATTCTCTAATCTAGTAAATCCACACAGTGATTTTTTGAGTGTGCTACAAATCAACAACAACAATAACAATAATAATATTGATAATATATGTGATGGATGAAATGGGCATTTTTGTAAAAGGATACATAGATATGTTAGACAGTAACCCAGATCATTTTCCTTTAATGTGTTCCTGCATTGTGTAGTCCTTTAGACTCTCTGAACCCAGGTTTGTATCTTAAACTATGGCATTAAGTAAGTAATATACAGTTAGACAATCTACTGTAGTAAGGATACAGTTAAAAATAATCCCTCCACTGGTTTTAGATTGTGATGGAAAGCCTGATAATCTCGGAGAAATATTTTGTGTCCATTCATATTTGTTTAATTATCCTGAATGGCCTCTGCAGATGAAGAGACACTAAGTGAGCTTTGTGGAGATTGTGTTTGACAGAGGCTTCAATGTGGAACTGACTATCCTGGAGGATCACTTACAGAGCTCTCTTCCGCTTCTCCTTGGTGCATGACGAGGCTTGTAGCCCTGTGGGTGGGTAGCCTTGGCCGTGACCCCCCCGCCTCTGTGTTTTGTAACCTGCCGGAGCCCCCTCATCTCGGGCAGATTTGGCGCAATCTGACGAGTGATGGAAGTAGTCTGCAGCATTTTAATGGATTTTTACCATTTTTTACCGTTTTACCTCATGCACTGGGGAGAGAATGTTAGTCTATTAATGAACCATCTACAAAATTTATGCAAAACCCAATTAACAGTAATTAAATGATAAATATTAAATGTTCTTTCAAATTTACTTCATGCAAATTTACCCAGATTGCCCGAGTCCATGCAAGTTTCCACACCTAAAACTTTAAGTCACCTAGAAAGTGACATTACTTGGCAATAATCATTGTCCTCAGTGTGACATATTGAACCATGTCTTGCATTTCAAATCAATGAGCTATAGTTGGACACCTAGATCTGTCACACAATATGCTGTCTATGGTTTTAGCCTTTCTTAACTAATAATCATCCTACCCTTTTAACTTTGAATAATATTGACACAGGAAGTACATTATGTTGCAAAATGCATGGGACCTCAGCAGTATGGCTCTCAACGTTTTACCTTCATGAATATAACCATTTATGAATAAAATGGCAAGACTAAATGGTAATATCACGGGAAAGGGTGCAACGTAGGGATACAAGAATGATTCCTGGTCTTAGAAGAATGTCTTATGAGGAGAGGTTAGCTGAGCTGAATTTGTTTAGCCTCAAGCAAAGGAGATTAAGGGGGGACATGATCCAGGTATATAATATTCTAACAGGTCTGGATGCTGTTCAGTCAAATGGCTATTTCAGTATTAGTTTAAATACTAGAACTCGTGACCATAAGTTGAAATTAGTGGGATAATTTGAGGAAACACTTCTTTTCACAGCGTGTAGTTAGAGTATGGAATAATCTTCCTGCTAATGTAGTGCAAGCTAAAACCCTGGGTTGTTTTAAATCAGAGCTAGATTAGATTTTAACAACTCTGAGCTAGTTAAGTTCTCCCCAAACGAGCTTGATGGGCCGAATGGCCTCCTCTCGTTCGTAAATTGTTTATGTTCTTATGTTTGTCAAAATGTTTTTCTTTTGCTGTTACAGAAATTGTACTTCAAAGAGTCCCAAGAAAAATAGTGTTTTTTTTTTTCATTTTTGGAAATATTATTTGGGTGAATTGCTGTTTTGTTCAACCCTAAACATGCCGTTGACAAAGCATTGATTTTAGTGTAAGATGCAATGCAGCGTGACATGAAAAGTCATAAGCAGGCACAGGCAAGCACAAAATCCTCCTCCTGTAGGCACTGTCAGCATTCACTGAAATTGTCCCTCAATTTGCACAACAACTATGTGGCATTGTGTCATGTGGGGTCCAATGCCGCGAGACAGAAACCAGAACGCTGAACCTTACTTCACATCCCGCCGTCACCTGTGACATGTCACCTCACTGGGTATCACTGTAGCCTCGTATTCCCGGGGTCAGTTTGCTGCAGGGTGTCCGTACGCGGTGTTTGCATGTTCTCACGAACGTGTGGGTTTCTGTGATGTGTGAACCTGTGTCCTGTGATCAACTGGCATCCCATTCGGAGCGTCTCCTGTCTTTTTAGGTACAGGCTCACCGCAGCCCTGTATTGGTTAAGCACTTACGGAATGGTGCAGATTTGTGCTTCTTTTTATTATTAATTAATTCTAACTACAAAAGCAGGCTGAGCATGAAATAACTGAGGATGACGCCAGAAGATGTGTAAGCAGATTTTTTTTTTTTTTTCTGGAAAAAAGTTTGAAAGTTATTTTTGGTGTTCTTTTCACGTCAGTGAGCTGATTCTTACAGCCATTCTGTTTCTCCACAGCTTCCTGTTGGTCTTTTCCTGTCTTGTCCTCTCCGTTTTCTCAACGATCAAGGAGTACGAAAAAAGCTCTGAAGATGCTCTATATATCCTGGTATGTGTTCCCCAGTGCAGCACGACAGAGGTGACCCTGTTGTAATACTGCTGTTGTCTTTCCTGTAGATGCACAATCTAATGCAAACAAATATCAGCTCTTGAGTAAGAGGCAACGTAATGTATGTATGTAGCCATTCTGTAATGATGCCTCTGTGTAATTTCCTCTCTAGCCCGAAATTTAAACAATGACTCCACCTTCAAGAGGACGTAATGGCTTTACGTTTTATTCAATATGTGCTTACTGTAAAATACATCTATAGTGGTGGCCTAGTGGACCGTACCTGCAGGATGGGGGATTTAAATCTCTGCTGTGCTCTGTGTGTGTGGGATTCGCACGTGTATCCCAGTTGGGGGAGGTGTGGCTCTGTGTCTGTGATTGCAACATCCCCGGTTTGAGTCCTGTCTTCAATGGAATGGTCACATGTCCTATGGGCCCTTGGGGAAGGCCCTTCCCCCCCCCCCCCCCCGAAAGGCTACAGGGTACCAGATAAATAGCTGACCCTGTCCTCAGACCCCAGGCTTTGCTCTTAACTGTGTGTGTGTGTGTGTGCACATCTCAAAAGAGAGCAAGATGAGATGTGTGAAAAGAAGCATTCCAATGTACTTGTGCACATGGTAAGTAAAGAACAATGTCATTTTACCGCCCTCTGCGCTGCCTTATGAGGTAGTGAGAGAATGGCAGGCGGAAAACAGCAAATGTGGGCAGCATGATGCACCGAGTGTGCGAGACCACCAGATATGAGCCATCTAACCGGGCAGAACAGAAGTGGGTTGTATATTGCAGGATTCAGACACTCCCAGCGGGGTAGACTGAACATCCCAGAATAGTGGTAGGGTTATGAAATCCCCACACAAGAATGTGAACGGTGACCAGATCTACTTGCTGCTGTTTTCTTGAATGCAGGAACAAGACGGGAGAACAAACAAAATGTCTCACTTATGTGTAGACAGTCATCCCACTAGGAAGTCTGACCCTAAATCAATATTGTGTTCATGTCAAGTCACAAGGATCAAGATGACTTTGACATGGCTTATTGACTGCATCTTCAAAAACGGTATTCCGATACATTCTCCCGTGCCTCAAAGATCACGTCAGACACAGTGTTTAATAAAGGAAACCCGAACACAAAGATTATTTAAATTATGTGAATTAGTTGTATGAAGATTAACTAAACTCGTGGTTCAGGATTCAGTACGTCAAATTACTGTTGACTGGAGAGAATCGGTGCCCTTAGCTCAAGCTTGATTCTGTTCCCTCCAGGAACTGTAATAGTTTCTCAGCATGTGGGGGCCCGGTGACGGACCAGCATCCTCTACTGGGGACCCCATGCCTAGTGCCCCATGGATCCTGTGATAGGATCCCTGCTCCTGGGGATCTTGTACTAGACAAGTGGCTCTGGAAGATGGACAAATTTTTATTAAGCTCTGTATTAACCATTAATAGTAAAATGTGATCAACCCTAAGGAGATATTGCATTAGTCTCCAAAGAGTTACCGCAAGATTTTCTTGCCCATTTTCTTTTATTTTATACTTGGCCCTTGGCCCATCCTGCTTTGCCATTTCCATCGCTTTGGTGAGCCCGGATATATTTATTTATTATTTATTAATTTGTGGAAATAACAGAGATAATGGACAAGCTGGACAAAAAAAAAGAAAAACCATGAGTACCGAAGTTGTCTCTCCACAATGCAAAATGGTCAAACTAAATTGCGAACAGGGGCGCAAAGTGAATTAATATGAGTGGCAAAATATAAAAATGACCCAGCCATTTGGTCCAAGGGGGGAAAAAAAAAGAATGTTCCCTACTGAAATCATATAAAGTGCTTTCTGGCCAAAGAGTACTCTAATGAATGCTTCTAGAGTGCTGAACATAAATACAATCACAGTGATGGAGGGGGAGGGGCCTCCACGGAGCTCAGGGACAAGAGTCCACAGTAAAATGAAGCGAACTGCTTCAGTTCTGAATAATTTCATTTATGGTGGCAGAGGAGCAGCCAGGGGGTCGATCTCCAGCATCCCTGCTGCTGATGTTTGGGCATCACGTCCAGCTGTGTCCCTGGTCAACAGTGGAGCCGCAGAAGCACTGCAGCTATGGAATCTTCGCTGCCGCCCGCCGGAGATGCGCGGCTCATAGATGAGCATGCGTTTAAAAGGAGACCTCATGAGAAAGAGGCACCCATTCGCCGGAATGGCGTTCCAAGGTTTCCTAGGCGACGTCTTTTATGTCCTGCGTCTTCAGGTAATTTATTGTTTGGAGGCCTGTAGCTCTTCAAAGTCCCATCAATTGCAGCTTTTATTTGGTACTTCTATTTGATATTCAGTTTTTTTTTTACTAACTAAAAGTTCCCAGCTCAAAAACTTTTGAGTCAACAAAGAAAGAATTACGTTATTTTCCTTATCTCTTTTGGGTTCTGGATCCAGAAAGTCACTTGTTATTAGAAGCATAATTTTTTTCCAGTGAGGTTTTATACATTTTTGTTTTTAATTTACAAAGAACAAATGAACAGTGTCCTAGCTATGGCAGTAGGTTTAAAAAAGACTCTCTCCATCATCCAAACATGTACACTGCCTGCTGTGTCCAATAATCCTCCAAAAGTTCACCGTGTGAGACCACTGAACATGTCGCAAAACTCAAACTCAAGTGAAAGAGCAGAATGTGCTAAGAGTTGGATGCAAGACGGCAACAGGATGACCTGGGAATCGATGCAGCAAAACAATTCAATTAATTGATGCTTATAAGCCTAATTTAGTGATTTTTTTTTTACTGTGAAGAAGCTGTATGATTGATGATGTAAATTTCTGCAATGCATACATGCAGTATTTGCTATTAGCTGTTCAGCGTTGCTTGGCTGCCTTTTTTAAGCAAAGAGCAGATACAAAGATTATGATTTTTATAGCTTATTAACTTGCAGTCAGACACTCACATTTTCATTTTACGTTATTCACAGCTACGGGTCGCCGTGCCTTGTACCTTGTGTATCCCTGTGTTTCCTGAGATCATGGGAGTATCCTGGCAAAGCCACCCTAGGCCATTGGCCAGTGCAGCCTGGTTCATGGGTGTCAGATATTGACACGAATGGGTGACCAGACTGATCACACTCCCAGGGCCCCAGCTTCTGAGGGGGCACCGACTTGGGAACCGTCTATCAGCAGGTGGGGGGTGGATGACGCTACAGATTTTGGCCTCCATGAAAGCTTGGGCCCCCACCCCAGACCAAACCTATTACATTTCAAATTTTTAGGGCTTCTGTCTCTCAGGGCTCCTTGGAATTGACATTAAACCACACAAGTGCCCCTGGGATGGGGAATGGTGTTAGCAACGCTGTCAGGTAACCATGGTGGAAGTGAAGTGGCCACAAAAGAGCAGCATTTCAAAATAGCAAAGATCGTCAGTCGGATGGTCAAATGTTACATTTTTTTATGCCGATTAACCACATAGACAAGCATGCTGCCATACCGTTAAAACGTCAGTCTCATTTGTATATCCAGTAGGACTATAGAAATTAAATTCTGTTAACAATCTTTGCTCATACTATTCTCCCATTGGGTAACAAAACTAAACGCAGCTAACTGTTAACGGGATCAAAGACACTATAGTATGTTATGACTTCAAAGCAAAGGAAAGATATATTATTAGTAGTAACTCTTTAATTATTTCATCATGTGAAATGCTACGTATTGTATTATTTATAGTGTTAAAATAGTATTAAGCAAAGAGCAATCTTAATCTGCATTTCTTCACTGTTATTATTTTGTCAAATATGGAGGGAGCTGCCAGTAGTAATGCCTGCAATTAGAAGCAGGTATGAAAAATAGATGAATGGATGGATGGATGGATGGATGGACTGACTATCGATAGATAAAAGTCCTTCAAATTATATATGTGAGATATGGGACAAATCTGCTTCTTGCCAGATGCAGCAGAGTCCTTTGATGAATATGTCAGACTCAGGCTGTGGTACAATTGTCCGTAAATTAAATTAGATTATTAAATGGAAAGAGTGATAGCGCGTCTGTCATCCATCTTTCCCTGGGCTTTGATCTCATGTCTCGTGGAATGGCTTCTTGTCCTTGGCATCCGGACGCGACAGAGAAGCTGAAGCTCATCAGCTAGCCGAAACCTCGGCCGGCGGATCAATTGTAGATCTACGTCATTCCCGATACGTAGAAATTAAATTAGTCTGACGGCTCGATCATGACCTTTTTTATTGTCGATTGTAAATCGATGCATTACCTTTGCTGATAATTTTGCTAATGTATTTCTAATGTGTTTCTGCAATAAGAAGTGAACAATACTGAATAATTAATAATTAATAATTAATTTAATTTCATTAAAATTTTATATATGAAGTTTTTCTGAGTGTACTTATTATGCTGAAACGCCAGGCACTTACGTTTATTCCAAATTTTTAATCATTCAGCAAAGGGGGGTGCTTGAAATGTGAATTTTTTATTTATTTTTAGTTGTTTTTTTCACTGTTGAAACTCGAGAAAAGTAGTGCATTAAATTAATAAAAGAATCTGTACGTTTAATGCAGATTAAAGTCAGTAAATTTAACCCCATTGGCGGAAAAAGAGAAATTATTTAATTTCGCAGCGAATTCAAAGGCAATGTGGCTTGATGAGGAAGCTGCAGGGTGAAGAAAATTGGCCATAAAAATCGTAAATTATGACTCGTCTAATCTTTGGTACCGCTTCAGTTTAGAGGTGTAACGTCGGGATGCTGCATTGTTTAATTAATCATTAAGTCGTGAAAGAAAAGGGAAGCGCGACCATAACCACAATCCTCTACCTTCAAAAATATACCCCTTCTGCTCCAACATAAACATAACTTTTGCCGAGGCTGTGGATTATTAATGTGAACCCATCCATTTTTGCTGCCGCTTCCAGGTAATTTATTCAGCTGTCTTCCATTCCCTGCCACTTATATATTTTCTGCGCCCCTTTCGTGATCGTTAAGACTCTAATCACTTCAGTCATGACACGACGTCCAAATCGCCTTGGATTATGCATGCAGACTCAAAGGTCAGTGCGCCTCTTATTAGCTTTTGCAAAGCTTACATAAATTAGGTCGATGTTCCCTTTGTCTTTCTATCGTGCTTAATGGTCCGTTCTCTTGTAATTTTGTCACTTGTTTGCTGTAAACATGTACTTAGTTTGCGGCGTGAAAGATTAAGTTATCAATAGTTGGAAACAAATCATTTGCTGTTTTCTATAATTGTCCCTCAATCTGAAGAAACAACGGACATTGGGAGGGGTTGCTCATCTCAGTTTTCAGAGCACTAAATTACACGCTTTTGGCCAGTCCTGGGGGGAGGGACACTGTCCCCTGCCCCATCAACATCTACACAGGTGAAACACTTTGTGACTGATGACTATTAGCTGGCCAAGCATAAGACATAAATTAGGTGATAATGAGACGCTAATTAGCAATTAATTAATTGTTAGACAACAGTCCTACACATCCCTTTTACGCATAAAACGACTCATGAATACCCACTGGAAGGATTTAATAGCAGCAAATTTGTTGCCCATTTTCATTGCTTATTGCTAAGTACTATAATTAAGAATGTGTTAAGGGTCAGTAATTTAACTGATTTTTAAATTGTGTTCTTCTGAATTTTTTAAAATACAATTTTTTTGCTTGCTGTGCCCTGCGTTGGACTGACATCCTCCCCGGGGTGTGCCCCGGCCTCGTGCCCTATGATGGACTGGCATCCTCCCCGGGGTGTGCCCCGGCCTCGTACCCTATGATAGACTGGCATCCTCCCCGGGGTGTGCCCTGGCCTGTTGCCCTATGATTGACTGGCATCCTCCCCGGGGTGTGCCCCGGCCCCGTGCCCTATGATGGACTGGCATCCTCCCCGGGGTGTGCCCCGGCCTGTTGCCCTATGATGGACTGGCATCCTCCCCGGGGTGTGCCCCGGCCTGTTGCCCTATGATTGACTGGCATCCTCCCCGGGGTGTGCCCCGGCCTCGTGCCCTATGATGGACTGGCATCCTCCCCGGGGT
>JAODKE010000138.1:782265-801555 GCA_026779605.1 Mormyrus hasselquistii
GACTGGCATCCTCCCCGGGGTGTGCCCCGGCCTCGTGCCCTATGATGGACTGGCATCCTCCCCGGGGTGTGCCCCGGCCTCGTGCCCTATGCTGCCTGGGTTGGACTCCGGGGCCCTATAACCCTGATCAGGATAAACCGTCATTCGATGGAAGACAGATGCATGGATGGACCTATTTCTTTCTTTCTATATATAAAATTTAAACAAAGCAAATTATGAACAAAGAGTTATCTTGTGGAAAATATACATATTTATGTAAAGTTGTATGGTAAATGAATACTCTTCAAAAAATGTAAGTATAGTCTATTTTGAATAATGGGTATTCACATTTTATATATATATACTGTATACTCTATATATATATATATGTACTGTGTGTATATACTGTGTGTATATGTGTATGTATGTGTGTGTGTGTGTGTGTATCAGTTATTGAACGCCCATGCAGCAGCTTGACCTGTGATGCCAATGCTTTTCATTTGATGATGGTCCTGAGAAAAGCCAATGCCCAGCATTTTAAATAAGCCCGATGTGGCCATTGAAGACACAGACCCTCGTCACTCACACATAGGAGCCATAACGCCCTCTGAATGGCAATTCGGTGCAGCCATTAAAGCTTGCCTGTGTCCGCTCCGTGACTTAACAACATTCAACATGGGGCTGCCATCTTCTGAGGTGTGCAGTTGCAAGTTATGGAAATGAATGTGAATACATTTTAAAGTGTTTAAGCCCAGTATGGTGAACCACACAGTCCTGTTAGACGATTAAACGTGATTCTGTTCTTTAGCATTATTTTCAACCCTGGCAGGTGAAAAAAAACTGAGATCAATCTGATGAAGGAATGAAGAATTTCACTTTTCGGTTTTTGGTTCTTCATACAAGGACTGCATATCGTACATCAGATAATGATTGTATTTTTCTCAGCAGAGGACACTGCTGGAAACCTCTCTCCCATAGGGCAGGGGGTGAGCTGAGGGTGAACCTAAAATCTGGAGGCATCTTCTATGGCTGAAATCAGCTCTGCAATTTAAACAATTTTGCCTCATACGTGGAGGTGCTTGATTGGACGTGAAGGATGAGATGGCTGCCTTGCTAAACATTAGGAATTAAAGCTTAATGATTAGCACTATCTTGCCACACCAGCTATAACCCCCAAAATTATCTTTCTGGGGAGCAGGGGGGGGAAGCAGTATATGTTGTTCTGTCCTTTCGCCCTCTTTTTTTTTCCAGGTGAATCCCTAGTGCTGTGGGTGCAGACAAGGCAAAGAAACTGATATATTTGTACAGGACCAAGTCCTCTTAGCAGACCAGGGAGTTATCATAATGATATGTGGAATTATAGCATGTAACTGCTATAACACCGGTGCCTCACACCTACAAAGCCGGTGGTTAAAAATCACTCCAACCTCTGCGTATGGAGCTTGCATGTTCTATGCAGTTCTATGCATGTTCTATGCAGTTCTATGCATGCGTCATGCAGGTTTCCACCAGGTTCCCCAGTTTTCTCCATGACCCTGACCAGCATAAACACTTAATAGATGATGTGATGAAATATCAATGGCATTATTTGATTTGTTATTTCATAATTGCGGATGAATGAGAGATACTGACAAGAGGGCAAAAATTTAATTAATTCCAAAAGGCCAGCAGTGTAAGATGTGAAGAAGCCTTGAAGCAAAAGGAAGAATAGCTTTAATTAGTGTACTTAATTAAAAGTTACTCTTTTACGATTGCATTGGCTTGCAGTGTTGCCTCACATATCTAGGGTTGAGGGTTCAAATCTCATGCTCTGTGTGTGGAGTTTTCCTGTTTTTTCCAAGTACTCCTCCGTCACTCCAAAGACATTTGTTTAGATGAACTGGTGTCTCCAAATGGCATATAGTGTGTGCTGACCTGATCTCAGGTGACTGACATATGTTTCACCATAGGCACTGGAAGACACATTGAGCCCAGGATGGTGAAAGTTAGAACGACTAATAGACTTCAGTGAAATGCTCTTGTGTCATCAGTAGCTATCAACAGCTAAAAACAAGTTAACAGGCATAACTTGTGGGTGTCTGTTTTGGTGGTTTCAAACTCTAGGTATGGGGATGCTGCCCCGCAGCACTCTGGCTCTGCATTGCCACCAACGACCAGAGGGGGTGCTGAAACACCCTCAGCACCACTGGGCTCCAGGGCCATAATCCTGTAATGTATAAGCCATTGGTAGATGAATGGGCATACAAGTTAAAATCAGCCATGTGCATAACAAATGATGAAACGCAAAATTTAGTTTTTCTAGCAACTAGCAAATAATAATGCTCATAATTCAGGCTCTGTTTTGCTATGAGAAATGTTTTCCGGGCAGCAGAAACAGCAACAGGAGTATTCAGTTACAAGAACAGGTAATATAGTGCAGTGATGGAAAATGCACGCATGTTTTTTCCCAGACTTCCTGGACTGTAATGGACCTGTTTTCCAGGAAAAATAGACTATATATATATATATATAGGACAATCTTTATTGTCTTTTTGTCTCTTGACACAAGTACATATTGCACTTGTTTTACAGCTGCAGGTAACGTTAGTAACATCGAGAAAGAACAGGAAGTTAGGACAGTCCATTAAAAGTTGAGAAATCCATTTCCTTACCTTTTACGATAACAGGTATCTAGTCGGTCCAGGTATCTTAAAACCTTGGTATCAGCAATGCAGCAGCAATGAATTCTGGGTGCTCTATAATAGTGGCAAAACTCTCCCCTGTCCCAGATCCGATGGCAGTAGCAGGAGGATTGCACGGCTTTGCAGAGATCCTATCCAGTCCTAGTTTAAATGTGGTACAATGTCAGAGTCACCCCCCACCCCCCAGTATGAGCCCTGGTGTCACACTAGACTCATGATCAGCAGACAAAACCATGTACCTGATCCATCTCTTTTCTTTTGCTGTGTTCATCTGATATATTTTCAGACATTTTTTCTGCTATTTACTATTTTTCTCCATGTTTTTGAGTTACCTGCTACGGTCCAAAACCACATTAACACAGGTGAATCAGAGTCTGTAAATCACCCCAAGGTAACCGCTCCCTGCCTTTTCCAGGGTGTCCCCTGCCTTGTACACCATTTTTCCTGGATCACACTGACCTTGGACTGGAACAAAAGAGATGAAAAATGGTTGGATGCACTTAAGTTAAAGTATATTTGTAAACTGTAATAAATGTGTAATAATTATTCTTTTAAAATAGTAGCTCGATAAAAATGCTTCCTGACTACAGCCGGTTAAGTGCAATTCTTCATCTCCCACACTGATGGCCCTTTGGTTTTAAGCATTATAAAAATCAAATCCCATGGTGGGATGGTATTTACCATCATTCATTGCCTGTTCAACCCATTGGGACCCAGTGGGGATTCAGTTAAACCAGTCAAGTACCAGGAGCATGCGACAAGCATGGTTGCATACTAGACCAAAAATAGGCCACATGGCTCATTCATCTACTGTAGTTATTCTTGTTTGCTGCGTACTCATCTCTGCTATCACAGGTCAAGAAATTCAAATGTCACATTTCAACACCACTGCCATGCCACAACGTGCCCATCCCCTGGAATACATAACATGAGGTTTCATGGGAATCTAAGGCTGAAATATTAATTTATGTCAATGAGTAGGCTTGCTTGAAGATTGTGTAGTGTTCAGCCTGTCCGCTGGGGTCCCCACAAAGCACAGCAACACGTGCATATTTACCCTGTAGCTGCTACATGCCACTGGGGTCCACATTAAAGGCCAAAGAGACCCAAAGTGCCGCTTAATTACTCTGATAGTGTTTCATTATGAGTCTTCATTACTGCACCATTACTTGGTGCATTTAATAATGGCACATAAAACCTCATGCATTCAGTACTGGAAGTTCTTAACCAGTTGGGTGGGATTCCTTTGACTTTTCTGGCTTTCTTTCCCAGACCAAAGATGTGAATTCTCTGAATTCCCATAATGTGTCACTGTGTGTATGTGTGTGTCACCAGCCATGTATTCAGAGTTTCCTGGGATACATTCCAGACTCATTGTAATCCTATACCGGTTAAGTGGTAGGATAATGTATTGATTATTACCACGTAACAGTATGTAAGGCTACGGCATTAGTTTATAAGCAGGTATTGACAGCTCGTGGAGTTTTACCTACACAAAAATGTTCTGAGGGCAGAAGGAAACGTGATTGGTTCAGAGAGATAACCAATCAAATTGTAGAGGAGATGGGTCCAAGCAACTAGAGGAGGTGGGACCAAGACATACAGTACATGATTGGTTGGCCCCATCTCCTTTAGTTTCTTGTACCCACCTACTCTACAATCTAAAATAAGTTAACTTTGATTATGTCAAATTTTATCCAAAATTTTGCAGAATAATGGGGCTATGCTGCGTCCTGATATTTCCTCTCCTCAGCATGTAATTCACTGTCTACGTTCCCACTTAGTGCTGAACCAGCATAAAAATAACTCACAAACTCTTGGGCTGGTTCCACCAATCATATTACGTGTGAGTTGGCCTGCCAGTTTGTTTGGCCGTTATCAAAACAGAAGGCTTTAACTTTACCCGCCCCCTCAAAAACATGTCAGTCTCAAGCCACCAGTTAGATTGTGTAGAAACCATAGAAATCGAGGCTATTATACTACTTTGGGAATGTGGTTAATGAACATTTCCATCAAAAGATTACTCATCAGCATCAGGCACAGAACAAAGCTTTTGTTATGCAATTTATTTCATTGTGTAAGTTCTGTTCATTCTGGCAAAGCATACAGCAAATGTTTAGTTGCCAAACGACTGCTGCAAGTGATTGTGTGCAGTAATCGCATGAAGGCACAACTCGTAAACAACAGTAATATTACATTCTAATGCAACATCATAAATAATCTTATTTGGCAATAGTAACAAGGCCATCAGAGCTGTCAGTCTCAGCCAAATTCAGAATCCTGTTCCTCAACTCGATCTCCCTGTCATGTCTGCCTCACTAGCTCTGTGGACCAAGACATAACCTTGATATACTCATTAACTCGCGTCAGCGCATCTCGGAGGGAAGATTCTCTCCTCTCCTGATGTTGCAGCTGGAGTGGCAATCAGCTGTGATATCAGTTGATTTGATTAGATAAACAAATGATGTGGCGCCGGTGTGAGCGTGCAAGCAGGAAAAACCCGAGAACTAGGCCAGGATTATTCTCTCTTCACTTATTTTCTGATTCCAAGAGGTGGCACACTAATTATCTTTTCTTCTAAAATTCTCATCAATCAGAAACTCGATCTTCTCCGCTGGGCCTCTGTGAAAGACCGCCGCCCACTCCGATCGCTGCCCCCGCGGGATCTGTGAATCAAAAAGAAAGAGGTTGAAGATGTAATTACAAGCCTGTCCCTGTCGGGAATTTTATGGACAACAGTCTAGGTTTCGGTTTAAATTGGACCGCAAAATATGTGCTTGGCAATCAAATCTCTTGGCCATAAACCGGGTGGTAAGTGGGATAAAGTGGGCTGTATACTTTTATTGTTGTTAATGTGGGATTTGAAAGAGACTGTAGGCCTCATAAAACAGCGAGGTCATCGCGGCCAGCTGCCATATCTCACCCAATGTAAATGCTTTTGCTGTCACATTTCTTGAAGTCCATTATGTTTAAACCCAGGGGTCATAAAATTTGTGTTAACATATTCATTTTCTATCCCGATGACAGTTGCTTTTCTTTTTTTTCTTTTTTCAGAATTATGCCTCTACATCCTTGCATTAATGATACTTTGCACAACATAAAATTTTTATGTTTCATGTATTAAAAAAAGAATTACACATTGCATTAACTGTGGATGGTTTTTAGAAGATACAGTACCATGTGAGTTTTGAAAAAATCAAGAAAAAATAAATCAGGTTAAGTACTAGGAACCCAGTTTTACCTGAGATTTAATGAAACCCAGATGTCAGAGTTAATATGTACTGAAAAACTAACTTAGACTTATTAGTCCCAGAACACTTTACTGTGTCTTGTCTGATTCATGTGATTATTGGTTTGTTTGGTCTTTATCTTTTAGTGCCATGTCCAGATTTTTGCGTCCTCCAATGTAAATTGCCTATCAGCAGTTTCTCCAGCAAGCCTTGTTCTGGAACCTTCCATCGAGTCAATGGTTACCTGTTTCTGTGGCATCCTATCCAGCATACTGTAGGAACATCAGTCAGAAAGTGCAGCAGAAAGGGTGTCTTGTCTGATTTTATGACAGTAAAACCAGGTTTTGCATACTCAGAGTCTATTTTCTGACAAGTGTTGGTGAGGACAGAGCTGAGGATTACAAGTCCACCTTCTTATCAATACTACAAGTGATGGAAGTCAGAGGTCAGAATGATTTTTGTTCTTTGGTTTATGTCAGTGATGGGAGGGACGAGGCTGAGAAATCCACAGGGGGTCAGATTACTAAGACCCGTCAGTCACAAGCCAATGAGAACCAATAAAGCAAACAGCCACGATGAGGTTAAATGGAGGGTAACTGACAGTGGATAATTACCTTTAACCACCATGGATTTCCAAGCCTCATCGCTCTCATCAATGGTTCAGAATCTTTCTGTGGCACCTCTAGCATCTTTGTTTCATGTTGGGGGCACACGGAGCAACTTACATGGGGAGAAACCCTCATACCTTGCACTTCTCAGCACGTTCAGTATGAAATCAGGGAGAAGTGAGACTTGATAGAAGCTCAGAAGATCAGGAAACTGCGTGGGAGCCCCACTTACCAATTAAACTCATTAATATTCTGCACCCCCTTCTTGTCACCAATCTTCATCAACTCTGCGGCATAATCATTTTGCAGCGTCGGAGCATCTCAGTGTTCTTTCTACATTTCCTGGGATTAAATAAGTTCTTCTTTCTGTCTGAGGACAATAATGATGTCGTCGTGAAGCCTGTAATCATCACCACGATGGGCATACTGTAACTTTCAGAGCAGGCAGCGATAAAACATCAGGCATCAGGCGTGTTATGCAGAGCTGTTTTCACTTTGATGAGATAATAATGTGCTGGAGGAATTCGAATGGATACAGGCCTTTTTTATGCTCAGGCACCACCACCCCACCCTATACAGTACATGTGCCTGCATGTCTGTATACTTCAAACAACTTGTGATCAATATAGGTCAACAAGTTAGATGTATGTTACTTATTTATTTATTTTTACAGTACTCTAGGGTGTGGAATTTGGAATCATGACTTAAGATTGTTTATATATATTTTTAACTATTTATCATGCAGTATATTTTACTGAAGTCTGAAGTGATTCGGGTTGTAACATTTTCTGAATGTCCTCTACCGCAAGACCTTTATTGGGTTTCGGCCTGCAACCTTCAGGTGATCACACTCTGTTGTTTACCCCTACAGTACATGTCTTGCTGGCTTAATTGTTGCTAAGCCCATTGAAAACTGAGGGAACAGAACGGACGGTAGTGAGTACAGGAGCCGGCTATTCAGATACTCAAGACTATTCGCCTTTGTTGAGGTTTAGTGAACAAAAGCATTGAAGAAAAAGACATGTATGGTTGACTGAAGAGCATAGTCAATGTGCTCACCACACGGGTCTCAAACCCCAAAAAAGCATGATGTGAAGTTTGAGAGACACCTGAGTATCTGAGTTTCCACAAAACCCACATTGCACAGAAAGATCAACCCCTGGGCCAGTGGAGATCAGACATGGTGTACAAGCCGTGCCTTGTTCTTTATCCGTGATGTTTGTTTATGGGATGGAACTAGACTGTCCACCAATGATGCTGTAATTTGTTTTTGTGGCTTTCAGTCAGCAGCTTTCATTGGAACAAATTTGGTGCCAGAACACAAAACATTTGGTTGAGCTCTGTGTACATTGAACAGAAGGAGGAGGACAGTGACATAATGAAGTGTCCGGGCACTGTAAAACCACAGCCATGTGATTAACTTGAATAAACTACATTCAGGCTTTTACTGGAGGAGCCACCAATTGAGTGTGAACGTCAGTCAGCATTGTGAAGCAGTACATGTCAAGAACGTGGGAATTTAAATTTGGATTCATTTAAATTTTCCAGTCAAAGCTGCTGTCAGAGAGATACTATTTATGGATATTAAATGTTCAATAGAAATTACTTTTTTTTAACCCATCTTCCAACCACTTATCTTGAGGAGGGTCATGGGGGACCTGTGGCTATTCTAGGAAGCACAAACCACCTCGATGGAATGAGGGACAAGGTGGGATTCAAACCTCCCACGACAGCATGGTTAGCGCTGAGCCACCCAGCTACCTTTAAAACTTCTTAAATTTTTAAATAGCCACCAAACTAGTTTTCAAATTACTTAGTCTGCTTTCAATGCATTCAGCTGTGATTAACAACAGTATTTTCCCAAATAAGCTACTAGCCAGTCTTATCATTCAACATTGAGATTAATGCTCCATTGAGTCGAGCCCACCCAAATGCCAGGGACATCTGGAAGGACGACCTTTGGTTTAAACAAATCCGTCGGTGCGCTGTGAGGCCAGAAAAAAAACAGGCAATTAAAGTAAACACTTTGTCGTGTGTGATAACCTCATGTTCGCAATCAAGGCACATCCCGGATTTACAAATCAATCAAGTTAGATAATGACACTTGTCTATTCCTCCCCGTCAACCACTGCCACGGAGCCCATGGAAGATTACAACTGTCAGTCCAACCATGCATGACTACGGCAACAGATTACCTTTATTGTATTAAAAATAGCCCATTTAAAAGAACATCCCCGGAATACATGTCACACCGTGGTTGTGAGAGTAAAACCATTGAAGAGCTCTCATAATGTTAAATATTTTGGTCCCTTTATTAGTGTTACGACATTTCAAACAACAAAGCAACCATGGCATTTCAATCACCAAATCTAAATATCACATCGCTAGTATAAGACAAATAAAAATGTACAAATATGGGGATGAAAAATTAGCGAAAAAATAGCAAATGTAAACAAATCCTCTTTTCTTTGCCAAGAATTTCTTCTTCGATGGAATAGCAGAGGCTGTGATTTGATTTTATTTCAGTGTGAGTGATTAAAAAGCTTCTTAGATAAACCCAAAGTCGCCTCTGTGTCTGAGGAAGTCTGTGCACATTTAGGCTTTGGACACAGAACTTATTGGTCTCTCCGAATGCCTTGGAACTGTCATCCAGTAAGTTGTAGCAATTCGCTCAGGCCCAGTAATGTCAGTGTGACACTATCAAATAAAGCGAACGGAAAGAAGGACGTCACAAACGTGCACAAATACTGAGGTAAAGAAGAGGCTTCTGGAAAATAAAGTGCAAATTACAAAACACGGGAACCACAAAGAAAACACCGGAACAGTGTGGGAGAAAGGGGCATTGGGTGGGGGGGTCGCGCCTCATCAGGGAGACACACACCGTGCCGTCGCTCCTCGCACCAGGAAAAAAAACCACACCCGCACCGGGTACCTACAGGTCTGATTGTCTGTCTAGTGCAGGAAGCCGTGGAGGCAACAGGGTTCAGAAAAAAAAATGAGCAATCAAACCGGCCAATAGCCAACGCTGAACACTCAAACCGGCCAATAGCCAACGCTGAACACTCAAACGTTTACAAACGGCTTCTTTCTGTACAGTGTGCGTACGTGTGTGTGTGGTCCAACCCCTGGTGTCTGAATCATTGAGACCAAAGTTGTACAAAAGTGATACCGGTGGCCATGGGGTGCTGACTCAGCTGGGATTACCTGCCGTCAGGCTCAAGAAGATGCAGAAACACACAGAAGGTGTGCTTTTATCTTTGTTTTTTTAGCTGATGTCGCCACTGAATCAGCAGGTTGTATCGTTGTGTTTCTTTCTTTCTTTTCTTTTTACACCGGTGGGGGGGAGGGGGCATAACATTCAAGGCAAATATCGAAAAAGAAAGTTACTGTACAATATCACATTACAGCCCAGGATGCACGAGTCGACTCTGGACACTGAAAGCAACGTATTAACACAATGTCTTTCTTTGTGTTTACAGTGACCGAGGGGCGGGGGGAGGGGTTGGGGGTCCAGCGTACGAAAGAACCCCAGTCAGCAGGACGGTTCCTTGCATGTGGATGTCCTCGGCTCTCTGCCGCAAACACGGTGGCCAGGTCCCTGCCATAGTCTGCGGGGGAGGGGGGGGGGGGGGAATGGCACATCTGCTCCCTCCACTGGACCCCTCAGAAGGAGCTCAGGCTCTCCAGGGCAACTTCATAGCAGAACTTGTACTGCTCCTGAAAATGAACCAACATCCCATTTGTACACCACTTCTGGCTTACATTTTCCATGGCTAATATTATGTTTTTCCTCCTGAAGAGTGAAAACTGACTCAGGTATACAGCTGATGTACTCTGCAATATTGCACGGTAACACATTTCATCCACATGGTGTCAAGGAGAAAACACGACCTGAACTGAACATCTGCAGATGGTGCTAATGAAGCCTTACGACCTAGAGACCATGGATGCGTCATCTTCTGTGCCGCGTCAGCTCCTCCTCCGCAGCATCCTTCAGTAACACCACTAGGTGGCGGGGCTCGCCAAAATCGATTGACAGTACACTAAGAGCTGAGGCCTGAACTGTGGTTTCATTACACTAAGGCCCGGCAGAGTCGTGAACACGGACCGTAAAATCTCAGTGACATCCACTTACTCCCTGCATTTTCTGTACTTATTCTTTGTGCGTTCGGCACAAGTTATTCAATTTTGACAATAAAAACAAACACATGCGACACCATTCATCATTTCAACTATGCATGTACCCAATTTGTAGTTGTAAACTATTCGGGCAGCTGGGAGCAATAGACTGGGGATATCCTGAACAGGATGCCACTCACATGTATGCAAACCAACACACAATCACATAATGCAGGCAAATTTGAGAAGTTAATTCTTTAACATGTTTCCTAAATCACAATGCACATTAACAGTACCTAAATACTAACACTGACTAGTAAATACTAAAAATATAATACTTAATAATACTTAATAGCACAACACAAACAATTAATAACAACGCTGTGTATTACTATATTACTGGCCTGGGAAGCTACGGCATTTTTATGCCCCTGGGGGGCAGTTGGTCATACCTAGGGCCATTAGATAAACATCCACTGATGGCAAAGCTGTGAAAATGTGCTATTTCATCTTGTTATATGAAAGTCTGTTTTTCCTTCTCCTGTTTACAGGGTTTTTGGGTGGATCCTGAAGAAGAAGGAGATCTCCACCTACCATGGTCTCCACCATGTTGGACTTGTTGTTCCTCAGCGTCTTGACCGTGTGGAACACATCCACGATGTTCTGCTGCTGGATCATCTCGCTGATGCTGCAGATGGCGCAGAAGGTGCCACTACGACCGCCACCGGTGCTACGACAGACACGAGCAAAGTGTGACCAGATGCCACACTGCAGCATTGCTGCATCAAATCATCTGGGGCCGATCCGTCTCTTCAATGAATGTGGTATGCGTCGCTCAGACTTAGCTTAGATATCAAAGAGATTATCATACCTTTAAATGCACATAAATGTAATCAACATTTTTTTTCTTTGTCAAGAATTTCTTCTTGACCAGCTGGGGAAACATTGTCAGATCTAGATATTTTCCAAGAAACTGTTTTACGCCCAACTAATGCAGGTAATGGTACAAGGGGGTAATTCTGGAATGCGGTCCAACTATTAAACCAGCCAGGGGAACAGGACTCAAAATCGATGTAATTCAGCCTGACACTGCAGACAGCTGACAAGGAACCCGTAATGATCCTGTGTGCCACCAAGCAGAAACCTGGCACTGAGAAGAAGGTATGTGGGAGGGTCTCACACGTTTTCATCCAGAAAGTTCCAGAACTCCCAAAGGAACATTTATTAGAATAATTTTTATCTGAGCCGTAATATATGCTCCAGTCTTGACAGTGAACAGAACCTCACAAGAATATGATCAGACTGGGGATCAGGCTGGGTATGGATCAGTTTACAGGGCTAGCCTTCTTTTGTTTTAGGGGTAAAGGCATCTAGATGAGATCAAGGTGACAAAACTCAAAGACTAAAAACAGGCAACTTGGACAAAAGTACAATAAAACAAACCAAGCCAAATGCTGCTTGTGCTTCACAACTTGTAACTAGGTCAGAGTCTGTTTATTGGGGATCAGCGACAACAACACGTCAATTTATACCACAGAGGACAACAAAGGACAGGTGAAGCTAATTTAATTACACAAACCCCTTACATAGACCCATCCTTCAGAGACCTTCCACCAAGCTGTTTTCACCAAATCATGATTCACTGGAGCAATAAATGGCACCAATAAACCAAGAGATCAGTGATTCACACGAGAAATAGTAAAGATGCAAGACTGAATTCTAGTAAACAGAAAATTGAAACGCCAAAAAAATCTTGAGATTTTCTAATTGCCTCATGATGTCCTGAGATGTCTGAAGCGGAGTTAATGGGATACTCCCATGAGCCTGCAAAGATCTATTGTTCTTTTTTCAAGATGATTGCGAGATCAAAATCTGAAAAATCTGAAAGACCAAGCAATGGCTGATGTAACTGCTGTACTACAGATATCTTGTTTTTCATTTGGGAGAAAGAGAAGAGGAAAAACAATCATTTCAATTGCTTCCTAGTTCCTGTTGTGTAGCAAGTAACAGAGAGTGACTAAGGAATGTGAAATTATTTTCAGATTTTTACACTTAAACTTTCCTGCATGGAAAAATTTTAACTGTTGACTTACAGGGGCTTCGGAGACGGAAACAACAGTGAAATGCGATGAATATAAAGGAAGTGGGTTCACTTTGATGTGCGGTGACCTACACTGCAGCGGCTGAAAATGACAAGCTCCCGTACTTTCATTAAACCCTCATCAATATCCTGCTAAGACTTCATATTTAATCCCTGGGCTCTGTCTGCTATGCAAATATGTTCACAGTAGTAACATATAAGCCTAAAAAGCTGCAATTAAACATCAAGGCAGGCATTCCAGCTGTTCTATTTCAGATGAGAGTGTAGGTCACATGTTCCGATTTAGTGCTTGATGCATGTGGGCCTATCGAGAAACTTCACTCAGGGAACTGGCTTCTGGTTCAGCCCCCAACTCCATTCCAAAGACATGGTAAAGGAAGGGGGGGGGGCAGTGCCAGTCAACCAATTAAGCGGTACAGGCATTCTCCGCGAGGCATTAACTGCTGGTAGGAACGACGTGACTATCTGGCAGAAAATAAACACAACGGCGGAATTTGGAACCAACTGCATCCTAATTGGAGCTGTACCACCAGACCACTGCTGATGGGGGGGTGAGGGGACTCCTATTTACTTATTTACTTTCCCGCCTTGCGGGCAAACAAGTCTAACTGGGCGTCTCCTCACGGGCTGCGTTGCTGCTCGAAATCAGATTAGGTGGCCATTTCTGCTTTGTTTATTCCAGCAAGATGCACACAAGGGAGCAAATGCCACGTTCGAAGGCGTCCAGATAGCACACACACACACCAGGGCATACAGGAAGTGCTTTTAAGACGGTTTGTACCCCAGTATAGTAGTACTTACACGGAGGGCCTGTTTGACATATTTTGATGAACCTCGTTTTTAATTCTTGCTCAGTGGAGTAATTTAGCTTATGACCTTGTTGTGGGGGGTCTTCAAGTCTAGAGTGACATGTTTGGCTAATAAATAGTGGTGCAGAGTGCTACCCCATCCATGTAATAGTTTAAATGAAACTATTTAAGTCTGGGCTGAAATGAAATATTAATCAAGGGTGTGCTGAGAGAATGGCAGCTGTCTCTGTTTGTGAAAGCAGGCGACGGGATCGTTAAATTGACATTTCTCGCGCTGCTCTGGCGGGCTGAGGCGACAGCGGGGGAACTTAACCCTTCATTGGCAGCACCAAGGGAAAGACTGTAAAAATCACTTTAATCCATTGGTGGAATTCTTGTCTCAGTGGAAATTGCATATACGAAGGAATGTATAAATGTATATAACTTAAAATCTATCCAAAATTTCTTCATCTATTTCATGGTCAGCCTGCAGCTCCTCTCTGAGAGCACAGGTGATGAGGCAGGGGAAACCGTGGAGGGGATTTCGGTCATTTTAAAGGACATGCACATGCAAACCCCACACACACACAAAGCTGGTGGTGGGAATCAAACCCTTAACCTTGCACAGTCCACACATTTGAAAGTCAACTACTATTGTTGATGTGCAACCAGTCATTTACTACTATGACCTTTTACCATCTCTACTTTCCCCTAAAATAAAATATGCTGTTACTAAACTAACAATAACCTAAAGCAGTACATTTAACCCTATGCTGATTATTGAATAATTTCCCCCCTGGGATCAATAAAGTTAATTTAATGTAATCTAATTATGAGCCACGGCACACGATAGATACGATGCATCATGAATATTGTAATTATTGTAATTTGTGTGTAAAGGCACATATATGGGTATATGTGTGCCATCCATCCATCTTCCATAACCATGTATCCAGTACTGTGTCCCCGTGGGGCTGCTACCCCAGACAGCACTGTATCTGGGATCCTGTAAGCGTGGTTACTTGAGAGCACCACAGTGTGGGACTCACAGGCAGTGCACCACGGTGCGACCGTCGCCCCCGTCGTACTGCTCCTGCCACTTGGCGAGGCGCCGCACCAGCTGCAGGATGGAGCGCTTGGACAGCGGGGTGTCGCGGTACGCCGGCCAGCCGATGAACTGAAAGTGCTGTACCAGGCGGTAGCCGTCCTGGGGCTGCGGGGAGAGCGTCACCACCGTCGGTGTCAGCACTAGTGAAATCACCCCCCTCCCACCCGTAAACATCACTTTATGTCCAGATATGTTCTCATAAAAATCCATCAATCAATTCATCCATTCCCTGTAAACGCTTGTCCTTTTCAGAGTCACTGGGGGTCCGGAATCTATCCCAGAGTCTATGGGCACAAGGCAAGGAACAACACAGGATGGGGCGCCAACCCATCGCGGGGCACACTCACACGCCATCCACTCACACACGCACACCTACAGGCGATTTGGTAACTCCAATTAACCTCAGCATGTTTTTGGACTGTGGGGGGAAACCGGAGAACCTGAAAACAACTCCATGACGACACGGGGAGAAACTCCACGCACATGGAACCCAGGACCCAGAGGTGCGAGGCAACAGTGCTAACCACCATGCCACCCCTGTTCTCATCAAAATTTTCAATAAAATGAAGGAACTGGAAGGTCAGACGGGAGCCATGTTTCTTGGCTCTGGTTGTCGCTGGTGTGGGCAGACGTCGGCCCGCTCCGTGCCAATCTGAGGCACTTCACAGCAGATTGATGACACTGCTGTGCTTCTTCACACTGTCGCCAGCTTGGTGGCGGGTAAATCCCGTCTGTCACCGCAGGTTAGGGGGAGCGGCGTGGAGACAGGCCGGGTGATGGGGGGCTGCGTATGGCCAGCTTACGGGCGTGGGGGTGTGAAGCTGTGACGCACCGGCGGCGACTTCACACTCTGTCAGACGCGGTGACATCCAGGTCAGCGCCGATACGTCACACGCGATAACGCGGCCCATCTGAGCCATTTAAACCATTTAAAGTCCTGGAGATGAGCAGGATGTCTAGCTGATGACCGTGGGGGCTTAGCCTTTTATTCCTGGACTTCACTGACTATGTTCTACAGCATTGGCTTTTCATTGTGGAGGAGGGGGGGCGGCGAGGGGCGACATCACCGGAGGTGCGACTGGGGGGCAGTTGGTCATACCCGGGCCATGTTGCAGATCCTGAAGATCCTGTTGATGATGTCCTCGTCGATGTCTGCGGAGATGAACTCCACCTGGATGGGACCATAGCAGCAGGAGCTCTTCTCGGGCCAGTACTGCATGCACAGCTAAGGGAAGAAAGGCAGCTGAAGGCATAGATACCCCCACTGGCGGCCAGAGGGACAACCCTCCATCCGCCATCGGTGAACAGCTCAACCTACTACCATAGCTGGGCATCCAAGGGAACATGTGACATAGGGTTACTGACCCACCTCATGGAGTGACCCCCAAAGCCAACGTAATGACAAAACAGCACCTTCCATCCATCTATCCATCCATCCATCCACCCACCCATCCATCCATCCATCCATCCATCCATCTGCTTGTCCTGGGTCTTGGGGGAGGGGGTTGGTGGTAGTGGTGATGGAATGTATCCCAAACAACGTAGGGCACATACCGTACATGCCAATTAGCCTACATGTAAATGGAGGAAAACCATGCAATACAGGGAAAAGATGCCAACTACAAGGCAAGATTCGAACCCACAACACTTGAAAATTATAACGAGGGCTTTGAAATTGGAGCAGCATATGGATGATTTGCCTTATCCCTTAAAAAAAAGCAGGCCTTTGCAAATGAGCTGAGTGTGGCACGTACTCAAGGACGATACAGTAACTGATCATGCAGAGTTGGAAAACAGCAGGAGATTGAAATTTTTGGGGAAAGCCCATAGTGTAAAATTCACTAGCATCCCTTTAGTTTCTAGAGTCTTTGTCAGCATAAAATTACCACATCTAAAATTACCTGCTTTTAATATTTCAGAACAAAATAATTTATTTTTTGTTGTTGTTTCAGAACATTCTTTGATACACACACATCGGAGGAGACTGTTGGCATCTGGTAAAGGAATATTTCAAGGCTTCGATGGAAGAGACCGGAATGATAAATCAGGTTGGGAATGTACATGGGCTCGGAGGCCAGGGCCAAGGTCAGGAAGAGGTGGGGGCCCAAGCGCGGCTTTCCGCTATTACCTGCGCTGCGTCCATCTCGTTCAGCATCACTATGGATGAGCAGTTGTAGTCGAACACCAGCCTCCAGAAGTCGGCCACCGTGTTGGGCAGAGGATGCTGGGTGACTATGAAGGCTGCTGGCTGCTTATGGCTCTGGAAATCGATGGGGCCAAATTTACATCAACAAAGCAAATTACCTAACTGTACCTCTCCAAGACGAGTACATACCAGGGCCGTAGCTAAGAATTCTGGGCTCCCTGATAAAATGTCTCTCTTTGTTTCACTATCCGTGCGCTGCAGCTAAGCGTTCAGCTGCCGTTGTTTCAACCCAAAAATTCAGTCTATAATTGCATATAGAACTATTTCGAGAAATTTCAAGATATTTCATTTACCTGGAACTTGCATTCAAATATACAGCATTTATTGAAAAGAATATGCACAAGTTTACTGATATTCAAGTCAGGGGAGTCAGGCTAACAGGCATCTCTGCGTAGACACTCACGTCCATAAGAGCAGCATTGATGTAGTTGCTGGTCTCTCCATCGACAGAGATGAGGAAGGGCAAGCAGCGGTCTACTGACAGCACGTCCATGCTGCGGTTCTTGTCGTGGTTCCGGGGCAGGAGTCCCACACTGCAGTCCTCTGGTCTCACCCGCGGGGTCACGATGTTCAGCGTCTGGACAGACACATTCGGCAATAAGACGGGCATTGGCTTAAAGGCGGGATGTAGGAGAGCAGTGAACATGCGAAACATGCCGTGAAACCCTACGAAGCCATGCTGGATTCTCACTGAGGTCAAGGGCAATGACGGCGGCTCCTACCTGGAATTCATCCTTGATCTGACTGGAGTTAGTCTGAGGGTCCAGCCTGCTGATGTTATAGTATATTTCTCTGAATTCACAGACTGGGATGGCCGTGTTGCCACACAGACAAGCTTCCAGGATGGCATCGTGAACAAAGACATACTGCTCCTGCAACGGACCAACCAGCTATCACCACTCTGTATGGCCTGAAACACATCACCCAGGCAGCACCCTCTTATACCTATTGAGATGAAGCACAGAATATTCACTATACACTAAATATTCTGATTCATAATTACCTCTTACAGATCAGGCTTCTACATTCACCCGGAATAAACTTGCACAAAGAGTTGGGAACATACAGATTCCATACACACAGATCTGTGGTTGGATTCCAGCCCCTGAGGTGTGAGGCGACAGCGTTACCCACTAAGCCTGACCTATGATGATGGATATGGGGATTCGGTTTTTTTTTATTGCAGTGTCCCAAATTTGATAATGCACATTATTTAATGGCCTGAATAACTGGTTACAGACTATTTATGGGAGGTAACCAACCTGTTAAAAAGACGCAGATTGTGGCTTTAAACGGCCATACTGCTTTTGCAAAGCACAGCTTAATCCCCAGAGCAGACTCTTATTGCCTAACAGATCTCTAAATATTCCAGGCCAAAAATGAGAAAAGCCTAATCTCAATTGTAGTTCTTTAACCCAGAGTGCAGAATAGTCACCCTCCCCCAACCATTATCCACCTTGATCTTTCCAGCAGAGGAAGCATTCTAAAGGATTAATTGCCTTTTGTTGTTTCGTGCAGGATTATTGTTGTAACTGTACGTCACATTGAACAAATTGCTGTGTGCCTGTTACTGCCAAGGGGACCATTAATGTGTCTCTGGGTTTCTCGAGTACAATCCTAATATTTTTAATGGACACAAACATCTGTGTTGGGAACTAAAAGGAAAAATAATCTCTAAGTGTGCAGTTCTGGTCTGGGAGCTCATTTTTATTAACTAAAACCAACAATTGTCTTTAATTCACAACTGTATTTGCAGATAAAAGTATAAATAAGTTGTGCTTAAGTTTTATTACACATGAAAGAAAACATGAAAACGATTTTTTTCCTGAAATGGGCAATTACATATCCGATCATCTGATTTAACAAAATTAAAAAAAAAACTACAAAAAGAAAACTTGTTTTTTGTTGGTCATCAAAGAAATATTTAAAAGTTAATTTTTATATGAAGTAAATATATCTGGTTTTCCATCCATCCATAGTTGCTAATTGCATCTTCTGACCCCTGTATATGGTGCTGCACCTTTTGACTTAAAAAAAATAATAAAACTAATTAGGGATACTGTACAAACTGCAGGTGCAGTTAGTTTTACTGACTTTTCTCTGCACGAATCTGAGGGCTCACACAGGCTCAGCACACAAAAGGCCTGAGCGGAACTGAGAAAACATTTCCTAAACCATTTGACCGTGAACATTTCTGCCCTGGGTCAGTTTTCCCCTTTTGTCTAAAATAATCCAGTCTTATAAACCATATAAATATTATCTTAAGAGCATTAGAATACCGTCAAGAGGTTATAACATCTGCATATTCTCTGTTTTCCCAAGGAGTGAGCCGTTATGAATACATTTCAGGCGGGAGTGCGGCTCTTTGCCGTGAATGTGGATACTGTATCTTAGGGCGATTCTCAGATTCTGGAAAGACGACAGCCAAGACGACAGTCACGCTTCCAGCCATCCTTCTGCATTCAGCTCC
>JAODKE010000138.1:809171-826902 GCA_026779605.1 Mormyrus hasselquistii
AATACTTAATGAATACATTATGAAGGTGTACTGAACATTTAATGAATGCAATATAAAAGCATTATGAAGGTACAGTTACCGTTTATTTGAAGACTTTTTTAAATTTTGATTTGGGACTTTTTTTTAACAGTATTTTATTCAATTTCAGTTGCACTGTTAAGATGACATTTTGCACAGTTTAGAAAGTTTTTTTGAATAAATTTGTGTGCGGCTCATTCTATTAAAAAAAATCATGAGAAAAATCATATTGTGAATCAGAATCGTGAATCATATCGAATCGTGAATTGAGTGTACCGTTACATCCCTACTAAATATACTTCGGTTTGATCAAGCTTGTGCAGACGGTCCGACTAACCTGGACCTTGGATTTCTCCTCTTGGCACAGCTTATTTGGGGAGGAGTCCTGTTCTTCCTGTTCAGCCTTAATCAGCTCTGGAGTTTCCTAAGGGACCGGGGATTGAACACACAGATGATGAAGAGCAGCAGCAGCCTTATCAAAACACGCAACGTGCACCGAAACCCAGCAAGTAGAACACACAGATACTGTCGTCAGGATCAGATTTCCTGTTCTACAAACAAAACATCCTACTTCCTACAGGTATATGGTACTTACAATACCTCTGAGAGGGCAAGCATGGTTTCTTACTTCCCCTAATAAGGCCCTATAGAACAGGGGCCGCTCATCTACTCATCCTCTCACCTCACTGCCTGCCTCGGGGTCCTTATGCTGAAAAGACTCTGGAGCAGACTGCGGGGAATCAAGCGGCTGGGTTGCCAACACGGGTTGGTCCTCCACAGGATCAGGCTGGACAGACAGGGGTGCAGAGGGTGGCGAGGTCTGGGGGTCCAGCACCAGGATCTCACTACTTTCAGACAGAACTTCATCCTGATCAGTCTCCTCGCTGTGACTCTCCAGCTGGGCCGCCTTCAGGGCAGCAGACAGCACCTGCACCTGGGCTGGTGAGAGACCAGCAGGGGGCTCTGTTCACACATCGTTCAGATCTTGCGTCCAAAGATTTCAATAAAATAAGAAACCAAAGAACATTTTACTGCATAAACTAAGTGCAGTGAAGGAGTCAGGTGCAAAGAGAAGGCAAATCTGAACAGACCAGAAGGAAAAGCGCCATACAAACTCAGTTTACGTAGCATATAACCTGTAGAGCCACGAACCATTACATCTGAAGGTTCCTGGTTCAAATCCCATGGTTGGTGGAATGATTTCACCACTGGACCTTTGAGCCAGACCCTAAACCCCAATTTCTCAAGGGGGCCTTTCTGACCTAGCTGTCCCATCTTCACCTGTATGTCGCTTCAGACAAAAGCATCTGCTAAACATTTAAATGTAAATATAAAGCAACCCAGCTCCAAATCCCTTACCTTGCACATCTGGGTCGTCCAAGTGGGGCTGTAAGCAGTCCAGAACTTTCTGGATCTGAGAGCTGGTGGCAGGGCCCTGGGAATCCAGAATGGGGACCTCCCTGGCTGCTGCCTCCTCAATCTGAAGGAGTTCCAAGTCCTGGCTGATGTCAGGTAGAGGAGACCTCCAGTAGTGAAAGGAGCTATACGTGTCCTCTACCAGCTGGGGCTGTTTGTCACCAGCCTGGGTAGTGGTGGGACAGTCCTGCTCCAGACCCTCCGAAATACTGGTTCCAGTCTCTTTGCAGCCAAGGACAGATTCCTCATCAGTTTTTTTACATAATTCTGGTGCTGGTGTGCTGGAACACTCTGATCCGGAAGGTGTGTGTGATGGTGGCTCTGTCTGGCATGCACCCAAGTTAAAACTGCTCCCTGGAGACTCACTCCAAGCTGGCCGATCACACCTGTATGCACAAATACAGAGTGAGGGCCCCTCCTTAACCTACACAGATTGTTTGAAACACTTCAATGACACATGATCGATATCCACTGCACTCAGATTTCTTTTCTTTTTCTGTGCCCAGCCAACTTTAGCAGCCGAGAGACGAGACCCTAGAGGGGTTGCAGGGCACATACCTGTCAGCGGGACATCGGACAGTCTCACGTGGTGTCCCATCTTCTCTGAAGAGCAGCGCGGTACTGGAGGGGTTGGCGAACGTAGATATGAAGCGGCCGAGAGACTGGAAGGCTGCCTGTCGCACCTGGAGAGGTCATGATATGGTTTGATTTCCCATCGGACGCTGATAAGCACTGTCACTGACTTAAAGAAAGGCTTCCTCTGACAGTGTAAGAATGAGAAGACTTCCTGAAGCTGGAAGGTAAAACCCCATCATTTAAAACAGGGTTATCCTGATGTCCTATGTATTCATCTATCCAGTACTCTTCCAGCCACTTACCCAGTACAGGGTTATTCTGATATGTTTTGGCATCATAAAATCACAACAAAATGTCCCAGATTAACATGGCAGCCAGACGCCTATATTGTCTTACCCAACGGGACTGGTCACTGATAAGGCTGATGAACAGTGGAGACAGCTTGGTTCGCCGGACCTCGGGAGAGGTGGAGTTGGAGACGATCATAAAGCACTCAGCACATGCCTTTCGAATCCCCCACAGGCTATCAGAGCACAGATCAAAGAACTTTGGCATCTGCACAAGGACAGGAGAAAGATTTTCCAACATTTTAGATGGAACACACATGGATTTCAAGTTCAAGCATAAGCAGCGTGAAGTCACAGCAGCAGCGGTCCTCACCAGAAGTTTCTCTGTAGCATCTTGGCCCACGATAGAGCAAAACTCCCCGAAATTTGCTGCACACACCTGGCAGGAGAGATGAGGAGTGGAATTTGATGTGAACAAGAACTCGTTTTGGCAGCTAGTTAAGACAAACAGTGTGTATTTCTGCAGGAGCTCAGGTTGCCATCAGACTACAGAAAGCACCGGAAATATACCAATAAAGTTATCGCTTTCTACAATCTCAGGAACCCTCCGCCCCATTGCTCTGAGCATTTTAACATACTCAGACCACTGTACCCCACTTAACAACTATGTGGGCAAAAAATAAACAACAAAAGGTTAAAAACTGAGAAACTGGTGTAATATTTCATTTGATTTCACGGGTGCTTTAGTTTTCTGATAACTTGATGCGCTTCAGAGACATTCATCCTGTGTCCTTTACTCGTACCTCAGAAGGTACATTCACAGCCTCCCAGGCGATTGCTGCTACTCTCCAAGCCCCTGGGGTGTCGTACCTTACGCACTTGGAAGAGGCGGACGTCGCTGCAGAGCTCACAGAAGCGCAGGAGGAGCAGGTGCTCCACTGTGTCCCTGCTCAGCATGGTCACCAGCTTGCACATGATCTGTGGAGCGGAACAAACCAATGTGTAACCACGGGGGGGGTGCAGACCGGGTGGCAGCCCCCTCTGCTATTCTCAGTAGAGATTTACGGAAACGTCATTTATAAAACAGGAATGCAAGCAAAAATGAAATGTAAACACCGTCAGGCAAAACTTTAAATCGACAGACAAATTCATTATATACTATAGGTGGCATGTGGCTATGAGGGTTAAGACTGCTCTCAGGACTGGAAGGTCACAGGTTCAGATCCTGTGGCTGGCAGAGTGATTTCACCATTAGGCCCAAATTGTCCAAGGACACGCTAACTGTGCATCAGCCGTGTGCTGTTTGTACGTCTCTTTATTTAGCTTCAGCTAAATTAATCAATGCTATTCAGACCCTCCCCCCCTCCCACAGCTCCTAGCTCCTTGTTCATATCGCTCTCACCGCCACAGCCTCGATCTTGTAGTCGTCGTCACTGCTGGGGTCCGTGAGGTCCAGCAGCACCGGGCACACCTTGTTCTCCATGTCAGCCTTGCTGATGAGTCCCTGTTCCAGTAGCACCAGCAGGGCAGCCTGGCTAGTTTTCCGCACCTGTCCGGCAAGGCAGCATTAAGCTTTAATGTGGCCTGGGGGAGGGAGTGGGCTTTACACCCAGACCGAATCATTCATTAATGCGGTTCCTCTGTAGAAAGGCAAACGGTACACTGGGGAAGGGTGTGCAGCTCAGAAGGTTAGGGGTCTGTGCCCTGGTCTATAAGGTCACAGGTTTAAATCCTGTGAGCAGCAAAATCTTCATATCACCGTGGGTGGAGTGTGTGTGAGTTCGTGTGTGTCACCCACCATGAACTTACACTGGTGTGGTGCCGCACTGTGCTCACCTGGTTGTTTGGGTCTGTCAGGTACCGGACCACGATGGGGACTAGGTACCGAGAGAAGGCTGCTGGGAAGTTGGGCCGATTCTCGTGCAGGAACATGGCAATGTTGGGCACCTGCTCCATCAGCTCTGCCCGCACTGTGGGCTCTGGGAGGTTAACACACAGGGAACAGGATACCGTAAGACTAATTAACCGTGATACACCACAGCAAATGCGGCATAGAATGCAATTCGTCGCGGTGTGAGCTTCCACAGGTGATGAGGAAACTAAATATGTTGTACAAGAAGTCTGACGAAGCTAAAGAATAGAACTCCCAAAACGAAAACACAGATATGTAACACTAATGAGAAGCAGAGCTCTCAGACATAAGTATCAGGGAGCCTGAACCAATGAAAAAGATTAATGGGTTGTCAAATATGTCAGCTGCAATGAGACAAAACATTTCATTTCTAAGCTCTGCTTCTGTACAATGATCTGTAATACATGAATATCTGTTGCTTGAAGAGAGTAGATTAAAAGCCAGAGTCACTTAAGCTCTTTACATCCAGAACAACAATTTTCACGTTTTAATATTCTCATATTATCAAAGTCAACTGTAAGAGATTTGGCACTAAACATGTACACTCTATATGTCAAAATGTAGGATCTTTAATCTGTTTTTTCTGTTCATAATATTCAGAAACAAGCATACTTTGATTAATGCAGGCCACACACATAGCTCCTTTCCTGCCAAAAACTGATATGAAAACAGGAAAGACTCAAAATAGTCTCTCTGCTCTGACACCAATCAAACCTCTCAGAGAAGGTGCCAAATACTATCTGCTCATTGTGCTTTCTCACCACAGACGAAAATAGCACATTGAAGGTCTACGCTAACTTAGCTGGATCTAATTTCAGTTGTGCTGTGTAATGGAAGAATTTTTATTTATGCAAACTGTATTTTATATTAAGCTAATTTTATGACAGACCCCGAAACATACCTGCACCAACTTTTTCTTGGACATTCAACATCACAATATTCTTAGTATTCTGTGCTACAACTGAAAACTCACATTCAGCAAATGCTTAGTTTCTTATGTGTGTAAGACTTCATAAGAGGTTGTATCTGTGGTTATTCACCAAATAAGAAAATCATGAAAAATATCCATTATTCCAGTAATCAACCGTACATTTTATATACACACACACACACACACACACACACTCACACACACACGAGCCGTGGAAAAAATTAAGAGACTACTTTATCACTCTATATTTTTATACAAAGCTGCATTTTAAATCCTGGACAGCAGTACACAAGAATAAGGTGAAGCAGGAGATACCTTAAACAACCAGAAACCAGCCAGGTAAATGGGCAGAAGCGACTTTCTAATGCCAGAGATGACCATTAACTTATCTGATAGTTTCTCATGAAATGTAGGATGACATCAACTAACCTTCAAAAGGAAGGAGAAACAAAGTGGTGTGAAGTGCACTGCTAGGACAATTTGAATCAGGTTCCTAGAAGCAGAATTGAGGTCCCATAAAGCAAGGAAGAAGCCCTTCATTAATGAGAAACAGAGAACCAGGCTGCAGTTTACAAAAAACATTTTATTCACAGATGCACACCATAAACTGAGAAATAGTCTGTTTTTCCCACGGCTGTACCTACACACACACACACACACACACACACACACACACACACACACACATTATATATATATATCTGTGTTTCCCCTACTATTATATTAGGGGGGCGCCACACCCCCCCAACAGTACCTCCCACCCCCCCTTGAAGGTCAAGTTCATTAATTTTATTTTCTATATAGCGCCAGATCACAACAGAAGTCATTTAAGGTTACCTTTCCTATAGAACAGGTCTATGCATTGTCCTTTCATTAAACAAACAAAACAGCCTTTTGTTATTTATTTTCGTCTCTACGCGGTTGCGGGTTATTCTCCTCTGCTCTCTGTATCGCTCATGGCGGAGTTCCGCCCCGATGCGCGCACACAGACACGTGCGCGCACACACACAGGTGAGCACACTCCCACCAGCGGACAGAGAACATGCGTCGGAAAATATGTCGCGTCGATCGTCTGAAAAGCAGACAAAAATATCTGCTTTTTTAAAGGCTCCCAGGGTGGTGAAGATGGCGACAATCGCTCTCCTGCGAGTAGCAGAAATGTTCTGATGTTTAGCTCAGTTGTTAGATTAAAAGAAATACATGAACACCATGAATCCTGTAGGGGTCCGTCTGCCCCCCCCCCCCACCCAAAGCTGTAAATCTAGGGGAAACACTGCACTGCTATTCTGTACTAATACAGTACAAAACACTAAACAAATAATCAGAACAGCACTTCAGACTTGAGTAAATATGACATTTAAGTCTGGTGAAGAGTCAAAGTTTGAAGAATAAAAAAAAGAAAAAGAAGCTCAGTGCTGTTTGACAGAAGTCCCTGGGAGATGACATAATCACAGCTAAAGTCTCAGATCTCATAAAGCAAACGTACCCGGCCCACTTCCACCAGGTTCGTAACCATGACGATGCTGACAGAATTCTCCTGCCAGATCATCCTCCAGAAGTCTCTCACAGTCTCCTGCATTGGACCTGCAAGGCCAGCCATGCATGTAGCGTGAGTCCTGCTCAATAGTGCAGACCTGGGTCGCATGTTATTCATTTCCAGGAAGCTTAAATAAATTTAAATTGCTAAAAAGACACCGTGTCTGCTCAACTGAATAAAAACAAATTCAGTCTAATCAACAGGGTAGGTGCATCATCTCGGTTTCTGAGTGGGTTCAAAAGTCCCGTTTCTGGTTAATTACCTTGTGTTGCAATGTAATGTCTTGGTCTATGATAACCCTGTGAAGACAAAAAAAACAACATACATATACCATGCTGTATAAATTACAAACTTTTATGACTATACAGAAAATTCTTTATGCAAATGATACTGATTTCTTAGGAAGTGGCAAGTATGCCATCATACCCATATACATAACCAAAATAATGCATATGTATATAAGCACATATCATAGTATTTGAACACACATTATACTTTTCAGTGGAAATGGTATGAATGCGGTTTACCATCTATTTTTCAGCAAGACTCTCTCTGGCACAGTCACTGGGATAATTGTTTTATTACTGAAAATTGCCTCAATGACCCTATTATGCATGTGCATCTGTCCCGCTGCCTGTCACGGGGCAAGCCAGCTGTAGCCACCGCCACGGAATGCGAGCTGTGTAGGATGGCACATGCGTTCTGAGGCACCTTTGCGGCTAAAGCACACCCAGTGCAGTTCAGTGATTACTTTACTCTGGTTGGGATTGAGCAAGCCCAACTCAGCCCCAACTCCCCCATCCATACTCACATCAATGTAGTTGGCGTTAATGTAGTCTGAGTGAGGGTCTCCCTCCAGCAGTTGTAGTCGGACTCGAGTGTGGTCGTCTGTGGGGTCAAATATTCACAAAGAGCCGGTCTAAAGTTACATTTACCCATCATGGGAAAGACAGCGGACGGGTGCATTTTTTCCCAGTTCCGAGCGGTAAACCTAGGGTAGTTCCGAGCTTCGAGCATCCTGGGAGCAACTCTGACTGCAGAAGCATCCCAATACTGGCAGGATTTCTAAGTCCCCTGGGTTTAGCCGGACGTCTCCTTCCTGGCCAGTTGCACATGTCCGATTATTACACGAGAGATGTCTAATAATAGATATGACCTTGACTGATACTGTGGAATCATACATGACTCACATTTTTACACAAATGTCGTCATGCAATCCGTAAACCAACAAAGCCAGGCGAAAAACCTTAATATACAAAAAAAGAATATAAAAAGGAATCTGATATTGAAGGTGACAACGACAATAGACCTCTGTCAGTTGTTTCATTGGTCATGACTTCCTGTTTATTAAAGGGTTCACAATGACATAAATTACCATGTGACACATGTAGCAGTTCCTATAGCAAACAGTCACATTCTGCATGTGTAACCATATCAGGCCAACCTTGCCATTTAATATGATACTGTACAACTGTGAAATGGGATAAAACCTAATTTGCAACTGCACCCACAAGTCACCCAGCAAGATTCATGCTAAAGCTGGAATCACTGCACATACGCACGTAAGTGAAGATCACACCTAGACTACATGCATCATTATAAATTAACGACACCCGGAGATAGCTACCTTCTCCAAAACCGCGACCCATTAACAATGTGACCGCAGACCCCGGCGGTGCCCTGGTGCTTCTTGATAATTAAGTTGTTTGGGCAGCAGAAGAAGAAGAAGAGGCCGGGTAATGAGAGGATTTTTAGAAGGATCAATATTACATGCGGCCCACACTCCAGATGCGTCCCTACTTTGATCTTGACAGAACACAGATTTGATACAGTGTGTCTTGCTCAGGCCGTGGACACTGTGCGACAACAGGAAGCGCCACCAGGAGACCACCAGGCTCCAGGGTGGCAGGTCCTAGAGATGTATGTCCAAGATGTAACAACTATCCGTGCGACCTGAACCCTTCTGAAGCCACCCCCCTGTCCCCATCCCCCACCACTAAGCAGATTCCAGCTCCATATAAAAACTCGCAACGCAGTTTACTGTCTGGATTTATCCACTCGGCTTTACAGAGAATGGAATCTTGAGAGAGAGAGAAAGGGAGGGAGCTATACAGGGAGACGGAAAAAGAAAGAGAGGGCGCTGTGTAATTAAACACCACTGACAAGAGCCACATCGAGGGGACTCAGCGGGCCTGGTGCCCTTAATCAGTGTCCGCAGTTAAGGTTTAATCGAACGGGGACCGGAGGCAATGTGGAACGTGCCCGAGGTAAATGTGCCTCATCCTTTACATCACTATCCCTGACAGCTCTCTCTCATCACCTCCAGCTGAACCTCCCACACCTCCTGCAGGGGCCTGCAGTTACACCAGGGGTCCCCAGTTATTTTTCCCCAAGGGTCAAATTCCATCAGCAACACATAACCAAGATCCACTGTGTTCCAAAAAAGATATATATCGATATACAGAATATTCTCGACTAAAGAAGCACAAAAGCTACAAAGACAACATACCTCTGTAATAAATTCACACTTTATCTTTTCATTTATTTATATGTGTTCTTTAGTAATAATTACTCGTCTCTTGAATTGTAAAGCGTCTTGAATGGTAAATCCCATTGTTAAAATCAATTAATCAATCAAGAACTGCCTGTATATATTTTGGGAAACAATATGAACAACTGCAAGACTGGCGTGGCACGTTGTCTCTCCGTAGCTGTATATTTCTGAGCAGGCCACTGCCCTAGCGATTGCCACGACAACTGAAAAAAACCTTTCATCCGGCATCCCTGTCAAAAGTACATGCTGGAGGCCCACCCGGATTTGGACGGCGCGGCCGAGTGCCGACGACAGACTCCCCGCTTGCCTGAGTGTGCTACATGCATTTAATACGTTATTAAACTCTGCACTCAACTTTAATAGCTTATTAAACCCTGGAATGCTGCCATTGGGGGAAAAAATGAAATGTGGGAATGGCGCTTGGAGCTGTTTGTGCAGTGCATGCTGGTAGTTCATCCCCGGTTTAATCCTGTTCCACAGCTTTGAGATTAAGCGGTACCCTCAGGTGCGCCTGAGAGATACAGCCGTCTCCGTCGGTGCCGGGGCCGTTTGCTCTGGCCAGATTTACCGACACTGAGCCTTTGTTTGGACAAGCGCTGTTCTGATCCCCGCTGAATTATTGCTGGAGCGTATATTTGCAGGAGCTGAAGCCCCAGCGAGGTATTTCGGCAACATTACACTTCACTAATTTAGATTAGGTTTTGTTGACTCTCTTTTTTTTGTGTGTTATCCTGTGCCTGCTATATATCTCAGCTCAGTGTTCAGCATCAGCTTTTATATGCTTTCATTATAAAACTAGTAAATAAATTAAAAGTTCAACTTGCCATTTGACCTCTGACCCTTAACCCACGTCTGTCCAACCAGCAATCAAAAAATAGATGGCTAGAAAGTGATACAGTATAACATAACTTACTACCGCATAACATTTTAAATATTTTTCACACATGCATACACTCACATACACGCACACACTCAGTCAAATGAAAGGTAGTATATATTGAGAAGTGAGACAGTTTGGGGAATATTAATACCCAGGCCTTGGTCAATACAACAGAAGGTCTTTACAGAGAGACTTCAATAGATCCTCAGAAGAACTTTCAGCTACTATACGTGCTAAGAATTATGTTTCAATAAATAAATAAATCCCTGTGTGTGTGTATATATATATATATATATGGCATAGAGCTCCCACATCGGCAAAAATAAAAGCCTTTACAAGCTCATGCCAAATGGGAAAGGCATCTATAGAGCTATTTTAACGTTAAAGACAACAGAGCAAAACAAACATTAAAAGATAACATAATAAAACACCCTGTATGTCAGCCATTTCCCAAACATGAGGCCTTACTGGAAATGATTTCCCATTCCTCCTATAAGCACCCTCAACCTCTCAACGACACCCTGACCGAGCATGGGGACGATCCAATTAAGGACGGCTTCAGGAATGTGGGCCAGGACAGAAGCATCCCTAACATTTGGCACTTTTAGCATTAGCTGCCAAACAGTCAAACGTGGTTGATGACAGAGAAAATGCGCATTTACAAGTCATTAGCACCCTGCCACGGCCTCACCGTCTGGCAGGATGATTGGCTACATGGCAAGTCAGCCTATTTGGATCGTCAGCGGTCAGTCATTGTCCATAAACTGTGTATAGACGTCTATTCAGCGCTGGAGTCGACATGTGCATTCATAAACACACCACGGCCAGCATCCTGAAGTGGGGTCTACTCCCATCCAGGCTTAATTCCCATGCCAATGTAAAACATGTAAATTGAATCAGTAACAGCCCACCAGCTGACAGGGAAATGCTCCCAGAACTTTAGTCGATGTTGTGTGAGGGTCCTCTCAAAGCTGGCAGAGAATGTACTTACTGTAATGTTAACTTTCATGTTTTCCATTTTAACAAAGGTTATGTCAGTGTCAGCATGAAAATGTTATCACCTGAACATTCTTTAACACAATTAAAGTTTAAAATATTGTTTCATGGTAAAATACAATTTTATAAATGTACGTGTACCAAACACACCTTGCAGCCTTGAACCCATGTCCTACGAAGTGTAAAGCAAAAATTTTACCTGCTGCTCTATCGTGCCTTTCTTTCTATATATTATTGGTATTACTTGTAGTAGTGGGGTAACGTCCTGGGTATATCAGAAAAACTGGGAACTTTGTACATTTCCATACCCTAATCATAACGTGACAGTAAACATTCCTAGAACAAAAAATTGTTAGTAGTGCCTTCGGGCCAAACTGAATAAAGCAATAGCTATAAGCATTTTGAAATGATATCATTCCACGCAATGACTGAAGAAACTGTAACAACATGGTGCATCTTCTAGAAAGGGGGAAAAATATACACCTGTGACAGCGATCACACAGATGCGTGTTCGCTCTGTCACGGAAACCACCTGTACAGCTCGTTCCCATCCCCGGCTTTCCCTCTGGAATTAAATATAAACGGTTCCTGTGGTGGGATTCTGCCATATTCCCCAAGTGCTTTATCATGTGCACCATTTGGAACATATGTAGGACTTCTTTACCTCTTGCAGAAATTTCTGAAGTATACAACACTATACGGCATTAAAAGTATACCACCTACACAAAAGGCAGGACCTTTACAATAGGATGTGCAACCTTTGAATATGAAGACACTGTTTCCTTTTCCTCTGATATGTAAATGTTTCCCAGTCCAATCTAGTGTTTATTTTGGTAGCAGAGTCTGATGAATTATAAATGACCATATGGGAGACGTTATGTTTACACAGGCTGCAAAAACACTGAAGGAATGTAATGGGACAGATGTCGCTAATCCTAAAGCATTTTTTCCTTTTTTTCATGTTTTTGATTCTATGAATTGCCAGAGGTAATTAAACTGGATCTGTGGCTAGGGTGGAAGTCACTATTAATCACATTTAGCCAGTCACCTAGACGACAGATATAATTAAGTCGGTCCATAAGCAGCGACTTCCAGGTATGTGCCTCTGAACCCACCTGGATGCTTAGCTTAACGTCAGACAATCGTGAGCCCCATATTCTACACCTACGGCTACTTTGTGAGGAAACGTGTAACAAATTTCTGTTAATTACTCTGAACAAGCTGTCTGATACTCCGTTGATACAGATCTGAGCGTTACATTTTTATCACTGTCATGAAATGACTCTGGGTATAGATGCGAAGCATTCTGGTCCCTTTGTGTTACAATGAAAAATCATTTTAAAAGGCAAAAAAGCTGCAAATCACCATACTGTAGCTCAATTTAAGAAACTCCTCAGCATAAGTAACTATTCAAAAAACTTTTGCCGCAACCATTCCATTAGATGCTATATTGGAAGAGTACACAATTTCCAGTAATAACAAAAATAATGTTACGATGTAATAATGAGCCACAATTGTGCCACAGATGTCAGGGGGTGGAGCAAAGTCAGGTGACCAGCCCTTCACTGCTGCAATAGGAGAATTCTGTTTCCACTAGAGCAGGGGTGTCGAGCTCCAGTCCTGGAGGGCTGGAGTCCTATATAGCTTAGTTCTTTCCCGGTTCCACAACAAATGATTCAGCTGAAGAGCTGTGTGGTAATTAGCACAAGGAGTTGAATCAGGTGTGTTAAATGAGGGGAAACCCAAAAATGTTCAGGGCTCCGGCCCCCCAGGACTGGAGTTTGACACCCGTGCACTAGACAGACCACACAGACCCATACCATGTTGTCGCATCTAAAGACCCGATATCTGTTTCCTCATTCTGAACCTGAAGCAACTGCATTTTATGTTTACCTTGTTAAATCTAAAACCTAAATGAAGATCCTGCTCAGTCATTCTAACTCAGTGTCACCAGCTTTTCAAGCCAAACGGAGCAGCTCTTTACAAACAATAAAGTAAAGGTTTATATTGCTATTCTTTTGTTAGTGAGTCAAATAAAACAAGCAATAGATTTAAAGGACAAACAATGGATAAATCAACTTTATAACAAAAACAAAAAGATGGTAACAAATGTGAATTAGCCCCGTGTCAGTGGGCCAGAAAAGGGGTTATGGATTTTTGCACCTTCAGATCACCGTGTTGAATGACCTGCAAAGCTAAGGACTCACCACCAATGCAAGACAGGAGATTTAAAAGTAGCATTAAAAAAGACCCCTAAGTCATTTTACCATTTCTGTAGCTGTTACAGTATATGAACACCTTAAAGGGACTGGAAAATGATCCTGTTCAGCATCAGTGCTTTGCAGGTTGATGGATGGGTGGATAGATGGACATAAAATGATTCTTACCAAGAAAAAAACTGAACTCCACGTCTCACCTGAAAGCAAATTTAGTAACAGGAGCTTTCAAGTAGTACAAGGCTGTCAAAATTCCTTCGACAGTTTCCCTTTTTGGACGGCGGGAAACTATAAAAATAATGGCAGTCAAAAGCTCGCTTATAAATACACATCATTTCAATTCTACTATGGAGGGCTTACGTCTGCAGTTTTATATTAATTTTAAACATTTCACTAGCAAACGAAGATGAGAATGACGTGTGTCCTATTTATGACATGAAAAAGAAACTAATTTCATTTGTAAACTAGAGAAATGCAGAGATGTGAAATTCAAAAACACAAACACCCTCCCCCATATGCAATGTTTTGGACATGTCTGACCTAGTTATTTATTCATGTCTGCTCAGCTGCTCAGCAGAGGAAGTGACTGTATTTGATTCAATAAAATTATTATTTATTTTATGAACAGTGCACTTACTGTAACCTTCTGATCTCACCTGTGCCTTTTTGCCCCCTAATAAATGCACTTTTGAGCTGTATTTATATTTGGATTCATATTTGGATGTATATATTCTCAAGCAGAAGCTGGGACAGAAGCAAGTTCCTCAGAATTCAATAAAAGTACTATTGGACAAAGCTTGTTTTTTGAACAGACAAAAATCTGTGTTTGTCAATCCAGATAAAAAGCTTGTACTAGTCTGTTCTGTTTCAAAGACTATAAATATACTTGCCATTAAAAAACTGACTATGACCAAGGAATATGACAATGTATCACGAACAGAACACATCTGAATCTATAGCCTGTGCTTTTGTCAGACCAGGATTCACTGCAATATCAACCCAGCCATGGCAATACTGCAGAATAATAACTAATGCAACAACAGTACTGAAATTATTTGATGCTTCAAACAGTTCAAAAGCTGGGTCTGATACACAAAGAAGAAATGTCAGCTCTCTATGAAAGAGACCTATTGAGATCTATGGGCACCATCCATCTGTTGGTGCTGAGCTACTTAACCAGCGAGTGACACGATGCTACAAGTGTGTGAAAACAAAATAGGAAAGTGCTCGTGGTTGAGAGCATCTTCTGCCCAAAGGCCAACGCTAACGCGAGAAAACTTCAGTCCCAAGGGGAGGAGAGACAAAACCTTTGTGTGGGCTGTTGGTAACTCCACCGAAATATACCCTTGAAATATATTTCGTAATTCATAGTATAGTAACCCACCTATCTATCCATCATCTAACCACTTAACCTGCTCAGCGCTGTGGAGGGGACTGGAGCCTATTCCAGCCAGCGAAGCCGAGGGACACCCTGGACAGGATGCCAGTCCAACACGGAACACACACACGTACCGATTGACACACTATCGGAAATGCTGCATCATTATTCTGCTCAGACCCTTGGATATATCACTTGGTGTGGGATTCCCCTTTAAGGCCCAAAGCAGAGAATAAAGGAGAACAAAGGGCTTTCCTTCACGCTCCAATGAGTAGTGGGAGGCTAAACTCTGTAACATGTCCAAGGATGGGGAGGCTAGCCAAATAAAAATCAGAAAAAAAAAACATCCCTGCAAGAAAAAAGTAACTTAAATTATCAGCAGATCACTGTCAGGCCGAGAGGCTAGATACTGCACTTATTACTAATGATGGATGCAGGATGTCTTCACGGGTATATAACGATTTTTTCCAGTACTTAGAATATGTTTGATGTCCCCATCGTGACAAACTAGTGGGTGTCATGATTCATATGTAATATGTGCATTATTTATGTTCTGCATGGTCAACTTTCAGTTAAATTGTAAATCATTTGGATCTAGAGCAACTCATCAGTTCTGATGAATTGCACCTCAGTAGATGCTGAGAAATCATGTTGCGTATTTGGGGGGATGGGGGGGGGGGGGGGCAGAAAGGGTAAGTCAGCTCCTTTGGGGATAGGGGATGCAGACTTTAGAAATAAGCAAATGTGTATCCCTACTACATAAAGAAACCTTCAGGTTTGGTCATGAGGTCAGGCTGGAAGACATGGCATACTTTGTGTTTAACTCAGGTCATTGCATGGAAGACAGAGAAACCACGTGTAATTCCGGTCATTCACAGAGGAACATAGAGGAACACTGTCTAAAGTAGGTCATTCACCAGGGAATAGAGAAGACCTCTGTCAAACTCAGGTCATTCACAGAGGAAGACAGAGGAATACTGTCTAATGTAGGTCATTCACAGATGACCAAAAAATCACTGTGTAATTCTGGTCATTCACAGAGGAACAGAGAGAAACACTGTCTAACTCCAGTCATTCACAGAGACACAAAGAGGAACATTGTCTAATGCAGGTTGTTCACGGTGGAACAGAGAAGAACACTAACCTTTGCAGGTCTTTCACAGAGGAATAAAGAGAAACACTGTCTAACTCAGGTCATTCATACATAACACCACAACCTTGTGTGAAGTCTGGAGAGAAACAGCACAGCTGGTGACCCCTTTATGGACACGCCCACATACCAGGTGCTGTCTTCACTGCAGTCTCTGATGCAGACCCAGTCTTGAAAAGGCCATGTCTTTGTGTGCGCATTCCTAGCTACTTACAAGCAATGATGTTCCCGTATCTGTTCTTGTTGCGATTTTCGTCCTTCTTCGCCGTGTCCCAGGGGGCATTCTGTCCTTCGGCGAGGCCCTACAATAAAAGGGCACTCCGTCACGTATGCACTGGCGAGCCCACTGAGGACACAACGGCGCTTACTGGAGTACATGGACAATGCAATACAGGCAGCTTATAAGCTGACAGAAACATGAAAAGACACAAGGGCACACATGGGCTGCTTTTGGTCTATCGAGATTATTGCCAAATACATCATTACATCAATTCATCTAGCAAACGCTTCTCTACAATGTAACATACAGTAGAAGGAAGATCGTAGAGCAGAATCACCCGGCATCACTGGAGCAATTGGAGTCCCTCTACATGTGAGGACACTGCATGTTCTCTTCACTATGGTTTGGATCCTGGTTTTAAAAGTACATTCATCCACAGAAGAACCTAAATATCACCCCGATTTCTGCAAGCATGGTATAGATGGTCAGGAGGTGAAAAAAATGGCTGTATACATTCAAGGTTGGAGGTTTAAATCCCTCCTCCATGCTCTATGGTTAATCTACACATTCCCCAGCCTAGAGTTAATCTGGTTTCCTCTTGTTGTCCAAAAATACATTGAAATGAATTAGCATCTTTAAATTGCCCATAGTGTGTGCAACTTGCGATGGACTGTTGACGCTCTGCATTGTGTCCTGTGCTTCCTGGGATAAGCTCTCACTATAACCCTGCAGCCAGGGAAGGTTGATGTTATCAATGTAGCCACACAGACGCTCAGCATCATTTATAAAAAGCTGAGTCAAGCTTTAATGTAAGTTATTTATATAGTCAAAGCTAACATTTAATTCATAGTTTACCCTCAGCGTCCTCTGAATGAAGCTACCACTCACATGGATGGGGAAAAAATGCTGCAATTTCGCACAGAGTGGTGCCCCTGTCAGATGAGGACAGGGTGCAGAGAAGCAAGTGCTCAGTCAGTAGGATCACAGCAGCCTCCTTCCTTCAGCTGCTCTCACACGGCCCTCATGCGAAAGGACTCAGTCATTTAGGTGGAGCTCTGTGCTCACGCTGCTTGCTGGTGGACCTACATTTTTTCAGTTGGCAAAAGCGCACATTGTCTGTAGTTTGTCCAGGATAGTTTGCAAGGCAGGTTGAAGACAAAAAGGAAACAAGGCAATGCCCAGACCTCCAGAAGGATCACTACTGACCCATTCCAGCCACCCAAAGGCCAAGTGGACTTGCCATCTAAGATCATTTCTGTACGTCCTTGATCAAGATTATGAGTGGGGCAATCCATCTACACCCACAACATTCTGACAGTCAATATACTGTAGGAAACCACTTCAGATATGCAGTCTGAGAAGGCATGAGTGAAATATAGTTGGCCAACATTTTTCTTAAACATCATCAGCATCATAAGTCAGTGTTATATATTGCTTTTCATATTCTCTTTATGGTATTTATCAGGACTGCAGTAGTCGGGACGCTGGAGAGTCAGAATTTCATTGCACTATGAACACATGACTTTGAATCGTGAATCCTGAAAACTGCACTGGCGTACTTGCCGGGTCTTAGGCTGAAACTTGTTGCCTGCAGGCACCCAGCAAGACCAGTCTAAGAGAGCTAAGAACGCATTCACTCGCATCAGACAGCCATCTTGAA
>JAODKE010000138.1:830179-861631 GCA_026779605.1 Mormyrus hasselquistii
GGGTAAGTGAAGTACTGCACAGTCTGGGAGGAAGCAGGGCTCCCACGAGCAGACGCTACCCCCATCCCCCCGGTCATCCCCAGGCTTCAGCAAACAGCCACTTGGAGCTGGACCAGAAAGGACCGAGCAGGTCCCGACCACAATGATTTTGTTTTTCAACTCCCAGAGTGACAGATGTGCACACACACATACAGAAGCACATATGTATACATGCAGAGGCATGCGCGTTATCTGTCTCTCTCATAAACAATGTCATATAGACCTAAACCCCCACACAAACACAAGTTATCACACACACATAACTTATCCAGACTGTGCTTGGTTTCATTAGAAGCTAAAAAAAAATAAATAATAAAATATTGAAAGGCATCAGCATATTTTCAGCCCCAAGAAACAATTTTATTACAGTGTTTAGGATGAGTTTAATGGCTTGGCTCCATGGTCCAATACATAGCTTACTGCAGCAATTTAATCAGCTACATATATATTACTTCATACCCCAATTTTCTATAAAAAAATCACCCATAAATAATATCATCTAGACAAAGTCTGGAAGCAACAGTCGCACATCAAAAAGGCTCGTCACTAGCAGGCCGCCAAAAATGAGCTTTTGTTGGAAACAGGAGCGGCAAACCAGCGGGAGAGTTGAGCTCACTGCACGCCACTCTCTGTTTGGGCGGCTAGCTTGTGCATACGCTCGAGCAAAAACACACGGTTTGTTTGTTTCCCTGCATGCCTGTCATTTAGCGTCTGCCAGACGATATGGTTCCGTCTTGCATCTGTCTTCCTCTAATCTGCGGCTCTTTTCATCTGTTCAGCTTCTCTGAGTCTGTCCAGCTCCTTCACTGTCCATCTGTCCACAGCCAGCCTGCCTGTCGGCCCCTGCTTCTCTCACTGCATCAACTGTCAGTCTAACTTTCTATGTCTATTCTCTTATCACTCTCAATTCAGGTTCCATTTTCCGTGATTTGACTATCCAAATTCCTACCCCAACCCTGCTTAAAAGTCAATTTCCTATTTGCATTTCTTCTGTACCCTGTCATGGCTGAGAGTTCGTCCGTCTCTCTGTCCCTCTCTCTCTATCTGTCAGTTGGCCTCTTTCTCTCTTCTCCATGTCTATTTGCCTTGTTATCTGCTGGGCCTGCCTGCCAATCTCTCTCTTTGTCTGTTTAATCAGTCTGTCCTGTCTCTATCTGTCCGTCTGTCAGCCTCATTCTCTTTCCATCCTCCCTGTCTAGCCATCTCTTTATCTGCTCTACCACCCTGTCTGTTAGTTTTCTCAGTCTGTCCAGTCTCTCTCTCCATCTCATCTACCCACCACCTTGTCATCTCCTTTTCTGTCTCCGCATCTGTCAGTGTATAAATTATGGTCGGATTAGGCTAAAAGAGGAGCGCCAGTGGACTGAGAGATGGAAGGTCTTAATCGGGAGTGTGATATCTGTATCTCAGTCGCTCACAAACACTTTGCGAACATTAACAGACAAATGGGTGACTGATATCTGTTTAGACAGAAAACAGTGTTCAAACAGCCATGCGGCCACCTAACAGTCTGACATGCAGAGATATCATGAACAATTCTTGGGAGATCTCATACACTATTTTCACTATATATCCCAGGCATGCATCACCTAATTAAAGGAGGCAAACAGTGAAACCAGACACAGCTTATTTTAGAGGATCAATAAACCAGAGACTGCAGATGATTACATGTAACGGAAAGCACTGAACGTGATTCTAATCACAAGTGCGGTAAAAAATCAATCTGTGAGAACTTCATGATGATCCACATGGTAAATACGTGCCATCCATGACCCACCCCTAAACAATACAGCAGCTCCATTGCAGCTGGTTAGCTGGGTGAGGTACAAAAGAAAAGGAACTTCAGATATACCAATAACAGCATCTGGTATTCTCCAATACCAAGAACCGATACCATTTATTTGCAACGTTACATTAAACCTCTAAGCCAAGGCGTTTTTCTCTTTTTTTGTTGCCCAATCAGATTTTTGCATCTACTGAGAGATCTGTTAATTGTTATTGGTCTGGTTATGCTTGGTTAGGTTACAATTATATTCAATGGCATAAATACTGCCTTAAGTACTCATATTGGTACTTGGTACTTGGTCTGAAAAAAAATGGCATTGGTGTAGTCCTAATGGATGTCATGAGGTGCTTTAGGACCATAGGGACCAGATGGAGGGAGGTTATTATGTCATGAGTGACATTTTTAAGAAAGGTATGGCCATAGGCATACAAAGTGTGGGTGTGGCTCTACGGGGAAGATGATGGAGCAGCTTGTGTTTATGCACAGGAGAAGGATAGGGGAGAGCAATATGGGCCACAGCATTGCGTGGGCAATGCCCCTGCTGAAGTAGAGCTACAGCCAAACTCATAACAAGAATATCTATCAGCATTCCATACACAGGATCTTGTGGTGGAACTAGTAGAGGTTACTTGGCTCAATATGAGACACAAACAAAGACTATTTCCCCAACTTAAATTCAGTGCGCTTGCAGAAGCATTCTAATCAATGAAGCCTCATTTTAACACTTAGCTAAGTTCTCATTTTAGCAAATTGGAGAGCGAAAACTGCAGGTAATGTCTTAATTAGCCTTGATTGAGCTGTTGACTGGAGAATTTGACTATTCAGGTTGTTATGCCAAATGTTTCAGCAGAAGAAATGTGCATGTCAATGATTTTTTTTTGTTTTGGCTGAGAAAAAGGTAAAAAGACAAATACATCTGGAAATCCTATAGCCCTTAAAACGAAGACAGTGATTGTTTTTTTCATTTAATCAATGACTATTTACTCTACAAAACATTTCCTTAATTTGAGCATTGGGGAAAAAAAAGAACATTAGTAGCAAATTCAGATCAATCAAGTCCTTACTTATTTAATCGCTCAAGCGCATAGAATGAATGAAACATAACCGTAAATGTACAATTGCATCCTCAACTAAGACGTCCTGTTTAACATGATTTGTATCCTACAAGTTATTCAATTAACAGCTCAATCAAGGCTAATTATTAAGAGCTCGGCTGCAACAAAAACACCAAACACAGTTGGTTGCCAGGGATCAGGGTTAGCAACATAACCAAATTAGCTGAGTCATAACCATTTCTAACAAACGCTGTAGGAGCATGACAAAAAAAAATAAAAGTCTGCCGTTTTCAAAATATGAAATGTGCTACACCTGCCATGCATTTCTGAGTTTGCCTAAAGCCAATAGATCTTCCTATCAAAACGCACACTGTCATATGATCTCCAGTTTGTGACGAACACCATTGAACCAGTGGAGTCTGTCAAAGGATTTCCCAAGGTTTCCAGCCAGTGTGGGTGGTGTAGAAGGTACGCAGTGCATGCAACTGAACTGGGATGAACAACAAAAGACATAATATACAGCAAATATGAATCAAAGAAGAAACTACTGAGAAAAAATAAGATCCCAAAAAAACGAATCGTTACAGCAAAAAAGTAATGCATTTTTCTGCAACTCTGAGCTGGGGAATTTTATTTGAGTTGGAATTATGTTCAGAAACTATCAATATTAATGCTGTTTTCAAATTCAGTTTGCAATAAATATTTGATAAGTATGAAAGAACTACACTTTCTTGTAATAGAAAAACATGAGCGCAAAGGAAATTAAATTTAATTATTTGATGAACACCACAAAACAAATACTGCTAAGAGATTTCGGTCACACATCTCAAAATGAGGATCGACAGCAACAATACACGAATAATTATATCGTGGATACTGAAATGGTTCAAGATCGCGGGACTGTAAACAAGAGGCATGATAGCCTCACACCTCCGGGGTGGTAGGTTTGGTTCCGGGCTGTCTTTAGATATGGAATTTTGTTATCGTGTTCATTCACATTTACATTTTACGTATATAGCATATGCTTTTGTGTGAGGCAAATAGCACGCTGCAAACATACGAGGGGTCGACTAGGCAGCTAGCCTGAGCTTCCAGTGAATGCCCAGGTACAAGTGGAAACAGCATTGGAGCAGGAGTGACACGGCATTTTAATAAACGAAGAATGAAATAAGATTATTCAATGACCAAGTGCAACATTAAGAAGATTCAGGGAGGGATCGGGCTAGCAGAAAAATTCATGGAACAGATGGGTCTTCAGGCATTTCTTGAAGGTGGAGAGGGAGTCTGATGACCACACGAGGTTCGGCAGCTCATTCCACCATCGCGGAACCACATGTTCATGTGAGTTTCTTCCCACGATCCAAAGAGAAGTGGGTTAGATGAACAGGTGTCTCTAAATTGCCCGTAGCGTGTGCCGGTGTGCCCTGTGATGGGCTGGCAACCCTTCCTACTGTAAGTGTCTTCTGCAATGTACCTCGTGCTTTCTAAGATGGGCTCCAGGCTGACTGCAACCCCATTTTGGACAAGCAGTTATGAACGATGGATGGATGAATATTTCACAAAATGAAATAGTTTCTATGATACATGCAGCGCTTTCATTTTTTTAATCCACTTGTGCTTGGAGCAGATGGATAAAGAGGCCATGCTTACCTCGTATTCCTCCTTAAACCCGTATCCCTGGCCGCATTTCATCTGCGTGATGTGCTGCAGGAGGTCTGCCACCCGTATGGCCGGCTGGAATTGGCCGGCCTGGTAGGACATCTCCACGGACTCGCAACCGCCGTACGGGTACGTCTGAATGGTGAGCGTGGACTGGGCCATGTCCTTGTGGCTGCCATCTGGAACAGGAGGAGAGCACGTGAAGGAAGCAGCAAATGTCAGCCAAAAGGGAAGTGGTCCCATTAAAGCGGTCTGAACACAGAAGGTACATGTGGGGGGAAGGGGGGGGGGGGGGGCGAGGTGGTCCAATCCGCTCAAACTAAAATGACTGTTTAAATGGCCCACTTTTCAGTGAGCAAACAAACCATACTGTATCGCAACAGTGTTTTATAATTGCATAGTTCCACTGCAGCTTTCATGCGACGGGGCAGAAATCCCACAGAAGTATCATGTAACAGAAACCCGAGGTGCTCTCACATCACCCCAACTATCTCGACTTCACGATAATAATGGTGGCGGCATAGAAATGGATTCAGAAACTTGGAAGCCCAAAGCTGGTTTCCGCGGCATCCAGTACCCTCCTGCACACACCCTGTAGCCTCTCCACTGACGGCGAATGCCATGGAGCATTGAAAAGGGCTTCAGACAGACACTCTGTGTCACAATCCGATTAAGTCTAAAGGACATTTTTTGTAATTGACTCTCACAGCGATTAACACGTGAAGAACTGAAGTAGTTTATGCCCATAAAAAAGAGCATTAGAAAGAGCGATGGAGAAATAAATGTCAGAGGAATTTCGTATTACACATATTAAATACTTAGAGCGCCACTGCAAATGTGGTTGGGTGATCCTCCACCCCCCACCCCCCCAAAACGCTCTATGTTTTATTAATGTGGCTATTTGCAATAATTATCTAAGACACTTAAAGCGATTCGCCATTATAAAGTCTAATCCACTCCAAACGTGGCTTTCTGCAACATTTATTGTGAAATAATGCATGGCTTTGTGTGAAGACTTTCGTGCCACTCGTATGGTGGCCAGCAGGACTGTGGCTCACAATTAGAACAGCCCAACAAGAGCTCCACGTGGCAGCAGCGGTGGCCAGGATGCGGGGGCTGGAGTCTGTGCCCACAACAGCTGTGAATCCTTGGTCCTGTTTGAAACGGGCCTCCCTAATGACGCCCAGCTGGCCCTTGTTGAATGAAGGAGACTGTAAGACATATAAGGAGCCAGCTGGACCTAGAATAGAAGGAAAAACTTCTTGAACTGGATATTATTTTGCATCATTATAATCTTTTACTCTCCTGTACCTAATTGTATTATAAAGCGTGTTTGGGGTATGTGTGTTAAAGGGAGAGACTAGAAGCAAGAGTCCAGTTCTTGTGGCTTTGAGTTTAGCCGGTATCAGTTAGGAAGCCAAGTAGTACCTCATTACGTTCACCTTCTCAGTTCATCTTGAGGGTCCTAATTCAATCACCCCAGTCCATTTTGCAGTTCGGGTGTGCTGTTGTTCCATTTGCCATCTAGCAGAACCAGATCTTTCACAATTACTATTAAGTATTAGGTCTCCATCAGTTAAAATATCTTTTGTTTGTTTTGTGTGTGTTACATGTGCCTTGCCATTGTGTGACCTGACCCAGGGCATTGCAGAGTAAACTGTTATTTAGTAATACAGCGAGACTGTACAGCTCCAGGGCCCTCCAATCAGCAGTGGTGTTTGCCGGCACAGTGACCCTGATGGCCAAAGATAGTCACTACACGAAATAAATGCACACCTTATTTACTACTACTTATTTATAATACTGGATCAGCATGTTCTACTAACCAGCTACCGACAATCTTCTGACTCTAAAAGCTATTTATTTCTTTTGTGGAACATCTCTAGGGGGATGTAATAAGACGCCCGTGATATGATGAGAACGGTACAATATACCCATAATGCCAAACCTACAGACAGATACATTTGAATCCTTAGAACAAAACACTCTACACTCTACCTGTAAGCTTCAGCCAGCATGAAGGAAGTGTGCTGCATAGGCTCAGAAAAACAGAGAGAAAGATGTTCGTAAACAGACACAATTACGCACTGTGTTAAGTACTGTTGTCCTAGTGTGCTGGTTCATGCTCAGAAAGATTGAAAATCTAGTGTTCAGGTTTTCATTTGCCGTGGCATTCTCCGAAATCCATTGCCACCCCCCCAGCTGGTCCCTCCCAGCGTGGCCTTAATTCATTATTCATGTGTTTTCATCTCCGTTGCCAGAGAAGCTCTTGGTACACTGGTCCAAAGGGTATATTACACTGTAAATATTGCCAGAAAAACAGAAAGCCACTCCCATAATCTACTGAAATATCGAGCCACCGATGCTTACAGCTATGCTGAAGGTCAAATATTCATTTAGAAATCCGCAAAAAGATATATCTACACTTTCCTGCCGGGTTCTAACTTCATTGACCAAGATGACCCCATGTTAATGATTTGATTTCTGAACCTCCAAAGTAACTTATGTCAGCACATGCCAAGTTCCATACCGCAAATTAGAATTGTCTTTACAGGGACTAGGGTGCCAGGATTATTCCTGAATGAGCAGGTCACTGCATTACACTCAAAGGGGTGAAGTGGCAGCATTCCCCCTCCTCCTGAACTATGAATGACAGATAAATACAGTGACTGATAAGATATTGGAAAAAGGGAAAATATAGGAATATAGCTCCATTGTGGTAAGATTTTTTTTTCTCTCAGAAAGGGCCAGTGCTGAAATTTTGGTTGGGGTTATAAGAAATGCAGGGCTTGCAGTGCCCTGGATAAAAAGCGAGATCCTGGTCCTCATCCTGCCCGTCAATCCCCCCGATCCATAACCGTAATAGGAGAAACATAGCCTGCATACAAAGGAGGAGCTTTTCCTGTCATTAACAAGCCTTCCTGCTTGTCAGACACAGCAAGGGTCCGGTACCTTGGCGACCTTTAAGGACTTAAACACCTTTTAAGAACCTTTAAGAATTTATTCAGCTAAGGCACCTTTTGCCTCCATTTTGGGAGGTCCTCAGTTTACCGTACTTCACCTAGTCTTGAACTCACACAACGAAGTAAAAGCCCAACGACAAAAAACCAAATAAAATGGCACACACGAGAGACTCTAACCCAACCCGGCGAGGAAGACGATCTCGGTTCAGGGACTGCTAAGGCCTTGAAGCAAAGCAGCTCTTGTGTCCGTGCTGTTAAGAGGAGTCCCCCTTATTAAGCCAAAACTCTCGCCCTACAATTCCCTGGGGCGCAGGGCAGCGATTAGTGCCAAAACATCACCGAGGTTAATTATTAGCAGCGCTACGTTATCGCTAAACAGAGCGCCGCACTTCCTGCCATTAACAATAATTATTCCTCCTGCCAAAATATGTTTGACAGCTCGCCGGTACTGCAAACAGTAATGACATTTTAAATTGCCCTAATTACACAGGGTAAATATAACATTGAGTAAATATGTCATATTTCCCTTTTAGGAATACTAAAATCTAGAGAACAGTGAGAGAAAGACTTGAACTTCAGTATCAGGGAAGTAGAGGTTTTTGGGAACTTCTCCCTTATGCAGGAAGAATGAATTAAAATCTAATCATTCAGAGTATGAGCAGTTCATACTGTTCCAGCTCTACTAGCACAACAGTGGCATTGCCAGTGGCACTCGCATTATATACTAGACAAGCGAACAGTCCATTTTTGAAGCTGATGTGTTGGAAGCAGGAAAAATGGGCAAGCGTATAGATGTGAATGACTTTGACAAGGGCCAAATTGTGATGACTAGACGACTGGGTCAAAGCATGTCCAAAATGGCAGGTCCTGTGGGGTCTTCCTGGTACGCAGTAGTCAGTAGCTACTAAAAAAAAGTACAAAGAAGGCCAAATGGTAAACCAGCGATGGGGTCCTGGGCACCAGTGTTAATTTTGTTAATAAAAAAATTTCATCATCGTTATCGTCAATGACCTTCGTTTTCAGACTAAAACGAGACGATTATTGAATAAAAATGATTTTGCGAGGCCTAAGACTATGAAGAAGTGTATTGACAATTTCGTCAACTAATAAAAAACCAGACGAAAATGTTTGCCAAATTCGAGATACAGAAATAATGCAGGGGTATTCAACTAAAATTCAAAGAGATCCAGTTAGAAACATTTTAGTTGTATCAACATTGCATGTAATCAATAACTGACCGTCAAATCAAATTAATTCAGCTCAATTCGAAAACTTTTTGACACTTATTGTCACGTGACATAGAGCTGAACATATATGTATGACTGCCGATATGTATATGCTTTCTCATTTACTAGTTTTAAAAGGACATTTTAAAAGCAGGGCTGCGTCTCAAAATGAGAGAAAATAAAATGTGAAAATTGTGCATGTTTAAATAAAGTGCTTAGCTTAAGCCATAAAACCCTAATACAATCGTTTGTAATAATATATCTTAGTGTTCTTGGATTTGCGTATTGGTTTCGATAATCACACGCATATACCGGTAATAAAATTAGTCTCGTTTTCATATAAATACATACGATCTTATCGCTTCAATCGCTATTAGAGTAGGATATGGGCGGTCATGTTATTTCGAAAAGATACAAAACGTGACGTGTTTTTCTCCTATTAGCTATACTTACAGTATCAGAGTAACATCGCAAACGGAATGACGAACCGTTTCAGGTGAAAACAACGCATTTTGCTTTTCATTTTAGCTGGCTGGAGTAAGATTTTCAATTCGAGATGTCTGCAGACGACTGTTAGGTCTTACCTTGTAAATAGTCTGCTTTTGTATTAACCGTGTAAAAACACTTTCGACGTAGCTAATTTTAGATTTAGAATGGAATAATATAGCTTTGCCGTAAAATTTCCTGCGTGATTGTGAAAGCGTGTCATGTCAGATGCATGAGATTTGGCAACCTTGAAAACGTACATTTTTTTTGTTTCACATGAGTTGATTTATATAACAAATAACATTACTTTATACAGTTGTTAAAAAGGGGAAACTTAAACGAACATGAAATCACCTGAAAGAGGGGAGAGTGATCTTTGGTTCTATATACAGGTACTAATAAAATTGAAGCCTTGAGGTAATTATTTTGCTGTTGAAAATGCTTAAAATAGAATGGTGAAACTTCCTGCTACTGATGTATGTTTTCAATGTTTGGAATTTTTTCTTGATAATGGTTATATATCCCTGATACCATTTTTGGTCTTTTCATTTGAACATATTTGAGAATTTCAGGTGAAACATTTAACAGCGAACAATAGCAAAAAAAATATTACAAATATTTATTTTCATTTTAATATTTAGAGAGAGCAGTCCTGGTAGCATTATAGCCTATGCACTTTTTCTTTGAAGTGATTTTATTTTGGTGCTAATGGCACTATTGATTTTACAGTTTCTGAGTAAATAAACACGTTTGTGTTTCAAATAAGAGTGAAACCTGTGTGTTTCTGTAGTGCACAGTCAGACCTTAACACCATTCCTTAACACTGGTTTCATTTCATCTCGGTGAACATAATGACTCACAAATCGAAGGGAAACTTCAAACATTGTACTTTGTACATGTATTTAATTTTACTCGACTAAATCAACTGTAGTTTGAGTCGACTATAATCTTATGATATTTAGTTGACTAAAACTAAAATAATTTAGATGACTAAATTATGACTGAAACTAAATTACATTTTAGCCAAAATACTATGACTAAAACTAAATAAAAATTTGCTGTTGAAATGAACACTGCTGGGCATCTGAAGCTCACTGACGCATGTGGGGAGCGAAGGCTAGCCCATCTGGCTGATCCCAAAGACAGCTGCTGTAGCACATATTTTGAAAGAACTTGCTGGCTATGATAGATAGGTGTCAGAAAGCAGGGCACCACAGTATTCCGTGTGTAGTACTACGCAGACTAGCCAGAATGCCCACGCTGACCCCAGCTCACCGTTAAATGTGCACGTGATCGTCGGAACTGGACTATGGAGCAAATGGCAGAAGGTGGCCTGATGTGATGAGTCACGTTTTCTGTTACATCATGTGGACAGCTGAGGGCCTGTGTGTCGTTTACCTGGGGGTGAGGTGGCACTAAGATGCACTATGGGAAAAAGGTTAGCCAGCAGAGGCAGCGAGATGCTCTGGCCAGTGTTCTGCTGGGAAACCTTGGGTCCTGGCCTTCATGTGGATGTTACTCTGACATGTACCACCTACCTAAACATCGCTGCAAAGCAAGTAACCGTCATGGCAACGTGGCAACATTTAGCAGGATGATGCGTCCTGCCACACTGCAAAAAGTGTTCAAGAATGGAATGAAAAACATGGAAACGAGTTCAGGGTGTTGACTTGGCCTCCATATTCCCCAAATCCCAATCCGACTGAGCATCTGTGGGATGCGCTGGACAAACAGATCCAATGCATGATACATTATGCAGGTCTCAAAGTAACTTAAAAGATTTGCTGCGAAAGTCTTGGTGCCAGATACCACAGAACACCTTCACCTTGTGGAGTCCATGCCTAGATGGATCAGAGCTGCTCTGGCAGCACGAGGGAGACCTACACAATATTAGGCAGCTGGTTTTAATGTTATGGCTAATATGTATATAAGCAGTGGCCATGACAAAGAAAAAAATAATAATTTAGCGTTGCTGATTAGCCTTTAGATCCTATTTTTTTCCATGTCATCATATAATATCTGAAACTGCTTGTTAATCATCATTACATTCACCCCCCACCCCCCAGTTGTCCCCTTAAAAGTGTGACTTTTAAATAGGCATCTCATGTTTTTGTATTTTCTCTCCTTGCTTACATTTCCTCCTGTAATCCAAAAATATGCATCAGGGGGCTGGCAGAGGATGGACTGGCAACCCATTCAAGGGCCCCTGCCTTCAAACCTAAGCTTTCTGGGACAGGCTCCAACCCCTCATACCAGTGGCCTTGTATTGGATAAGCAACCAAATGAAAAAGGACTGGGTGGTCAAGGAATAAGTGACCGAATCTTCTTCGATGACTTTTGGACCCTGACAACATACAGAGAAGTCTGTGAAGAATTATACAGAGTTCTTCCATCCATCCATCCATTTTCCAACCCGCTTCATCCTATAGGGTCGCGGGGGGTCCGTAGCCTATCCGGAAGCAACGGGCACGAGGCAGGGAACAACCCTGGACAGGGGGCCAGCCCATCGCAGAGAGTTCTTCCCTGGGTTTGAATTTTCTGAGTGCATTGCGCTTATAGTAATTTCACATACCGGGACATAATCGCCACTGAGGAAATGTGGTTTGAGGATAAAGAGTCTTTTGTGAGGAACCCTGGCTGGACTCTGCCATGATTGTTTTTGTGCCTCCAGCTGTGACCTGGCTTTTCCTTCCTCTGGCCTCACCTGGCTGTGCTGTTTTTCATCCAGGATGTCAGGTACCAGCAGTAAGCAGGAGCAAATAAGCAAATCCATGTAATTGGTCTTAAAACTGGACCATTACGACCCACGTTGCGGGTGAATCACCGGTGTTTGGCCCAGATTTACCGGGGAGGTCGATAAAAGCCCCCTGCTGCGGGGTTTGCCGTCACTCCGGTGTTTGCGGTAGGGATGGCATGAGTTAAGCGATAGCCGATTCCCATCGTGCGATAAACAGGGAATCAAAACGTTAGTGTGAACCATTGTGTCAACAGCAAGGCTTTGTGGGACATATAACTCCAGTCCGCTAAGGAAGGGGGGTGGGTGAAGAAGGTAGGTACCCCCCCCCACAGTGCATGAAGATTAAGAGCTGGCCACATCAAAGTAGTAAACACCTCAGCCATTCTCAGACTGCCGATGTTCAAGTCAAATTAGAGAACAGACTGGAACGTGCTGCCTGCCGCATGCGTTCAGGCTTAAGGACTATGCAACGCTCCCCTTTATTCCGGGCATGGGAGAATAGGAGGATGAGAGTGCAGACTGAGAAAAAGAGAAAGGAAAAATAAACAGGCGGAGAGATCAAAAAGAGCCATGTCGAGGGTTTTATGCAATACAGCGGGCGCGCAGAAATGTGTCGGCTCAATGTGCTGATGGTTTGTTTCAAAACATTTCAATTGAGCAACATGTGAGCAGACGGAATAAGTAAATAAATGTAGGAAATAAGTAACATGAGCACCCAAGCCAGAACATTAGCATTTCGACGGGTCGAGGCGCCAGGCCTAAATCTCCTGCCCGCGTTTATGAATCAGACGGCAAGTTTATGCTGTGCCCCAGCCGAAATGGCACCGGCCCAGTCGTCAGCCCGTGGGGAGATGCTGTACAGCCATATGGCGAGCGGCGTGCGCTAACGGGGCAGGTGGGCTGAGCCAGCACAGGCGGTTCCGCTCCTTTAAATTCATGCCCTACGTCTCCTGCGAGTTGGGAAGGGTTTGTAAACGTCAGGCTGCATCTCGCAGACGCAAATCTGGCCTGACAGGTCATTGTTCCGGCGCTTCTTGCACCCATTTTCCAGGTTTCGGGGAGTAAAGCGGGTCCGACGTTCAAAAAAAGGCCATGAAATGAGACACATGGCGTCTATTAGGAGCTTTGTTCAGTATGACATTGTCTAGTGGATAACCATGAGCTCAGACTATGAGGAGGTGACGGGGGATACTTACCCAGAGACGAACTTGCGGGGACTGGCTCTTTGGATACTAGAGCAGGTGGAAACAGAAAAGAGACACTGAACCACATAAACACTTCAGCATATCTCATATAACAAGAGTTATACAGACAGGAGTTTAGAGCCACCCAAAAAGGTACATGGTGTATAGGACTAAATAACTGTACACACAAACACAGACACACACACAGTCTATTCATATCTTTATGGGGGCTCTTAATTTCTATGGGCCTAATACTAATCCCAAATAAGACAAACCTAACCCCCACCCATAAATAACCAAAGGAAAACAAGATTTTTGGCATTTTTAGTCTTCTGATTGCAGTCACAGATTTTTATAGAATTGAGTGTCCCCATGTTGGGATCAAACAATGTAATGTATACCTGGACCACACACACACACACACACACACACACACACACACAGTCATTTGATATTTCTTTGTTTATTTGACAGCCACTTCTGTCATTCTAAAATATATATCTAATGAGACATAGCAATCTAATGAGACAAGACATTCAACACAAATTAAAAACAGCAATCATGCATCTTAATTTTTACAGTCTGTATTTAGATCTTCTTTTTCTGTTTTCCACCACCGCAAAAGTCGGCTTGAAAGTTCCCCAGTGAAACAACAGGCGACAGAATTATCCGCGTGTCATCCTGTCAGCATGAGCTTCCTGGGAGCAGGTGGTGCTGTACCTGAGTAGTAGGAATTCAGGAGGGATTTGGTTTGGAGTGTTTTTCCCTGCACGGAGAAGGAGCACGGGGAGGGGGACGCTGGGAAGAGGAGACACACGGACAGTTTAGAGACTCCCCCCATGGCCCATCTGCATCAACGGCATACATGGAGGAATCCTTCATCATGGTTTTGCACCACGCCAGTCCTGTTCTCAAACCTTGTCCTGCCTGTTAGCTTGACAGATACAATTCACCTTGCATTCCACAGTTAAGAAAAACATGGAATCTTTTCTTAAACGCTTCCATGTTGCACTCAATTGCCTGTTCAATTAAAGCTGAGATAAGGAGATCCTTGCCTTTCGCTCTTCATCAAACCCCTTGCCATGCTTAGACTTTGCATCTCGATTTGTGTCTGATTCAGAAACACTGCGGATGTGCCCGTACACAAAGGACTAAAAAAAAAGGCCACCGTTCAGCTAATTTACAGGAGGTGAATGGAACGTCCGTAGACATGCCTCCATAGTGTCTAGGTATTTTTTTTTCATTCTCTGTAAATCAGAAAACTAAATAAACTCCATTCTAGTGGTCATAAACCATCTTTGGTGGAGATGTGATTGTTGTCCTTTGAGGGGTTTGAACTTAAGAAGCGAGAGACACAAAATGGAATAAGAAACAGAACACTATCTGGGGAAAAGGCCATCATACATTATGTGAGAGCTGATTGTGCAGGAGCCCTGAACTTTCAAATTAATCCACCCAGAAAGGCCACTGTGACATTTTACCAAGGAGAAGAAGAAGAAGAGGAAAGGTCCATCCTAATTACTCATCCCCCACAGGAGGACAGATTCTGCCTTAAAGAAATAAAATAATGATCAAAATGCCATTTTCTTTTTTTCTTCTCTTGGAAATAAAAGCTAAGTGAAATGCTAACAGACATGGAAAAGGCATCTCTGTAGTGAAGCACAATGACATTGGCAATTAATGCTTACTTTGGTCAATGACTTAGCTTGAGAAGGCTGCAGATCGCCTCTGAGGAGTGAGTACTGACGCTGTAGGTCAAGTCTAGAACCAATTTGTATGGGACAGAAGCTGAGTACTATAATAAAAGGCCGTGCCAGCGGGGGACCCAGCGTCCGAGGCTCTCGCGTCCATGTCATGTCACCCCACCGTTTCTTACTCTGCCTTGTGCCTCAATTTTTCAAATAATAATCTACCTATTTTTTAGAATTTTTTCCAATGCTTCTTGACTCTAAAAACATGGGCCTTTGAGTACTAAAACTGTACAACCCCATCAAAACAGACCCAATCAAGTTAAATGCATGAATAAGAGACCGTAGACCCACTCTGTGGGTTTGAAACAATTGCACGCTGCATTTGTCAGGAACAGAACCCCTGCAGAGATATAGCAATTTCCATTTCCTAGCATCCTCTCTTTTAACACTGAGAGGGCTCTGGGAGACAGCAGTGTGAGAATTTACAGTACAAAATACATTTAAACATATCAACAAATGACTCGAGACACACATTCCCGTATCTTGCAACATTGATCTCCCTTCATTCTTATTTTATTCGGAAAGATCAGAGATTCAGAAAAGGGGGAGGGTGAGAGTGAAAGTCACATAATTGTAAGATGTGTTGTGATTTGACATGGAAGGAAATAAAAATGAGCTAATTAATCTAATCGAATGTATTTTTAGCCAGAGTTCAGCAGGCAGCATTACAAAGGCTGTAGCATGTTCCAATATTATGTCAGTTGGCAGGGGCGCAGTAGGGGCATGGATACTCTGGCACTTTCCGGGGCCCCAGCACCTCACAGGGGCCCTTGAACACATAGAATTATATATAAAATTGGGCAGGCAGCCCAAGGTGAGATTTTACTAGAGGGCCCTGAATTTCTGTGGCCCTGGCTGTTTATGGAGTATTAATAATATGACTAGAGTAGACTAACCTGGAATGTCTGAGCTCGTTTGATCATCGGGTTTATCATCAAGTACATCAGCGCTGGCATGTCTACGCGCAGGCGGGGGGACGGCAAGCAAGGCGGTGCCGACTCACGGAAGCCGTTGAGGTCCTGTGTGCTGGTGGCGAAGGGGTCGTCCTTGTGCAGGGTGCTGACTTTTCCTGTGCTCTTTTCAGCTCCCCCCACGGCGGCCATCTCCCTCTGTGTGCTGCTGGCCGTCTCCTTCTGCTTCTTCGCCAGCTTCCTTTGGGCGCCCCCCCCCAAAAACAAGCGAAAGGAGTTCACTCCCGGGCCGGAGGGACAGGGAGACAGCTCTCACGGCTGGCGAGCAGACATCGACGGGCAGGGAGAGTGGATGACACACGTTGGGGTGACATGTGGCAGTTGTGTGGGGTAGTGGTTTGACATCCAGACTCAATAGATTCTGGCCAGAGGATTACAGTTTCAAACACTCCATTAGACACTGCAGTTGTACCCTTGAGGAAGGTGCTTGAATTAAATTGATTTGGTAATTATCCAGCTACATAAAAACGTAATATGCTAATTTTGCCAATGGAGGAGAGTCTCTGCGAGGTAATTATTAAAATATATCCACTCTAAAGACTACCTGAATACATGTATGACCATTTGGCAGCAGTCTAATAAAATATATGCAATTTATGCTAATGACGATAAACTAGAAAATTGAATTCTGTGAGAAACTGCCACTGGATTGTAACCTGTTTGACTCTCAGCTCAGCCCACTCGAGTCACGGTGCTGAATCTCTTCGTTAAGTGCTCAGGGCTAACTATGTTGCGAAGGGCACTATATAAAAATAATCGGAATGTGCAAAGTACTTCAAATCTCGGCTTTCCAGAGAAATAAAAATGCTCGCCATGGGGAACAAAGCAGATCAGGATCTTGGATATTATGAGAAAGACCTGAATATACCACACACACTACACAAGAGACAGGGAAACCAAAGAGAATCAAAATTCAGTTTAAACTGAAGATCAAAACTCGCTTTTCGGTCACAACATAAAGACTTTACATTATCCCCAGCCCATCTGTGACCCTTCCCTCCCATTCCAGGTCCTATCAGTACACACATTTGACACATATTTTGCATGTTTGGATCTGAGAAATTTGGTACTGGTGTGCTGGTAACTCTAAATGCACGCACCAGTAAGCATATGATCGGCTGCTCATGGGAGGACTGGAATCCTTGTTTTGCACCCTAAGAATGGCAGCATTTCTAAATGGGTGAGCAACAGAGGATGGGTATATTCTGAGAGAATCAGGCCCTCAGGGCACAAATGGCAGCTCCTTCAGTGACAAAACTGCAGCTTTGGTTCAGGCACCGAAGCACCTGTCAAGTGTTTCCTCACGCTCCATCGAGAGAGAGTCTGAACACATCTAAACACTTTAAAACGCATGCGAATAGTCTGTGCATCTTTAGCAGTGTTTCAGTTAAAGGCCAGGCTGTGTCCACCTCCAGATAAGGGAAGGCGGGGCATGGATCCCGGGTGATCTTGGGAGTGGTCCATATCTTGTCCACAAACCCCCCCCCCCCCCCTGTGAGCAAGGGAGTAGGCTGTCAGAGTGCTTGGTGCCAGAATTTCGGCTCTTGAGCCTGGAATCTTTCAGTTGCACCTTTGTTCATTGATCGACTTCTTGTAGAAAAATCCCTTTTATTTTCTAAGGGGCTCAAGGTAACACAAAAAAAGAAGAAGAAAAGTATAATAATCTACAAGAGAAGCTTTAAATACAAACACAGTGAAATACAGGGCAAAAAAAAAGCCCTAAAATGAAACTACAATCCTGAACCTTCTTTTGGACATTCTATTCTTATTTGTCCTAAAGTACAGTAAGCTTTGAAACCTTGAATACGTCTCCGGATCTTTAATGGGTGGATGACTACAAGCATGAACCCTTCGGTATACAACAATATCTCAGCACAAAAAAGCACAAAAGCCTTAAATTGTGCAATCCCTGCAACCGGACCCGGGAACATCAGACATCAGCATCATCGCTTCCCTGCCATTCAAATTCTCCCCTTGTTTTTTCATTCTGTTGCTGGGAAGCAGCCATCTGTGGGTCTTCAACCAAAACAGAAGAAAATGGCTGTTTTTCTTCCCTCAGAAAAGTTAAAGCCCCTGCTGGTGCCGTCTCGCTAATTCGATATTTACGACATACAGAGCTGGATCCCTCTTTAACATCTGGCCCATAGTTAAATGCTCATCACCGTCACTCATTTCACTGCCTAGGAAGCCACTGTGAAACCACACGTTGCTATATGATCCCAGCGAATCCGCCAGCTTGACTCCTCAGCACGGACAGAGCGGAAACTCAGCATTCGTTTCCAACAGTTTCCGGGGGTCAGATGCTTTGTAATGTCTCATTTCTCATTGAAGTTATTCGATACCAGCTCAGTAAAAACAAAAGGCCTGGTCCTAACCCCTGGCCAGTGTGTGTATGAGTACAACATTCGATGAGGACACTTGCTGTATACAAAATAAGCTCTGTACCAAAATGGAAGGCAGCTCGTCGTGTCTAGGGGCGTTTTTGTCCACCATCACAAAGTGTTTTGAGCCGCTCTGCAAATAACCCCTCCATGACTCGCCGTTCCAGTCAGAAACACTGACAAGCAGGCAGATGAAGAGCAGAGACGGAAACTACGAAAAACAGAACAAGACGAAAATCCTATTTTAGGCATTATATTTTCAATTTTTAATTATCCCTGGGCAGCAACAGTGCTCTTTCACAGTATATGTATGTACACACATATATATGTAGACATACACACACGCACAGGCGTGTAATCATATCTTTGTGGGGACTCTCTATTCATTTCCTCCTTGAGGCAAACTCTAATCACAACAACCTTAACCCCTACCCAGCCCTAACCTTAACCTTAAGTAACCAAACAAAATTTGAGATTTTCGGCATTTTAACTTTTTTGACCGCATTCACAGATCTTTGTGGAGACCGAAAAATAGTGAAAAATCGACCTGAAAAAACAGGTTTAAATTACACTGTGGGAGAATTTTGGTCCTCACAACATAATATAAACCTAATCCACCCACACACACGCACACACACACACACACACAATCATAGCAATTGCCCTGACAGAATTAGCAGGTAGTGGTGATCTTGTTAAACAACACCTGATACATCAAACCTGACAGACAGGAAATTATTATTGACCAATTAAAATTAAACCTGCTCACGACATCATGAGAGGGACCAGGTTTTATTCTTTTCTAAAACTGATAAGAAAGAGACAAGAAAGTCAGGAGGGTTCCGCTGAAGGTCATTACGGAAACACCGCGTTCTGTAGGTTCTGCTGCCTCCAAGAAGTTAAAAGGGCAATCACTGCCAATCAAGGTTCTGTCACCGGGGAAATCTCACGGGTCCAAGGGGAGCTTTGGGCCAATGATATTTAAGAATGTCATAATTTTAAGTAACCATATCTGGGATGTGCAAATTATTGTGACAAAGTTTAGTCTTTCAAACTTTAGTGGGTAACACCCCCAAGTATAGTTGGTGAAGAAGAGCATGAAAGGCAGGGTCTGCTCTCTGGTCCTGGTGGTGTTCATGCACGCAGCCCACAATAAGGTTGGGCGAGTCAGCATGGGCTCCATGGGGGGGGGGGGGCTGTATGGGAGTCAGAGGAAGGAGGAAGGCCCTTCTGCTCACATGTCCACAGCCCTAAAGGTTACACGGCCTCTAATTACAAGGATCCCCTGATTCGTGCGGCCTACTGAACAGTCTCATCATGGGCTCATTTAAATGACAAATCCTGTGCATATTTTAAGTGCCAATGAACTCCAGATAATCCGAATTTAATGAATGTCAAACCACTGTCTAATTAAAATAGAGGTTACTGCGCTAAGGATCGTCCTCAGCGTCCTGTGTTTTATGGCAGCGGTGACGACATGTTATTAGATGTGTGGACAGAAAGACGGTCGTTTGTTCCCCAGTTAAATTAATCTGGGTGCTAATGCCAGCAAGCATACAATCTTCAGGACAGCCGGAGTCACTTTATCCATCTTAATTGCGCTATATGTCCACTGATAAAACAGATTAGAAAGGTACATAAAATCTGGGATTGACAGCACGACTAAAGGTAACACTCGCAGCCAGATGGGCAGTGCTGGCATGCAAAAGAGCGCTGATGGGCCCGGTGCATGCTGGGAGGCTCACTTGGATGCTTCCTTCTCTCCATGTTTGCTTACACATCCATGACTGGGCAGAAAGGAAAGGAAAGTGTCACCAGGGAGAGGGAGAGGAAGCCTCCCCATTGGCCATGACTCAGAAAGCAGTGACGAATCCCGGACGTTGACTCATATCGGAGTACACAAACTAATGCAGCATCAAGGATGCGGCCCTCAAGATAGCCAGAGAGATCTTAGGGACAGTGACACGGCACAGCTGAAAGACCATCGTCCTGCCATCACTGCAGAGCCAACAATCGGACACTAGTCCTGCTTGAGTTCTATAAATGAGTGTAATACGGCTGGATGAGCTCAGTGGAAAAGCAGCATGTGACCTGGTCGACGACAGTTACCGTATTGCAGATAAAATGTTAATTTGCTATTTATCTGCTATACTGGTTCTGCTACTTAAAACAGGGACTACAGACATCATCTCTCTCTTTGAATCACTATGTGATGAGCACTACAAAGGCGTTTTTGCTAAAGTTGCATACAAACTGAGATGAGGATGCGTGAAGATGCCGCGTAAACATAACAGCCATTAAAGTCTTACTCTCCATACTATCTGTAGCTTGAGCCCAACAGAAATGAGCACAAAGATGTTTTAAGGCCTAACTCTTAGTGAACAAAGATGATTCCCAGATAGTCCCAGAAAGCAGGAACCAGGCTGTTTGTGCACTGAGAAATATAGTTATTTCAGGCATAGCTGATAATCAATTGTAGAGATTGTGGACTGTGAAAAGTCATTTCTCAAGTTCAAAGCGTGGCAGAGGTTTAAAGCCATTTTATGATACCAGCAGTACTGCAGTACAATTTTGATCCCCGGGGCAAAAATGACTGTTTGTGGACAACTCAGATAAGCTGGATCTGAAAGGAAGGCTGTTTTTTTGCCGTTTTCTGTATTTAAAGGCGATAGCACGGAGCAACAACGATACAATTTACTTAAGCCATGCAGGTCAAAAGTAGTCATCAAACTCGAAAAACAACATTTGGAAGGATAGAAATTTAATCTGAAACTCAACTATCAATGAGAGAGAGTAAACTTGACAGATCTAGTAGAAGTCTCTTGGAAAAATGTTTAGGTACTCAGCCTTTTTTACTGAACAAAAATGACAGCAAGATTAAAAAATAAATAAATAAAACAAAAAGCTACTGGTGTTAGCTGACCATTTTCAGGCGACTAACCCCTGTGTGCAGTCACTTCTGTACAAGACATATCAATTTGTGGCATCATCAAATTCAGCAGGACGGCTGAACATACATGCTGTGATATAATTCTTTCATACACTGCCATGCTGTATTAGAACGTTTATTGGAGAAAAATGCGGATTAAAAGGATTATCAAACAAAAACCATTACACTTGATGGGGGGGGATATCAACCACACGGAATTAGTGGGTTGGTTTTGTTGCTGACAGAAAAGGCCATGTGATTCTGCCTTCCTGCGTTTTCGCTCCACCTGATCCTTCGGCCCAGTGAGCTGTATTTACTTTTGTGATCCCCTTGAAAGTCCTCTGTACAATAATTACTTTATGCCAACAGCAAGGTCTGCTGATAATGTGCTTTTTTCAACAAGACTGTTGAAACACACACAATGACATTTCAGGAATCAAGACGGGTTTTGTAGAATACCGGAGAAAATTATCCAGAGCACCCCAGCTGCTTAAGAACTGGAGGGACACATTAGATCTCAAGTGAAAAGCTCCCCTACGGTTAGATTGGCCTTCAGAAATATAACTACATATATAAATACTGTATAACAGTCCCCGAGTTATGATCGAGATCTGCTCCCAAGTCTTTCAGTTGAATTTGTAGGTAAGTTGGAGCAGTGTTAACGCAGAGGCAGACTAGGGGCCCCATGAAGACAGAATTTCCAGAAGTGACATTTAAGGATATAATATGTATAATGTGATCATTCAAATTACCGCAAAGTGTCTATTACAGTATTTGCATTTTTAGCGACGGATTTCAGGATAGACAAAGTTGTTCCCCGTCCCGACTGCAATCGATTGTTCCTACTTTGAGACTTCTTGCTACTCAACTTTTTTAACACTGGTCATTACCAGTTGTCTCACTGTCAAGCGAGCCGACACAAATTAGCCTTGTGAAAAGATACAAGACTAACATTATGTCTCCTATGTCTTTGATAGAGTGTTAGAGAAATTGTGAATGGATGTGGAGAGAACAATGAGTTTGTGCAAAAATTCTTTAGCTAAAGAGGAAACAGTTAAACTTTTTAAATTTGGCCGATCAAGCCAATGGTGCAATACCCCTGTCCCCACAATTTTTTGACTCCAAAAAATAGCCCAAATGGCCTGTTTAGGGGGCTGCCTACCCATTTCAGCATTGGGCCCCCCAAGGGGTTAGCCTGCCCCTGTGTTAAAGACAACGTAATCCAACTTAAAATGGCAGACAGACTTCTTCTTCAATCCGATGAACCTTTGAAGCCCCACAATGCCCTCATGAGCATCACAAAGTAGTGCAAAATGGTAGTATTTTAGTGTAATAGGTTTTATGACAGTGAATTCCTAAGGTCACTTTGTCCATAAGTCGGACGTTCTTAACTTGGGGACTTACTGTATATAAACTTTGAATGAGTGGCACTGTGGCTCAGTGAGTAGCAGCTGTCTCTCACTGCCAATGTAAAGAGCTTGAAACCTGCTACAGAGTGTGTGTGTGTGGAGTTTACATGTTCTCTCTGCATTTCCAAGAGTTTCTTTCTGCAGACCAAAAAGTCAGGTGTAACCCTTGGTTATGGACTCTTGGCAACACTACATGCTCTTGTATTTTGAACTTGTCTAGTAGGAACCAGGTCTAAATGGTGTTTTGATTTAAACAGCTCTGCCTTTACGTTCATGCAATATCACTGCCCTATGCATCATGGGATAGGCTGCAGGCTCATTGCCCTATGCATCATGGGATAGGCTGCAGATTCATTGCCGTATGTATCACAGGATAGGCTGCAGGCGCACTGCCCTATGCATCATGGAATAGGTTGCAGGCTCACTGCAACACTGTAACGAATAAGGAACTCCTGAACTTTTAGTCTATTTATTCCTTTGAAAAATATCACCAATATAATACAATGTTTCATTACTTTCAGAAAAAATAAAGTAGAACTCACTTCCCTATACAACTATGGCAACAACTCCAGGAATTACCTGCACAGGCCGTGTGAAGCAACACCGCAACATTAAGCCGGGCTTACAGGCCTGCAGCGCTCAACCCCAGCAGTGGGCTCCAATTCCCATTGGGACCAACACAATATTCAGCCAAGGTCCTGAACTGCTTTGTCCACCATAGCGTTTCTGCCTGAGGAAATCAATCAGTCTGCTCAGAAATCAAGCTCAAAAGAAGGAAGAATCCCAATAGCCGTCCAAAGATGTGTGTCTGACGCATCCGGCCGGGAGAAACGCGGCCTGTTTAATCTTTTCCTTTGAGACACAGAACAACAATGGGGGGAGTTTTCCTTTTAAAGGCTTTTTAGGAGAAAATTATCAACAGGGGGGAAAAAAACTAAAGAGACAAAAACTAGAATGTGGTGGAGGGACATTAATATATGGGTTCATTAAAGATGGACGCTTTCCCAAGCTCTACTTACAGGTAATATGAGTAGGAATACGCATTTCTTCTGAAGCACGAAGTTGAGCCAGAGGGACATAATTGAACACCAAAAAAAAAAAAAGGACAGACAATCGATTAGTGCTTTTAAGAAATGAGCTGGTGAAGAGAACGTTAGAGCTGGTTAACAACATTAGCCATTGTCTGGCAGGCTCTGCCTGAGCGCTGGCTGCCCGTAACGTAGCCACCGGTACGCTGGGCCGTGTGTGTCTGTGGGCCAGCGCCACCTGCGTGACTCCTAAGGCCCCTGAAGAGGAGGGGCGGGGTGGGGGGGAAATCAGCCTTCGTAATAACCTAGTGAGACAAATGGTCATGGTAAACACAGCACACCTGGCTTCCTCGAAGAATAAAAAGATAAATAAAATAAAAAGCCATTGGGGGAGGGGGGGGGTGGAGAATGCCTGACTGGGTAAACAGTGAGATACAAGACAAGAAGAAATGAAGCGGAGAATGGGGGGGGAGGGGGGATCATGTGCATGCGTGTGGCGCGGTGGGGGCATGGAGGGTGTACTGTTAATCACATACTGTTCTGCCATTGTGGTGCCTAGAAACAGGAAGGAGACCTTTGGGACTGAGACAGCGGGCCGGCGGGGCTGAATGCTCCCACGTCCTCTTCCTGGTCGAGGAAGGACGAGACTTCCATGGCCAGTGTGGGCCTGGAACATTTCGGATCCAGACTGGACTCGGTCTGACAGCAAGGCTTCTAGCCATGCAAGTGGTAGCCATGCGAAATCCATTAGGCCCTGGGTACAGACGTTCGATCCTCGGCTAATCGCCGGGCAGAGCTGCTAATAAGGTCCGCTCCTGTCTGGAGATGACCAGTGAGATTCCTTCTGCATCCGGAGCGAAATTCCTTCCTGTCGAGTGTGGACGAAATGCGCCGCTGAGCTGGTAGCGGTGGCAATAATAAAGCCCAGAACATATTCAGACGATGCTATCTGCTCCATTCACCCCACCGAACAGCCAGACCCAGGAAACAGGCCCTATGTCAGTGAGCGGATATGCTGCATTTCACCCACGTGTGAATTCTTAAGCAATGCGCCACCTGCGACTTTCAACCTGTGTTCACTGGATTATTTACACATACACACAAAACTCATATTGGTACTTGTTGACACTCAACTCTGGCTACACATCTCAGTGCCTTTGTAGTGTCTCGTACTCACACGTGAGAAACCGCCTGCCATCAACAGCACAGGCAGGTATGTGGATTTACGTGACCTGGCATGACTCACATTTGTGACACGACCGCAAAAGTTTGAGTGTGAACAGACAGCGCAGTGTGAGTAGGCTTGTGCCAGAAAACTGATCATTTAAATTTCAAATAATTTTAGGTAGCACTTCCAAACATACAATATACCATGGTGTCTGAGTTACTATATAACAAATATTTAACATTTATTAATAACCACACTGAGGCAGGATTATCACCAAATCCCTTCAAATGTTTTGGATGTCCTGTTATAAACAATTCCAGCACATATCCATCATTTAATTGACTCATTATTTTAGCTTCGTGGCTTAGCTAGCACCAACAAAGCAACCTTCCATTTTTACCTATTTAAAAAGGTTAAGTACCTTCTCAAGGGTACAGCTGCAGGGTCCCTCCGGGGACGTAAACCAATGACCTGCAAGTCTGCACCTTTAATTACCATGCAAACTGTGACCCTTAACTCTAACGCTCCTTAGTACTGAATACTAATTGTTATCATTGTTTTATAAACACTTTTTATAGAGTTCTTTTTTTAAAAAAAACTGAAAGCATTCATGAATGTATTCTGTTTATTTTATTCTGCACAAAATAAAGGTAGAAGCTCATAGAGGCAACAAGCTGTGGCGTCAGTGAGGCTGTCATACAAAAATACACAGAACAATTGAAAAGGTGGGAGCAAAGTTAATTACAGAGGAATTGGGGATTTGGGGAAAGCGGAACCATTTAGCAGGCCTGTAATTAGCATGAATTTGCCAAAACAAAACAGGGATAGGACAGGATTGGCAGGGCCAGCAGCAATCCCTATGCAATAAAGTTTGTGATTTATACCAATTATAGGCTATTTATACATAAAAGTAGAACTGCATGTCCCATGTTTGGGAATTTTTCTAAAGCAACGCCCGGCAGTGAAGGAGCTGCCACAGCATTTCGATAAACGACCCCCATTCTGCAGTGCACGCACGTCACCATCAGAAATGCGAGTGGTGGGTGGATCGTCTGGGAGGCCTCCCTTCACCCCAAGGCTGGAGTGGACGGAGGCCTAGCATGCGGCCTCCCATTACAGACAGGCAGCATGTGACTTGGGCCTGTTACTGTGTTTCCACGCCTGCGATTTCTTAAGCCCTGTTTCTTGGATCTTTTATCAGGACTACTGCTCATAAGCATCAATGGCTTGTTTGTCAATGATATTTTATTGTTCTTACTATACATGATTATGCTTTCTGAGTGGTTACGCTTTGTGCATTTTATGCTCAGCAGAGTTAATTCTTATCGGAATCGTATCGTGGCATCGTACGAAGTCAGACAGAAGAGTCTTGTACAGAATTATGTAAATTAATATTCAACAGACCTTTCAAGAACTTCCTGTGACCTTTGACTTGACTTGTATAACTGTAGAACATCCATCTTCAACATTGACTGTGATGATGGAGCTAAATTTGGTTCGATCAGAACAGCTAATGGTGTCTATGCTGTTATATTACCTTTTAATTTGCCATTGATATATGCATTTTTTACTCTTACCTTCATAATAGAGCTGCTGACACAGTTCTCATGATATTAATAAAGATGACTGAAGTCTGAAATTACAGCCATAAATTTTAATGTACTCAAACCGCAATACAACCCTCACTCTTTGGGCAGAGAATATGGCTTTATTTTCTGTCTATCTACACTTGATCATAATTTTGTCACAAGACGAATCCCCAATACACAGAGAATCCAATATCTGAGATGATTTTACAATAACCCCTCTCTCTGCAGAGAGAAATGAAATGCATTTTCGGCAAAAGATTGAGGGGTGTTCCTGAAAAATTTAACAGGCAGAAATAATTCAGGATTTATCACCCCAGCCTTGCGCGCGGAGCAATAACTGTCGCCAAACTGCAGATTTACTTAAACTTAAGTTGATTTAAAGATTATGTAGGTGTGAGAATGAGGCTGCACACGCATGCGCACACGCAGACACACACTTGCGCATACATGCTATGCTATCCCGTCTTCATACTGTGCATCCATGTACGGCTCACGCACACACACATACGGCAGGTTCACAAGCAAATGCATGCATTTTGTGATGATGAGGATTCACTTGCATACAGATGCAGCAAGTGGGTGTGGTTTATGACCCTGCTGGCAAGAGGCCAAACAGCCGTTCCTACTCCTTGCAAGACCTGCGACTTTAAACCTAAGGATGTTAAAATGTCACCTGCAAAACAAATAAGACATCCCCTTCCCTTGGCCTAGATAATACAGTAAATGACTGACTGTCAAATGATGGGCCTCGACATGGAGCTTCAGATGCAGTCAGAAAATTAAGGAAAACAGAAAAATTAATACATGAGGAATACTACACGTCGTAATATCCTTTATTTCATCAAATGTGCTGGGATTGACATAAATGAACTGGAATAACTGTTGGTTTTCACATTGGATTTATATTCTAGGAGGCTATGTCTTGCTATACTTGTCAGCCTGGGCTGGCAGACTGAATTCGTTCAGTCTGTGTGTCTGTGTATAGGTGCAAAAGGCAGCAATTAATTAGATTCCATTTTCCTCTTTCGCCATGAGGGTTTGGGCTCTGTGTGCACAAAGCAGACCCTTTACCCTCTGGCCTACCAGGTCCCCAGTGCCTCAGATCCACGTTTGCATCCCCCGCCTCTGCGAGGTTTAACTACGCAAACATGGCAGCCATCCCGCACGTGCTTGTGAATTTTACCTGCTGATCTCCGGTCAGACTTGAGCGCCTCAAGGACGGTGGAGCTTCTGTGGTTTTAGTTGCCCGAGATGTGGCTGCATCAAAGCCGGGAAAGCCTTAAAGCATGTCCGTCTACATTGATTCTAGTCTGGAGAGGTCAGGGCCTGTCAATCCACCCATGCTCAGGGTCTTATACAGCTACTGATGAACGCTGAAAGTAAAATTCAGGCAGTTGATAGATCTGTAAAACTACTTAACATTTAGAACAATTTAATACAGTCCAACTGCTTAGAATCATCCACTGGGCCCCAACAAGTAACTCAAATGAACTCTCTGTTAGCCTTATAGGTAGGCTCAGGGTGTGTAGTTTTCTAAGGGGACACAAACTGTAGTGGGTAAGTCATTTACTAAATTTCCAGCAGGAGAAACTGAAAATCGTTGCCCTTGGAACCAAAAACGGGACATTGGACATTGTCCAAACCCCCCAAAAACCACTGCCTATTTGTACAATGAAGGCTACATGACCAAGGCTAATACAGCACACATCAGCACAAAAGAAGAAAAGGCGGCCAGCAGGGATCAGGGCATCCTGTACCGCGCCAATGTCCACTGCATCTAACAACCTGAATTCCCGACTCTCTCCAGTCTGACCTGCTGGCGGCTCACACAAACTGATACGCTTAACAGAGAGCCCATCCGTTCTGAGTGTGACTGTTTCTTCCCACGTCTTTAAGTAGGGGACCAGAGCCCGTGGGCTGGACAGGAAAGTGTGGCGCTCAAGGCCTGGTGGCGACAGGAAGCACGGCTCCTGCGTAACAAACAAGCCAGGTGACGAGAAAAACTGGTGCAGCATTGCTTAATGAACCAGCGTGCTACTCAAATGGGGTTGTGACATTTTTACTGGGAAATAATTACTAATTTGACATTGTATGTAAAGCAGCATTTTAAGTCCCTCTCAGTAGATGAGTGCAATTAAAGTGCGTAAAGAATGGCTTCAAGAGCATTTATTTGCAGCCAGATTATGCAAATAAACCTTAGTGAACAGTTCACTAACCCTGCAGTGCATTGGATGTACTTTTAGAATTTAATATGTTAATTCAAAGTCCTTATGGAAGCAGCCCTGAAATGTCCCATATACCATATGTCCAGAAACCACTACACCATTCAACTGGTGTTGAAAAAAGGGGCAATGGATATGATGGTTTCGCTTCTGACATTTCGTACCACTGCGATGCACTTGAGACAAGCAATGGAAATTCGAGTCGGCAATGCTGCCAGCATGGGAGATGAGGAGGTGGAGGAGTGGGGATCTGAGTCGCCTGTCTCCAGCACACAGATCAAACACAAATGGCATATAGGAGCACAGATGAGCAGGGCACCGGTCAGACCAGAGTCGAAATGTGGAATTAAACATGCAATACCCCACGCTCAGAGTTCTCCACGTGTGAATTTCCCTATCAGATGCGGTTCGAGAAAAGAAAGAAGATAGAAGACAAGGTATAAGACCGAAATTTGGTATCTCCACAGCAGTGACAGCACAAATGTCAACTGTTACTGACGATGTAAGACAGATGTGCAAATACACAGATCCATAGAGGTACATTCATTATGACATCATCACTCAGAAAAGTAAATCTTTCAAACAAAAATAAAAAGAATGGAAGGCAAAAGCTGACCCCTTGTCTAGTGGAATGAATTAGACTGAGCAGTGAGGTATTTTTGAGTGTGGCATCAGGGTTGCCTAAGGTAACATCACATTTCAAATCGCAATTTGAGAAGTAGAAGTCCTTCTGAGAGTCTTAAACAATTAACCTCTGAGAGAAAGAAAATGTTATTTCAATTTCTTACCTGTTTTAACACTTTTTTGCAAAAACTGACCATGCCATAGTTGCTATTCTACGGTTAATGAGAGAGCTCATGTTTTGGCAAGTCTGCTGTGTTTTAGGGCTTTTGTTCCTGCAGATGCTCTCGCAACACAAAAGTCAGGGAATTTTGAAAAATAAAGTTTCCTTTGCCGGTCATATTGTCTGTGTTGTTTTGTAAACGTCAAGGAGCTGATTTAATTTGATTTCAGTTCTTTCACATTTGGAGAAAAATTCTTGTTTATTCTCTATAATTCTCTCTACATTCCTCTGAGTCATATTAGTTCACCGCAGATAAAAAAATCATTGTTGAATTATATTAAACACAGACTTAAAACAAGGTATTATTTTTATTTCATCATTACCTTTGGTAGATCAATTTCTATCCGTTAACTGTTGAACTAACACCTATCTCAGCTGATTTTGAGTTTAGCATTTTTGCATGTACAATCCTATGATTGTACCACAGAGCACTAAAAGGCGAAGAAACCCATACACGCTGATATGGAGCCACAGACCAAAACAGGTCTGAGGGTCAGTATCTGTTCCTTTTCCAGGTTTGAGACCAGCGCTAACTAATAAAACACAGTATTGAGCGATCATGTCAAGGCTGCCTTATAATTACAATGTTAAAGGTTCCCAAACAATCCTGACAAACTCTGAGAAGGAAAGGTAATATCCTACCACTTCCACAACCTATTTGACAAAACCGACCGGTGGGAGAGATTCGGCCACTTTACGATAGGAGCAAATAAAACCAGACCTGCAGGAAATGTTTACAGTCACCCTAAAGTCCAGACACTAACTGTCCTTGTTTGGGGATGACATTAACCCAGGGAGACATTTTTGCAGCACAATCAAAACATTTCTAAGAATGTTTCATGTAAGCCTCCCTGAATTATAACTTAGTTTTTGACACTTTCAATAACATACAAGGACATGACCGTTTTTCCTCAGTTTCTGGTTATAGCCATTTCCCTCTGGCTTGGCACCATCTCTTCACACCACAAATGCTGCAGGTTAAAAGAAGGTCACCAGGGACTGTACAGTCGCGCTGATTAAAATGACAGACTTCTACTCTTTCATTAATAACTGGCCATGTAAAGATGTTCTGAGAAGGTCAGACATTCTAGTTACTAAGTTGGTCTGTGTACTCCGCATTTAACAAAAGATGGAAAAAAGATTGTGCGTAATTTAAAACCAACATCCAGCGATGTACTGTCTCTATTTCTCAAAAATTATGATTATTAAAAAGAAGACATTTGGTAGAAGCAGCTTAAAGAACACAATAACTGTACTATAAGAATTAAAATACAAAAAAGCATAAATTTCACATTTAATCCTAACACAATGTAGCTAGTCTCTGCAGCTGATAAATGTATTCAACCAATTATATATGAAATATTTAAAGGGGAGTTTACTTGCTTCCATAAAGCACATTCCTACAGATAACTGAATTGGAAACTGTTAAAATCTGTAATTTATGAATGACTGCTTTGCTTGCTGGAGTAAAATGTCATTGATCCAGTGAATGGAGATGTTCAGGCATACTACTGGCTTGGTGTTTCTCCTTCACCTTCCCATCTGCGCCCTACCTGGCACGCTCTGGCGGTCGATAGCCATTACTATTTACTATTTAGAAGTCCATAGCCTGGCAGCCCTCTCCAGCAAGCGGCCACAGACTCAGAACCACACAGGGCACCAATTCCTAAGGGATCCCACATAACGAATACCGACAATATGCTCCTGAGGGGCAAGCAGGCTGCTGGTGTGATCCCAGCCCAACAAAACAAGTGTGACCCTCACGCCTGAGAAAGCGTCACGAGAACTATATGGAAAAAGAGGTCACGTAGTTTCTTTACGTATGACAATCATAACAAACTAGTACAAAGAATTTTGTTAGAATATCTGTTAAAAAAAAAGAAAAAAAAAGTTGTGCAGTTCTCAATAATAAAATGAAGAAATTTCATCGAAGACAACTTTCACTGTGCAAATTCTTATGAATTTTTAACTTTGACTTAAATTTGGTGGTCCATTACTTATATCAACTAATTTGTCAAGCCGTTA
>JAODKE010000138.1:861731-878889 GCA_026779605.1 Mormyrus hasselquistii
TTATATATATTTAAATTTTACACATATATGGTGTTCCATTATTTATATATAATCTTTTTTCTAAAGGCGTAAATATTATATATTATATATATATATATATATATATATATACGACAGTCGTTCAGTTAAGTAGATTAGTATTAATCCTACTGCCTTCTTAGAGTTTCGATCTGTAGGGTGATAATGGAGTACAGAGAAAAAGGTTAAATAAAATAATCCTTTTTTTACTACAGAAAATGGCATGGGCAGTATGTCATTAGGGTATTTACAGAGAGAAAGCGATAGAGAAAGTGGAGGGAGAGAGAGATGTAATGAGAGTCAGCCAGTGTGCATGTTTACACAACATACAGGAAGTTGTGCAATGCCAAGTGTACCCCTCAAAGCCCCTTTCTTCCTCTAATTCTGTTAAAATGCCAAAAGATATCTTAGGTGGCCTTCCAAAGAAATCCCACAGGAAAGAGGAGCTAGCATCCGTAGCGCCCCAGGGGGGAGGCTAGCATCTCGCTGTCCGCTCCTTTACCTTCTTTTAAACGTCAGCACCAAGCCCAGCAGGATGATTACAAACATGAGTATCCCGGCGACGACGCCTGCCATCTTGACTGTGCCGTCCACCTGCTTCTCGGGCTCGACCGCATTCGAGTTCTGCGTGGATGCTCCTGCAGGTGGGGGGGCGGGGCATAGTGGGGAGCACAGACACATCACAGAGAGGAGGAGGGGCTTTACTGTGGGCGGCCACTGCCCACTGACCAATCTCTCGACACAAAAAGCAGACGGTGCTACAACGCATATCACAAGAACGATACACGAGAAAAAAAAATCACAGTGGTCACACAGGCATGCAGTCAAACACCGGGGCCTTCCCAATTGCTGTCTGGTGTAAAATCTCAGTCATAACTTGGGCTTAGGAGAGGGGCATTATGTTCCTGCTAAAAATCAAATCTACTCTAAAAGGTGTAAAGACGCTAGCAGGCTAACATCTAAATTCTATTTTAGCAGCATTTGCAATTATAACAATAAGGTTCTTCCATCGGGGAGTTTGCGGACGCAGGTGCTTCTTCTTCGGTCACACACACACAGCACTATGATTTAACAAAGCATGACACACAGAAATGTGCCACAGTAGCGGAAACTCGGCACAAAGGCATGGTCGTCATTTCGCATTTGTCTTCCTGACAAAACCCAAGGTAATACTACTGCGCAAAAATTTGACAAAATTTTAATCCACATAAATGGACACAACGAATGGCAATGCGCAAGGTACTAATAGACAGCACATACATAATAAGAAAAGGACAATAAGGCTAAATTATAAAGGTGCTTTCAGAAATTACACAGATAAAGAGGCAGATCCTAGCAAGCTATAGTCAATCATTGTTCTGAGAAAGTATTTGTGTAACATTTAAAACTGTTGAGAGTAGAGGAAGAAAACAGATTTTTACTTAATTACATTTTGGCACTCTCACTACATTTTTTCCCTCAAATTTATTTGGTGTCACTGCAAGACTGTTCATTACATCTGTTCCTTTAAACAATAAAGTATGCCCACTACTAGATCAATAAGAACATACGCAACAAGTGCAGTGGCGAATAGTGTTTGGCATTTGGAGCACTGTGGATAGCTAGACTGAGCATACAAAGCCTTGTGTTTAAGTCCTGCATGTTTGATCAGTGTCTATTGCAGTTACACTTTATTGTACTAAACAAGTTCGCATTTCATAATAATCAATTTAACAAAATACGAAGTTTTGATATATTTGCACAATAATGCTATTATTTTGTAGTTCTAAGTCATGCAATGATTTGGAATATAACTTCACATTTGAGTAGCATTTTCACGTTACATTGCTTTTACTTTCTTGACTATGCCCCTCTTCCGAAACTGTAAACTTCAGATATAAAGCACTGGTAAGATCCTACCTTTTGCACAATAGTTGCGTAAAATCATAAACAAAACAATGGATTAAAATGAAAAAGATCAGCGCCAGTGGATAGAGAAGAGGCATGCAGGGGAGAGCTTGCGTATTATATTTTTCTAAGTGATGAAATGCCGTCACGCACACCGGATGTTTACCATGGTGAGTAATGAAATGGTTCAGCAAGCACGATGGGGAAAACAGAAGCGAGATACAGAAAAAGAAATGGCATGTTCCATCATCCCACCCACTTTATACCCCTCACCGATCCGCGGCCAATCAAAATGGATGCTCGTGTGTCGGCACCAAATAGTCTGAGATGATAATTCTGTTGCTTTCAGCTAATTAGGATGACGACTCAGGGTTTGTTAGAAAGCATTATGACTCACAGCTCATGCTGCTGCTATATTTTCCATGACTTGCTCCTGTACCTTTGGGATAGTTCCCTCACCACATATGTTGTTAATCACATCCTATGAATATCTTCAAACAGGCAGTAAAGGTCACTATCACTGAAACTACTTAACTCGCCCCAATCGATCAGCCTGAAGGAGGCAGTATACCGAACGTGCTAATCTCCCAGAGATCGTTCCTGGTTTTCTTTCCTGCGGTACTTCCATCAACTGTATTGCCCAGAGTTCCAGAGCATCTTCTTAAAGACACGCAGCATACATTACCTACTGAACCGCTGCAGCCAGTGTTTTAACCAGAGTTATACCCCCAAATTTTGAAAGAAAAAGCTACACAAGTATCTTAAAACAAGCAAAAAAAAAACAGGGTGGCCATGAAACCAAACTAAGACAGGAACCTTTTTTAAAAAAAGCTAACAATTTTACAAGACCCAGGTCACCCAACGTGGCTCCAACTCCTAATGAAAATGTCATTTAAATGGCAGCATGGCTTTGCTTCCAAATTAGGACGCTTCTACATTAGATCTGACTTGAAAACTAAAGAAGCCCTGACAATACTTTCAGGCATCCCTCTGACATCTCAAACTTATGTAGACATACTGCAGTATGACACCATTTAAGATATTTTTTAAGAGTCATACAGATAACTACATTTAAAGATTGTTTCCCAATTCACCCCTGAGAGTCGGTTCTTTTTCAAAAAGGGGTCAATTCTTTTCCGTTTCAATTTGTGATTAGCCTTGATTTTATTGACACTAAGTAGAATACAGAGCCAATTCTAATACCGCTGTAGTCAGACCTAGCATAAAAATATTGCAATTTCAGTAGCAGTCAATCACATCACATTTAGTAAGTAGTTTGTTTTGCACATACCCACAAACATGGCTGCTCAGAAGCAATCTAGCTGTGTTTAATTAAATGCTTGATCCGAGGCACAAAATTCACATTCCTGTCATTACAGTTAACCTTTTTTTTGTTCGATAGCTAGAATTTACTGGGTTCAGTCAAAAAGTAATGAGCAAAAAGGAACATAATTCACAAATGAGTAAAGTGTACCAAAAAACATACTTTGGTATTTTTTTTTACTGCATTCTTTATTTCTCTTAGTCTTATTAAGGGACAGCTGAGAAACACAACGGAAAGCAGCTGTACTTTATTTAACATTATTGCATTATAACCTGTAGAATGTCTGTGCAGTGTGAACAGTAGTGTCATCTAAGCCAGTTTTCACTCAGCAGTGGCTATGTGTCAGTGGTAGTTCACGTGTCTCATAGGTGAGTCAAGGTCAGCCATGCATATCACACTTCTATTCCAGCCTAAATCAGTGTCGTTTGATTGGGTTCAGCAGTTCACGATGTAACAATAAAAGCCCATCTGGCTATCTACCCCTCCACCCCATTTGGTACCATGGAAACCACACCACAGATTGACTAAACGGAGATCCGACCATGAACTCCCCCCAGTTTATCTTCTTCAGCAGGCTGCAGACCGGGGGTAGAGTCTGGAGAGATAACACTTTGGCCATGAGATTTTCACCGGAGATCCATGTGGCAAGGACAGATTTTGCCTTCTTTCTAATTTACTACCGCATTAAATTTAACTAAAGCCACGTTCTGCAAAAGGAGCAGGGAAGACAATCTTGTTTTTTGCTCAGTTTTTTAATAGGACAGGTTGGTATTGTGTTTATCACTTGCTTGGGGAGAATATATTCCCAATCTCCACCCTCTCCAGAGTTAGTACACATTTAAAAACAATGTAGTAGAGTCCCTTACATTTATGGTTACGCTGTACTGTAGGTTCTCTGGTTACCCTGGTGACTTACACCTTGTTACAGAGTGACTTAGACCTCCTTATATGCAGCACAGTTGTATACTCTGCATAGGGAAAAATACAGACAATTAAATTCAATTAATTAATAGCAGGAATTAACGGTTCTTCAGCTGAATCTATATTTCATAGGAAATGACAAGATAAAACTTTCATCTGACCCCTCTGTCTTGCACTATTTATCGCTATTTCCTAGGCAAATAATAAAAATGGACTTTTGGGAATCGTTTCATATTTGATAAACAGTATACACTGTGCAGCATAGGTCTGCAATTTCTACATGTGATAATATGACATAATTAAAAATCCTGCATCTTCAATAAATTGCAAAATCATCAAATAGTGGATTTCACAGCTAACTAGTAGATTAATGCACACGTACTGTATGAACTTAAATTGCACTTTTTTCCTGTTTAGAAAAATAGTACATGTTTTATTACACAGTACTTGAAAGATATAAATTAGGTTTCTTCCAAAGCTAAAGTCTGTTTACATTATTTTTAATAAGCTTTGCAACTTCTACAAGTAATAATGTAACATTATTAAAAAATGCTTGCATAAACAATTAAATTGCAAATCAGCCATATAGGGGGATTTCTCCAAATTCCTGCTACAGTAGATCAGGGCAGATCCAGAGAGAAGCATGGCACCTATGAAAACCATTACATTTAATTGGAGACGTGTAATATGTACTAATCACGATCATAAGTAATCATGCCAAAAGCATATACTTCATCAGGTTACGGCCTATAAGCGGTCACTACAGTTGTGTGCCAATCCATTCAGGATCGATGATCATTCATGGCTGTCGGAAACCAGCCATATCCTTCAGAGGTCCCTTAACAGAACTCAAGTTTTATTCATAGACCTAGTGAGTTACCACTGTCAGGAGAAGTAGGAAGTGCCCTGATGCTCCGAAATAAAAGGTGCAGTGAGGAGTCAATGGCATCACGTCACAGCATCACCCATCCCACAGGCCCCTCCCCCACTCCTCCAACATCAGAGGTCACTGCGTTCTCATCTGCCGAACTCCTAACATAAAGGTCATGCATTTGTAGAACTACTAAACCTGTAATACATTCTTGGTTCGGGGGGGTTGTAGCAAATTTTTTTTTAACCTAATGGACCTTATAATTGTGACATGATTTCTGAGTCCCTGTCTTCAGCCCCTCATCAGCTGGAGCCCCCACCTGTGATTCCTCTCTGCTCCTTGCCTCAGCTGTCACAGCAATATTGATTAAGATTACCGCAGCTCTTTCCCTTTAAAACAATAGGGGTCCCCAGCAGACAAGCAGTCTGGTAAGCCCCCCCACCCACCATGAATACCCAGGTCTTTTAATTATCAACCAGCACTCTGTCTCTCATAGATATTCTTTTGAATCTTTTCAGGAAATTTTTGTGAGCCCAGCAGAAATCAAAGCTCGAAATATTTGAAGGAATTCCACACCACCCCACAATATATTACGAAAATCACAATCTTGCAACAATTAAACACCATTTCCTCGAAACAAGAGAACTGGCTACCTGCCAGGTTAAAGAAGTCTTTTTTCTTTGATTTCTGGGTAAAATTAAGTAGCTAAAGGGATTACCATCTGCATGGTAGCATGGTTAGAACTGATGCGGGAAATGTTACGCATCTGAACTGTAAACAAAGCACTACACTGATGCTACAACACGATCCAGACTCAGGAATTCCACAAAGGCCCTTGCAGGCTTAGAAAAAAATCTGCAAATAACATGGGTGTACTCGATTATAACATTTAAACTTAATTTTAATGATTATCATTGTAATTATTTCGTATAAAAATTAATTAGTCTACTCAGGTGAATAAAAAGTAGAAGCACAATTTTATATTAATTGGCCATAAGCAAGAAAATAAAATAGATTTTTTTGTTTAATGAAAAAAGAAAGCCACTTCTTATTTATGGCACTCAACTGACAAGCCGCGATTCGCACCTGCATTGAGGGCATGACAAACACACTGCAATTATTGTACAGCAGCTCTGCTGCCTACTTCAGCTTTCAGGCTGTAGGGGTTCCAAAAAAGCCTTGGAGGCAGGGGGATAGGGCAGAAGTTCTAAGGCCACACAGCAGACGGAGGGCCCCCGTCATATCAGCTGTCATTCTCAGACTGAAAGAGCAGGCATGCGTTCATGATAATGGTGTTAGGGAGCAGAGATGGGCTACGAGACGTCACCTGAACACCGATCTAGCCACACACAGACCACACGGCTTGAATGACATCTATTCCACAAGAGGTCATCGCTTGAATTTGCACATGAACACAAAACAAGTCACCACTCAAACACCAACACAGAAATACACATACATTCAAGGAAAAAAAAATTGGACTCTTTATTCCCTGAGGGCTTTTGCTGAATACACAGCATAGTAGAGCTTAAATTGTTCTCAGAAATTACCACAACAAAAGCCCTTATCTAACTCACCAGGGAAATAGGCATTTCCCAGTGAGACACACTGTTACTTTGAGAGATGGACACTTTGAGGGCTGTGTCATCAGCAACAAATAAAGAAAATGAAATACTTTCAAGGTGCACAATGCATTATGGGTGATATCCCTTTAAAAGGGAAGGGTTTCTGGTGTAGATAAAAGTTAGTCTATGTCATTATTTTTTTAAGTTTTGCTCAGAAACTTGTTAAAGCTCACACCTAATTTGTACATTAATGTGTACATTTGAACTTAAATTGCATTTTTTTCTGTTTCAAAAAGTGCTACACATTTTACAGTACTACGTTATAAATGATCTTCCAAACCTTATGTTTGTATACTTTTTTTTTTATAAAACCCCACATTCAATAAGATTTTTTATTATTACTGCCATAATATTTTAATACCAAATATGATGATTAAGATCTGACCAGACACAGCAAAACCAAATGTTCTCAGTTACAAAAAATTTTTTACTTGGAACTTTCACATGTAGATATAATCGGCGCAGTGACAGGGCCAGGATTTGAATTTTCACTGAATCAGAGGTTTCAAATGTTAACCTGTATGTGTAAACTTAGTGAATGGGGGGTGGAATTTTGTTGAGAAAATTTTAATCAAGCTGGACTGGATCCTTGCAACTTGCTTGCAAAGTTCGCGCGTTGAGCCTGTTCTACACTCATCCACGACAACTATCTTCTGTCATTCAGAAGCAAGACTCTGAGCAAAACTGTCCATAAATTAAAATACAAGGATTTTAAATAATAGTAATAATAATAATAATACTAATAATAACAAACAATATGGAGATAAACAACATTAGGGCACCAAGATCTTAGTAGCATTAATGACATAAAAAAACTACACTTTGGTTTAGGATCAGACATGCAGCCAAATGCATTAAAAGTGTCGCAAAGAAACAAATGAAACAGAATACAAACAAATGGGAAATTAAGTAATTAAGAGAGAACAGAATGCAGAAATCTGTCTATGGAGCAATAATCACCTTCACTGGGGATGACAAGAATGTATGGCGTTGTTATTTGCCCCCTACCTATTACCACTAAGAACAAGGTTTATCGTTCCAGGTCGGCATGCATGAGAGAAAGGAAACAAAGAAAAAAAGTCTAAAAACAAAATACTGCTCCATCATCAAGACTTCCGGGTCTTCGCTTGAATTGCAACAAATTAAAGGTACAGCGGTGAGCAGAAACGTATTCAGGGAGATAGTAGGGCTGACACCATTTCTCAGTACTGCGAGGTCCACAGATATTGACAGCTGGGTGTGGTGAAACCAAAAAAAAAAAACAAAAAAAGGTTTGGAAGCTCCATAGAAAAGGAGCTCCTTCATGGAGGGATCACTAAAGAATTTATGTGGCTGCTATCAAAGGAGAGAGAAGTACTAGGGGCATTTAACGTGGCTGATGTTCAGAGATTCATTTTTAAATGAATCCACTTGAATCTTAAATGCACTGATGTCAATCTGTGATTCTGACTCAGAAAAATATACATATATATGATATATGTATACACAGGAACAATGTTATAACTTTGTGGCAGTTTGTTTATTTTACTTTATTATTTAAATCTGGGTAATAACAGCACAATAACAGCAAGCTATTATGTTGAAAATTGCACTTTCAATTGCAATCCTGCTCTACTGTGACTGTGTATTAATTGCTCGGCAAAAACAAACACAAAATGCCACAAAGTTGAAAGCATGGCTTTTCCGAAGCAGACACACAAATGGCACCTCCCACTCTAAAAGAAAAGACTGAATTCATGAAAAATGGCTGACAGACACAAAAGACATAAGTATAATTGGTTCATGTTTACACAGATATTAAAACTGATGTTTAACTAAATGATGACATGATTCTGAGGCCTAACATTCCTTTGTGTCATAAAAAACAAAAATCTAATATTAAGATTTCCATAAATGATATTTAGAAATAATATCTGAGAATATTAAAATACTAAACAAAAAGTGATATGAGAAAAAAATGTAAAAAAAAAAATATATAAACATGCATATTTGAGTTTGATGTGTTTGCGAATGGTCAAAATAATATTTTTAAAGTTTAAATCTGATTAAATGTCTTTCCTGGCTTTTATAACACAGGACTTATATATAATGCCAAGCTTTTTGCATTGTGATCAGCAATGAACAGTATTTAATACCCCCAGGGACAATCTGAGCAAAATTACCCCGAAAGAGGCTGTAGGTACAATGGGGCAGCAAGCGAGCCGCTAACACATCATAAGTCATGTAAATAATGCTACCAAATTATCATTATTACTTAGAAGAGTTTGTATCAAGCATCAAAAGGGAATAAGGAGATATACTGAGCAAACAGAGTCACCCATTGTACCTACATCTTTAATAACAACAACCTCCAGATAACATATTACAGGAATTTTCAGCTTTCCTTTGGTTAATTAAAGTAGCATGCAGAAACATTACTGAAAATAGCATACCTTTATTAGCCAGTCGCACACAGTTGATTTTTGTTTCCTGTAAAGAGAGACAAATGAAACGTTTTAAAAAATGTTAAACAACTTTGATGTGCACTTTTAGTAAAATGCATGAGCTACATACAGTAACACACTATTGCATCAAGTCACGAGGGAGTACACTAGAGTTATACAGTAGGAGCCCAAACAGGAGGAGTCAGGCCTCTAGATGAGACGACAATCAAGTCAGCACCAGTCCATAGCTGACCTCCAGCAGCTGTTACGTCATCATGCTTGTAGAGAGCATTGATCTGCATCAGTTAATTGCTGCAATACACCGTAATCAGCTCATGATCCCTCGCTCCTGCCCCCTAGCTGCTGGCCTGGACCCTGCTACCCTCTCAGCTGGAAAGCCCTCATGCTTTCCAGGATACCCTCCTCTCCAGCTGCATTCACATTGTCGCGTGGCCTCCTGCCCTCCCGAAACCCCAGAGACACCATGTTTGTGGTCAGCATCCTGACCGGTGCTGACCCTGGCCACCTTCCCTGTGCCCACAGAATGCAGGCAGGTCCTGTCAGATGCACACGGCCTCTGCTTGCACACGCTCCCTAAAGTCAAACGAAATCTTACACCTTTGGCTGCCTAAGTCCCTTTTACCTCTCTGCACCCTTGTGATAAACAATATCAGGAAAATGTATCACTATAGCCCAATATAAAGTATTAATGCTGTTTAATTAAGCAAGAATGCAACACAGAATCCCAATATTACTCTTACTGTTACTCTTAATACATCTTTGGCTAGTTGGTGCAGGATTTGAACCCTGAATTTCTGAAGGTTGGAGCCAATATGCCACACAAATAATAATAACGATTATTATTGCCGTTGTTATTAATTAGTAGAATTAGCATAATACTTCATATCAGCCTCCACCAGAGGTCCACAGCCTCAACATTTTGTGGCAGTTTCCCTAACCTCACGCAGTGTCCTAAAGCAAACTGAAGGCATTCACTCTGCTACTCAATGCTGCCAAAGAAATTATAATGCAGGAAAATCCTCAGGGCGAATAACGTGGGAGCCCCATCACTTGGCATCCCTGGCAAGGGGTAGCACAATGCTCACACACAGAGAACACAGCTCTCCTCAAGCACCGTGTGCAGCCAGGGTACATGTTCACCTAAATGCATCCATGTGCAGTCAGGGAGTACATGTTCACCTAAATGCATCCATGTGCAGTCAGGGGGTACATGTTCACTCAAACACATCCGTGTGCAGCCAGGGGGTACATGTTCACCTAAATGCATCCGTGTGTATAATCATCATGGGAGAGAGGCACACTGATCGATTCATTTAATTTCAGCATCAGTCCATATCAGGTTTCAGGATGCTACATAATTAATTTAAATTAACCTGCAATATTGATTTTCCAGTCACCACTGTTGAAATTCTGCTAAGCAAGGACAGATGTCTTGCAGCCTAGGGAGAGCCCTTGTTTCACTGGTGATGGTGTTTTCCGATGCTTCAATCGCATGACCCAGGCATGCCAGGTCAAGAAAGAGGGGTTCCAGTTTGGACATAATTATAATAAGGATGACGTGCAAAAAAAGAAGAAATCCTGACACAAGTGACAGCACTTGATCCAGGAAACGGGGCCAGTCGAGAGCCCCGGTTTTCACTGAAAGACTTCCAGCAATGAAAAATGAACTGCAGTGATGAGGATAAAGAGACAGGCGATTTGTACTTGGCCAGTCACGGCCATTCCCCCCCCCCCCTTTCTGATAGAGCTGGGCAGATTAAACTGTCAGAGTTTATTCAGCATCACAAACAGCCAGCCCCTCCTCAGGACGACCCCAGCAGCAGTCCACTCTTCTCCGGGCTGGTCAGTAAAGCGCAGAGCCAGAGATCCACCTGACACCGCAGTGACACGTCAGTCCGGCAGCTCTGCCCGGCATGAGGCCAAGCTGGCCTCTGGGAGGATGCAGCAGTATGCGGCGCCAGCAGCAAGCAAGTCAGGCACAAGCAGAATCTGCTTCTCTGACAGCTCCTTTTCATCTGCCTGTTTTAAATGCATATAATACTTAGGACATGTTGCTCTTGCCGAGTATAAACTGAAAATCAGTGCAAGTTCCAGCCTTTGAAACTACAGCACTTTCAGAGAATAGACCAATTAACTAATCTGTATAGAGATTAAGTCAATAAATGTAAGATATTTATAACAACACTGGCCACTCGAAGTCAAAAAATATTTTTGAACTTATTCGGTCATTACAAAGTATGAATCATTTTTTCCCAATATGTTAATGTTTGATTGCAAATTTTGAGACAAAAACAGTAGGCAGGATGGGGAACTAAAATGTTATACATGACCCCACACCCAAACACACAAACAAACAAATACTCAGTTCATGAAGGGAAGAGCTGAAGCAATCCATCATTTTCTTGCCATACAACCTTCAGCCACTCAGCTGCACAAAAACTGAAAAGAACAATGAGAGATCTCTCACCCTCTACATCCTGCTCTGAATCACTCTGTCATATTCAAAAACCCTCATCTTTTCAAAACCATTATTGTCCTGCCGCAGAAAACCAAATCTGGTTTTGGTCTGCGTACTTTTGAGAGGACAGGAGGGGCTTTATTAAAACCACACCACACTGCCAGGTTCACCCAAAGGAAGAAAGGTGACGAAACCCCCCCAAAAGTCAGGAATAGAAGAAGAAAAATCATTTAATGCAACCAGCGAACAACAGGAAGCCAAGAGCTGAGAAGTGAAATGGGAAAGGGGGATAGGAAGAGTTCTAAGAAATCAGCTGTGACTTAAATCTTCTGTGCAGCATCTGACTTCAGGAAATGTCAGCGCCACCATTTCAAAATGCATTCAGAGTAATTTTTTCCCCCCATCTTCTGACGATTCATGTTGCTCTTAGCCGAGTGACATTTACTGCACAGGAATGTACATTGGTAACGCCTGTAGCGATTCAGCGGCTCTGAAATTTTTGAAATTTAAATATCTGGGGAAAAGTATGCTAAGACAGCTACAGTGCTGATGACGGGTGAGCTCCGTTTACTGTCGCGTGTGTGCGACTCTAGCCTGGCTGTCAGAAGCTCCCACCACACCAAAGTGGGGAACTTTTGCACACTATCCACAGTTACTGCAGCAAAAAGCAACTCCTGCAAACTGCTGCATTCTCTGAATCACTTAGGGAGGAGGACGGGGACCGGCCATCGAGCTCAACTGCTAAGGCTTCCTAGGTAAGACATCTGTGTTAATCTGTGGGACAAAAAAAAAAACAATAAATCACCACCTATTTTGCCGGTAATGCATGTTTTATTTCTGTCTGGTTTTAAAACTTTTGAATTTACTGTCCTTGAATGGAGGTGTCCCTGAGCATAGCAATATACAATGGGATGCTAATTAACTGTTGTCAGAAACAAGTAGCGGCGATGCTAATGAACATAAACTCTAATTTATTGCAACACAGCACTAGAAACTCTGCAAATGAGCGAAGGCAGGCTGGCAGAGCTGCAAAGGCAGGTCTGCCCAAGAGCCGTTGCTCAAATTGTTGTCAGAGGTGCATACCAATATATTCCATACTTGTGGTCCCTGGTCTTCCGGTGTGGCCTGGGGACCCCAGATTTCACAAAGAAGCAGCCTCATAACAACACAATCCTCAAAAGAAAAAGTGGCATTCAAATAAAAATGAACCCCCCCCCCCCCCCCCCCCCCCAATGCCAAGGTTATAGCAGTTAAAATACGGATAGGTGGATTATGGTTAGCAGCTCTAGTAATTTTAACTAGTATGCATGTTTAATTGCTTGTGATGGCACATGAGATGTATTCTAGGCTGAAAGATCTAGGTGTCACCACCCACTGGAAGCGCTGTAGGGCTGTTGGGTCTCTCCATCTGGACAACTGTTAATAGCACAGATACTGTGCTTGGTTTCATCTCGCATACATATATTTTACTTAACTATTTGCGGCTCAGACAAAAAAAAGTAGTAATATCTTTATTAGGGCTCAGTACTGTTTTAATCATACGTAGATTAAGATGTTTACAGTGCAAAACACTAAACCTCTTACATGCTTGTAAATTTATCTCTGTGAAATAAAATACAAAAAAGGGATATTTTATTTTAGTTTGCCTCCAGAGTGGGGTAATGGGACAAATGCCTACAGTACCAAATAACACATTTGTATTGTGAGTGGTATCATGCAATTATCACATAGTGGTTCTAATTTTCAGTTGTAATTCTAACTTCAGAGAAATTGGTAAATAAGTCACAATACAGAAACAAGCATATTAATAGGTTTAAAAATTCACACAAGGGCAGCACAGACATGAATAAAATGGTCCTAATATACTGAGACGGGAGACAAGGGATATGCTTGGTGCTGTGGAAAGGGGATGCTTCATTTACACAGGAAGGTCATTTTTGTGACTGACATATGAACTAGCTATAAGGTTGTGATGGCTTCTGTGATGGCTTGCCTGTTTTCACTGGCTGGGCACGCTCTCCTCTGAGATATTCTTGGGCTGTCAAAGCCGTGTGCTCCCAGCTCAACATTACACGGGGCACTTATGAAGCAGGACAGCTGCCAGTTATCTGTGGCATCGAGACTGCTGGAGTGTCACCGCGCTGTCAAACGCAGACCTAAGATTCAGGCTATATCAACATTAAAAAGTAGAAAGTTTTATTTGCCATTTGTACAACAATAGCTATATTAGAAGGTGTGTTTTTTTTATTTTTGCCCATCCATCCAGAGCCCCTGGGGCATTTTTCAGGGGGTTAAGGACCCTGCTCAAGGGTCCAACTGAGGTGTCGCTATTCTGTAGCCCTGGAATTTGAAATGGTGACCTTCTGATCACAGACATAGGGGCCAAACCCACTGAGCCGCGCATGACTGTAAAAAAATATGTGAGACACACTTAAATGACAGCCATGGAAATGTTTGAAAAGGCTGAGTTAGGGGAGATGGCCTAGGGCACAGCTTATGAAGGCGGGACTTTGGAAGAGCTTCTGAGGAGTTAAGAAATTGCTGAAAAATTTGTGCTGATTACAGAATGGACAAGCTGATTTATCGGGTGGGGGTGCGAAGGGGGGGGGGGGGGGTCTTCCTTAAAGGGAATCCTCCTAAACCCTTTCCAAGCTCTGTTGTCTCCTTGGCCTTATACCAAGGTGAAGAGATGTTAATGAAGAACTTAAAAAGTCATTCCTGAAATTATGTATTAGGGTGTAATGGGGATTTCAATGACCATGGGTAAATCACATCTACCCTTTCTTGAAAGCATTATCAATGAATTATCTCATTACAGGGAACATTTTTTTGAGAAGGCCTGGTATAAACCGTACTTGATTCAAGAATTCCTTTTGTCAAACAGTTAATTTTTTGTTTATCCAAAAAATATTTGTGTGTGTGTGTGTGTGTGTGTGTGTGTGTGTGTGTGTGTGCGTGTGTGTATGTGTGAGTATTCACATATGTTTTACAGGACAAATAGGCTGGCAGAGGGTTGCTTCAGCAGGATCCTGCTGGAATGTGCCTGGAAGCTGGCATCCAGAAAACTCGTGAATATTTTAAGTACCGAGCCCCCAGCCATGAATACTTTACAGAAGAAAGTGTTTTGACACTAACAAATACTGAGGGCTTGGAGATAAAATGTGTTGTTTCTCGAGTGCCACAATAGCTTGGTAAATATATTCCTTTATATTTTATTCACTGGTCTTCTGTGTCTGAGTAGTACCTATTACTAGTCGAAAATCCAGATGGAATATGTCATTATTCCATCTTAAGCAGACTCACAAAAAATCTACTGATACTTGGATTTTTTTCTGCTGGGGCAGTAAAGGTTAAACACATTTCTCAGGGCTGAAGCCTTGTATTACAGCCTCAAATTTTTAACAGCTATTCTCTGAAAGTAAGAAACACCTCTGAATGTGTAAGTGATACTTTGCATTTAATGTTAGAAATAAATGGCTTTTAAGTCCATCCTAGAAAAACTGAGGTGTTTGGTTTACCCATGAGCCTTGTGGATTTGCAGGAAACTTGGGGCTGTTATATCAGAAACTAAACGATGTAATGGAGGTCAAGGCGTGCTTTTTCCTTTTCTATCAGAGAAGCCAGTTACCTGCTCCTTACACCTCAAAGCGGGAAACCCCCGGTGGCTTGGGGGGTGTAGACTGCCACACAGACCATCCCCAGTGCTCATACTAACAGCCACCTGCTCCTCTCCCCCCATTTGGCTCCAGGCTTTATGGAGCAGGGTACACCGCTTGGAGGAGATCGCTCCACACTCACTCCCGCAGGCCCACCTGAGGGGGTGAGAGCCAATTTGCATTCAGTCAGCACTCCCCAACACAGATGGTTGGTGTGCAATAAAAAATTCCTTTGTCCAACTTCTTTACTCTGTTAATATGAACACGGGATTGGGGTTATCAGATAGGAGTGTGTTACGGGGTGTGCATATTCACCCACTTCTGTGTCTGTTTCACAGCTTTAATAAGACCGTAATTGAAATGTAACTATCTTCTGCTCAACTAGAGGGGCACCAAGTGTTCAAAGCAGAAGCTGTGGCGTCAGAGTGCTCTTCAGGTTAGCTGTGGATCACGAGCGTAGCCTCCAGACCCCACGCGGGAACGTCGCTGCCATGGTGGCTCCAGAGCAGCTGTGTAACCAGTATCAGGTGTGAGGATACGCGCAGGGAGGGTGTCTGTCTGCGCAGCCGAATCCCCCAACTGACATAGCAGCGGCTGGAATGTCAACACCCATTTTAACCCATATCTTAGCATTTTATACCTAGCCACAAATCTGCAATTAGCACTTCATTTGTAACTATAAAATGGTACCTCTTCTAAAACGGGAAGTGATTTTTTTTTTTCCTGTACAAATGCCTCTATACCAACTCTATGCCTTGATATAGTGGCCGAATTGGTCATTTAGTCAAACTTTATTTGATCATAAAGCGATTTACTGTTATTTATCCTTGTACCAGTCGTAGCTTTCTATGACGCTCTGTTTCCCAGCACAGACACGCAGCATGGCCTTCTGTAAAGGCATTAATGAATATGTCGCTCGTTTAAACCATCTATTGGTGGTAAACTTACCACTCAGCTTATGAAAAATTGTTCAGAGCAGACAATGATATGTGATAATGGTCAAAAATATAGATATGATTTTCTGGGATGTCTAGGGTTTCCCGGGGCAGGATGATAGTGGCAGTGGATAGCACTGTCATCCACACCACTGGGACCTGTGTTTGAGTCTCTGCCAAGGCTTCATGCCTGTGGAGTTTGCATGTTCTCCCCCTGGGGTTTCCTCCAGGTACTCCAGTTTCCCCCCACAGTCCGAAACATGCTGAGGTTAACCGGAGTTACCGAATTATCCATAGGTGTGTTCCCTGCTATGAATTGGTTCCTCGTTGTTCCCTAATTTATGCCTGCAGCCTCTGGAATAGGATCTAGACCCCCCATGACCCTGCAGAAGATAAATGGTTACAGAAAATGGATGGCTCTAGGATTGCAGAACAGAAGAACTGTAGCAAGCAGTAATTTCCATACAAAACATACAATCTGCTAACTATTTTCAAAGTATGTTGTGAATAACTTGGAATCTGAAATGTAAGCTAAACATCAAGTTCTCGACGATTCATCTGCTGCCTAATTAGTGTCACTGCTACTTTAAATGGGTAACAGTGTTTACTGCCGCTAGGCTAATTTAGGCCATACACTGTGAGCTATTGTTTTTTTTATCCATGCTGTTTAACTGACAATCTCATAGCATCCTGTAGCAAAAAGCTGCCCAGGCCAGTGCTGGGAGAATGTGTCTCTGAAAAGGCACTAATTACCTGTCCGTACTGTGCCAGATCAAGCTGCCTCCGCGATGCTTCGGGGGAGGGGGGAGCGAGGGGGTCTGCTGTTAATTCAAGGAACATTCTGAGGACAATTCATCTGCTATCATAATAATAATTACAAAGTTATACCAATTTATACATATGAAATATATACATTTAGTACACATATATGTGTATGTGTGAGTGTATCTGTGTGTGTGTGTGTGTGTGTGTGTGTGTGTATGTATATATATATATATATATATATATATATATGTTTT
>JAODKE010000138.1:878989-893431 GCA_026779605.1 Mormyrus hasselquistii
CTACCCACTGCCCCCCACCCCTCCCAGTCCCCTCCAAAGCTTCTGTTTTTATTAGGGAAAATGGGGGAGTTTCAAATGTTGGCTGATCGCTGATTGAAAGAATCTAACAAGCAACAAAGACAAACAACAGGGAAGTACTAATAAAAATATACCTGCGGCCAGTGCCTCTGAGACAGATAATCAAAGGACAGCTATCATTAGATGTTAGGGGCTTTAGGTCATTCCTGGCTTTGAAGTCCATGTGGGGCATGAAGATAAACCACTTGACATTTATAAGTTGTAATTGGGCCACAAAGAACTTCGCACACTGATAAGATACAATTTAAGGTAGCTGAAAAATGTAAGCAATGAACAATATGCAGTAGACGTAGGTATAGGTTGCCTGTGCACAGCGGTTTCTGCCCAATTAAGCTACTTTGGTGTACTATTCCCCAGCTATTGTACTGAAATAGCCTACCAACACTACTGATGCCTTGCTGTTACCAGAGGTTTTTACCCACCAAGAACCACACTAAACAGTGTCGCATTTCATATCATTCACATCTTGCACAGTTATTAGGGATTCAGGGGGAGCGGTGTATTGTCTGGTGGCACCCATGAGCCCAAAAAAAAGACCTCACATCCAGCACAGCTTTTTGTTGGAAAGATTCTTATTGTTCCTGAGCACCCCGAAACCTGACTGGGATGCTGGAACACTAAGAGGAATCGGAGACGGGTCCTTATGGGCGCTGCGGTAGCACAGTGGTTAGCATTGGCTCTGTGAGTGTGGAGTTTGCTATTCTCCCTTCATCGTTATAGAGCTTCCTGTGGGTTCTCTGGTTTCCCTCCACAGTGCAAAATCATGCTAAGGTGAATTGGTGTTAATGTAAATGTGTTTTCCCAGTGATGGGTTGGCGCCCCCCACCCTGGGTTATTCCCTGACTTGCACTCATAGCTTCCAGGATAGACTCTGGACCCCAGTGACCTTGAATAGGACAAGCAGACGCAGAAGATGGACGAATGGAGATCAGTTCCTGTGTGATGGAAAATGCCCCATCCATCGGGGGCCAGACCACCTGCACAACTCGCGGGAGATACCCACTCAATTCCTGGTAACTCAGCATAGTCAGCCACTCAAAGCCTGTTGCACGTGTACCCCACTTGCCAAAATGCAAAATGTAAACGATATGGAAGCCAAGGTGTGCCTGAGAGGGCTGAGAATGCAGCATGGAACCACAATCAGTAACAGATCTGCACTAACAACAACGCAGCATTTTAGAAATTCTCAAAGGCAGAAGGTAGTGCACATTCTTGCATTTTAAATCTGCACCTTTTGCCTCTTCTTGGGAAATCAATTATGTTTTAAAGACATTGTATTTATTACACCCATTTACCACATCACATGTACCATGCATGAGGTTGGATGTGTTCATTGTTTATAACAGCACATTATGTATCATGAGAAATAAGAATAATATATTACAAAGTGAACGTACATGTTACACTGCTAGTGTCACAATGCTTTACAACTTTAATTAGATTTTTTTTTTCATTCATTTCTCAATTTATGGATACGTGCCTCTGTAAAATATACGTCATTTTCGCAAACTCCAGTCTGGGTCTTCCCTGTTTCTCATTGATGAATGGCTTCTTCCTTGCTTCATGGGACTTCAGTCCTGCTTTTTGGAGCCTGTTATGAATTGTCCTAGCAGTGCACTTCACACCAATTAATGTTTGCTGTTCTTTTTGAAGGTCACCGGAGGTCACTGGTGGATATGTTGATGGATATGTCATCTCTGGCGTTAGAAAGTCACTTCTGCCCTCTTACCTGGCTGGTTTCTGGTTATTGCCAATGTCTCCTGCTTCACATTATTCTTGTGTACTGCTGTCTTACTAACTTTAAGCATGGAAGCAGCCTGCCTCACAGTGTAAACTTCTGCCAGCAGAACTATAGGGTTAAACTAGGATTTTAAAATGCAGTTTTTAAAAAAATATAGAGTGGTCTCTTAATTTTTATTCCAGAGCTGTATAAAGTCTAACAGTATTCCAGACATGTTACTTGGGCAGGTAGGTATACCAGAGAAGATAGCAATGAAACAAAATATAATTTCAGCTATTTATGTAAGTAGTCACCTCATTATTTAAAGAAAAACTATAATTTTTGCAATATACACAAAGTTTGAAAAAGGTTCTGTAAGTTTATAAATTCTTAATTTTTTTTTTAGAAATGGTAAAACTGCCTATTAAATAGTTAATGTCACAGCCCATCCTAAAATATGGTTCATGCCAGATCTGAATTTTAAAGAAGCTTTAAGAACAGCTGCATGAAACACACTGAGATGATACGGAAATCTCATTTGAGGCCACAGGTGCGGCAACGATTTTAGTCACAGAGTCAGAAATCACACAGGAAAAAATTAGCCATGAAACAAAATTCAAAGGCCAACAGAAAAATAACAGGTTTAGAAGTAAACCCAGCATCATCAAAGACGACCATGGAAAACTATGTGCAAAAAGCATTAGACAATCCCAAAACAGTCATGAGATTCTAAGAAAGACAATTTGACCTCTTTCCTATAAACATTAATCTAATAAACACATCCTTTACACTAAAGTCCAGATATAAAACATACAAAAACAGAGGTTATAGTATCTTATGAATTTCTATTTTACTGTTTCATCATAATCGGTGAGGTTTTCATAATTTGTGTCGTGGATTTAATGAAAGATTAACGCCTCTAGATTTCTCAGTCTACCAGGTTCTGAGGTATACCTGCTCCCTGAGCAGATGTTCAGAATGCTCAATCGCCCAGCCAACGAGAGCGATATGGCTGGAGAGACTATGATCCGCATACCTGAGGTAGCAGGTAAAAGTTATCGATATGACCTGAAGATGACACTGATTGTGCACAGAGATACTCTGGAGACAACTCGCACCCATGTGTCTAAAAAGATCATTAATGTTTTTTTTACGGGGAACATCTAAAGTGGCAGGATGCACCATCTGGCAAGCCAAAGACCCCCGGCCTCCTCATTATTCCTTCCTTCGGTGACACTGCCATTGATACAGTATTGCCACTGTCCCTCCCCCTTCCTCCTGTCCTGTTTTCCTGCTCCTGCTCCCCTTTCTCAGCATCCCTCCACTTGTTTTGTCCCCTCTCCTCCCTCCTCTCTTCTGCTATGTCCATTTTGGTGATTATGTATTCATAGGCTAATATATAGTCTCCTGCAACAGACCCTTTGGAAATCTGATGGGGTATTTAAAACGACTTTAGAGAACCAAAATGATGGGCGAGTCAACCAAAATGAAAAGCAGGTACTATTCTGGTTAAGAAAGTGCTTTTCCTGTGCATGCAAGAGCTCCTCCTACCTCCGAGGGGAGTAGACATGCCCTCAGCTTACCTCTGTTCCCAGATCTGTGGGGTATTTATTAAGATTTACCATGTACGTGAACACAAGCTAGTTAAACCGAAAATTGCCAACTGCAGTAGAGACCTTCACCACGTCACAAAATGGATTTGTTTTTCCTTATCTGAAATACATTAAAGCCATTTGTGCAAAAACGTTTAGAATCTTCATTTTTGTGTTTTTTTTTTTTTTTGCTTTTTTAAAAATTGGATTTCAGTTTTCTTACTGGATTTTGATTTGGGTGTACAGTATTTCATTTGCACTTGTTTATGGTCATTCCTTGAAAGCTTAGCCTAGCAGCACTTGCACCATTGTTGTTTAAGTGTATGAGCCTCACATGCACTTCAACTAAGGAGAAGTGACCGACAACCAACCAACCAACCAACCAAAATAAATAAATAAATGTCTGCCAAAGAAATGCAAATGTTAATTTCAAAATACTGCTTTATCGTTTAAAATAATTAGACTTGCTGATTGGTAGACAAGTGCCTAGTGCAATCAGAGCAGAAACAAATCCTGCTTCTGTAGAAGAGTGGCTTACATAAAAAAAACTGCCAATGGTATTTCCTTTCAGCCCTTTTCATCATCTGCTACTGAACAAAATTAACTCAGTATCATTTTGGATCTTTGTTTCTGGAAGTTTGTGTGAGTTGCTGAGAAGTATATGCTACACTCATAATAAAGTCAATTATTAACAGAAATGTGCATCTAAAACGGTGGGAACTCCAAACAAAAAATGACCTGAATTCCACCAGTCATCTTGACACATTAAGGACTACAAAGGCGGAACCTCCAGTCCACCAATGACATTCTATACTTTCATAAACCCTTTTCACAATATATCTCAAGGAAATACTAAAATCAGGATTTCATTTAGGCATTGCAGAACAACATTAATAAAGAGAAGCACAGAATCAGTCAAATGTTTTATGAAGCCAAGATGATGTTCAATCCATATAACAATCGCTGGTTTCTTCCCACTAAAATTATGCATTTATGCAAATAGCAAAGCTCTAAAAGGAACATGTCCCATGTAAAGAGATAGCATTACTCTTCAGACATCAATGCACTGTTCCCCTCTTTAGAGCATGCAAAACACTTATATCAGGCAGGAATGTGTAAATTTAGGTGAAAAAATTTAATTGGTGGTTTTGAATAAACCTGTCATTAGGAGCTGTTCGCTCATTGACAAGCCTATGGGCTAAATGAATGAATGAATGAACAAAGGAACAAATATATAAGCAAATAAATATTCTTTTGTTTACTTATTTGAATGAATGAATGAACGAATGATTGAAAGAAACTGTTTTCTTCACTAGACAGAAATAGAGTACCCCGCAACTCCTTTTTCCTGGATAACTCACTACAATACTGGTTCATGATGTCACAATAATCACCGTCAAGGGTTAAATAATACGATACGGCAAACTCACCCCATTGGCTTTGCTCAAAGCCTGAAAGTAAATGCTGTAGCTCTTGGTAGGCGACAGCGGGGCATTCCAGTACCCGTTGTACGTCTTGTTATCGCCCACCGTGAAGGGCTGCACGAAAGACAGGTTGACGGGCAGCAACTCGGCAGCAAAGTAGTGCAGCGAGTCCAGCACAGAGGCATTCCTGAAGCTGACGGGGACGGAGAAGCACTCGAGCACCTCGGCTGCGCGGCGGGACTTCTGCTTCCGCTCTTCTTTCACTACTAGCTGATAGGCACTGCAAACAGGAATGGGGGGCACAGATCAGAGGAGACCCCACAACTGCAATGGAGTGAGGCAGTCGCTCTCTGCAGAATGCTAAATACGGAGACACTGAAAACTTGTGAATCCAAGTTGCTATTAGTGTATGAGATTCAATGTTTTTAAAGTACCCATTAAAGTAAATCTAAGCATAAGGTCTGATTATTAGAATTTCTTTGGGTTTGTAAAGCCCTGTACAAGTCAAATATTAATAGAGTATTATTATATTATAGTATTAGTATAGTATTATTGTTAAAATATCTGTCTCACTGCTTGCTTTGCACCTCAGCAGTTCCTCAAACTGAGCAACCACCCCTAAAGGTCACTTTGGGTGCTTTCCCACCGCACTATGTATGGTTAACTGACAGGAAGCAGCGAGTGGTTATTAGAGGCACAATGTCACAGTGGGCCTGCATTCATAGTGGGGTACTGCAGGGTTCAATTTTAGGACCACTACTGTTCCTAATTTACATTAACAATATTGACACCAATACATACAGTAAACTGGTTAAATTTGCAGATGACATCAAAATGGGTGGTGTAGCGGATACTGATCTAGCAGCAGAGAGGCTACAATGGGATCTGGATTTAATTAATGACTGGGCTGATACTTAGCAGATGAAATTTAACATTATAAATAAATTATAAATATAAATAATAAATGTAAGGTAATCCATGCAGGGAGCAAAAATATAAAGTACAGATATTTTATGCGTTCCAATGAAATAAAGGTAGCTGATTACGAGAAATATCTCGGTATCTATGTTGATGCTTCCATGTCCCACTCTCACCAGTGTGGGGAAGCAATAAAAAAGGCCAATAGAATGTTGGGTTATATTACTAGGTGTGTGGAGTTTAAGTCAAGGGAGGTGATGTCACATTTATATAACTCTTTGGTAAGACCCCACCTAGAATATTGTGTGCAGGTTTGGTCACCATACAGTACCTGAAGAAGGACATTTCTGTGTTAGAAAAGGTGCAACGGAGGGCTACGAGACGAATGTCTTATGAGGAGAGGTTAGCTGAGCTGAATCTGTTTAGCCTCGAGCAAAGGAGACTAAGGGGGGACACGATCCAGGTATATAAGATTCTAACAGGTCTGGATGCTGTTCAGTCAAATGGCTATTTCAATATTAGTTTAAATACTAGAAATCGTGGCCATAAGTGGAAATTAACAGGAGAACATTTTAAAACCAATTTGAGGAAGCACTTCTTTACACAGCGTGTAGTTAGAGTATGGAATAGTCTTCTTGTTAGTGTAGTGGAAGCTAAAACCCTGGGTTCCGTTAAATCAGAGCTAGATAAGATTTTAACAACTTTGCGCTATTAGTTAAGTTCTCCCCAAACAAGCATAATGGGCCGAATGGCCTCCTCTCGTTTGTAAATTTCTTGTGTTCTTATGGTACTTTTGATACTCCAAAAAAAGTACCAAAACTATGATACTTCAAGAAAGTACCAAAAGTATGCTGTTGGTTTGTTATGCACAAGAAACTCTCACATTGCAAGGACTGTATGTGATCAGGCTTTTTCATATTTTTATACTGTCCAAACATTATAGGTTTAATTTTAAGGGGTTATGATAGGTTTGAGTTTTAAGGGGTTTTGTGTTTCACTGAAACTGTTTGTCATAGGAAACAAAACTTAGCAAGCCTTGCAATTTTAATGACATTTAACGATCATTTTCATGATTATCTTTTGCAGGTTTAAAAAAATCTATTTAAAGTTTACTGGCACTTCTTTGGCACGACCTTTGCATGTTCCTTCTCAACCATTCATGATCATTTTCATCCTTGCAGTTTAAATTAATCATATATAGTTTTTTTGTAAGAATTTTTTTTTTACTTTTTCTTCTCTTGTCAGATCTGCTTCTGGTTCTTCCGACCAGATAGCAATTAATGCTTGGATACCTTCCTTTGCTTACATATACATTATTATTACTTTTTCTTTATCATTGTTTACTGAGTTTGTAACTTTTCTCAAGACAGCAGTTGTATTGTGTTTCAGAGACAGGCTATTTGAATATCTAATCAACAATGAACACATTTGCAAGTCCAACCCCAAAGAAAAGTCAAGCTACCAAAAGTACGGCAACTCGTTCAGTAAAAAAGTACCCTTTGACTCCTTTTGTTAACCAGGATTTTAATGTGCTTATCCTTCAACATGCGTGCTGTGTGGAAGTTGTAGGTACTGAGATATGATCTTTGAACCATGGAGGCTGATTCTCCGAGCCTGTTCCTGATGGGGTGAAACTCTGGTGTGAGACTGTGAATAGACCTTGATATAAACAGTTAATGGGACATTTCAGTCCAGTACCAGCAGAGGGAAATCTAGTCCTGATTAGCAGCAGTAGGGATTCTCTCTCATTCTGCCTTTGATACCGTCAAGCGTAGGGAGTGGATGGTTCTCCAAGAAATGAGATGACTGCACCTTTGTGGGTAGAGCTTCATGAATGAATAAGGACACTTTTTGAACTTACATATTAGAGCAGTAGTAATTATTGTAAATCTATGTCAAGAATATACTTGGCTATTATATATAATTAGGAAAATTCACATTTCTTTGAAGGACTATGGCAAATTACCCATTCCTCTAATTTTGCATCTTTTATGTGATGTAATTAAAATAACCAAAAAGCCATGCTTCCTCAGAGAGGACATGACTTCACAAACTAATGTCTTTCAGGGCAGACCATAGACGTGAGCAGATACGTGCATGCACCTGAGACGAGTAATCATGGCTGCAAAACATGAAGAGAATATTTTGATAATTATAAATAATTTTTTCAAAGCCCTCAGTAGTAAAGAAACATGGATGCTAAAGCTTTTAGCAGAATTACCATACTGCCAGATTCAGAAATGTCTTTAAGTTGACATAATTTTTCAAGGATTTATACTAAATGCTGGGGGCAAGATTAAAGGTATTTCATAAGAGATTCTTTTTCTCCATTATGTCATGTTCAACACAGAATAATTACATCTATCTTGTAAAATTACAGAGGACAGTGCAAAGCCACGATCGCTTGGTTCCAAAAATGTGTCAGTGTGTTGAATATGTAAATTCATACATATTATGATAGGCACACGCACAGCATATACTTCTACGCAGAACCAATTGGGTGTCATTATGTTGTACTTGGCATTTACAAAAACTTCTGAAACCTGCAAAGCGTATAATGTGATAGTCTCTTCAGAGTAGGGATATACGGTGATGGGGAAGGGAGTGTAACTTTCAAAAACACTGCAATTCATATAGAGCATGTGTTATTAAGCTCATCAGCTGTGAATGGCTACCACACCAGGTAGTAATTTAGGAGCAGCTGAAACTAAAAATGGTTATACACCTGCTATGTAATTTAAGTTTCTATTGCCTGCAAAAAGTGCTGAACTGTTATCAATATTTAATCTGACTCTCCAATTATTTTATGACAATTCCAATTCCCATATTTCTATGGTATAGAGGTTATAGTACAACAAATTTTCATAAAAAAAAATTTTATCCCATGACTGGGTAATTCATGAACAAAAACGTACTTCACTAATGCGAAATCAAAGAAAACACACTTTACAGAAGTCACCCACGCAACATAAAAATCATTATTTAAGTGTGCTGCTTTAAGTAAGACACCGCCGCGCAGGATTGATGAGAAAACGCATAAAACTCTTAGAATAATTATAACCTTATGTTTATATTGGAATTGGGGTGGTTTTGAAAGATAAACACCAGTTAACTTTTTTTGACACGATAGTTAAAACAATCAGTTAAAAACTCTATTATGCTGTATATGGTAAATGTAGCAAATCCAACTTAATCTTCCGGACAAAATCGCCTGATTTAGCAAACACACACTAAACAAACCCTTCTGTGCAGTTATTCTTTGAACATAAAGGTTGGTCCTTTCCATCACAAATCAATAGTTTCAAACCGACAAAACATTTGCATATCATGTCTCTTTTCCCCCTTCTTTTCAGGGCGTTTCTTTCAAAAGGAGAACTAGACGCAGGGATAATTCAAAAGAGACCGTGTTACTCTAGCAGCTACAATCTAAATGGAGTTTGATCCCCTTAATGTCTTTGCATACAAATTGCTCTTATCTGAATGACTGCATTTAATGCTTCAAAATATCCACTGGACTGACAGTAATTCTCTTTTTTCATTTAGCAGAGGCAGTGGACCTTGCGGAAGTTTTTTTTATTTTTTATTTTTAACTCGCAACTCTCCTGCCCACTGGAGGAAGGGCCATAATATTTTATTTAAGTGAAGAGGCTTCTCCCTTTGTCCTTCTGATTGGTGTCAGAGGGGAAGCAGACCCCCACTGGGTTGACGCACGGAATAAATGTAATAAATCTAAGAAGCGCCAGAGGTCTGAATTACAGGTTACACGGTCGAAAGTGAAAAATCCAAATTCATAAAAAAAAAAAAAAAAAAACATTCTGAGCTTATTGACCAGGTGGTTTAACGCACAAGGAGGGTAAGTGAGAAGCGGGAGGCGCGGTACCTGACTGGGGCTCCTCGGGACTGCGCCGGCTTCAGCAGCACCGTGATGGTGGTGTCGGTCTCGTTCAGGGGCGTGTCGGTCTCATACTCCGGCATCGAGGGCGCTGTCGCAACGACAGGTAACGGAGCCATTACAGTGACATAGAGTTTCGACAACTTTTACCGTTGACTGGGGGGGTAACATGCCTTCAGATCAGACACACACACACACGTCTTACAGTACTGTATTATCATCGCTACGCATCTTGGCTGGACCCAGGGGACCCCCAACACCTCTCCCACAATTCAAACACTGGTTTATTATACTATATCACTGTATTCAAGCCACATGGACTAAAAATGTCCACAAAAAGATCTTTGCGCTCTCTTTTTAGAGCCACCTTCACTGCCCAGCTACGACAATGGGTAGTGTGAAAAAAACAACTAAATTAATTTCAAATGGAAAAACATACACGAAAGGTCCACTTATGTTCAGAGCTGGGCTATGAAAATAACCGTCCGCCACCGAGGTAAGAGCGTGGCGCGGTCGTTTACGTGCCGTTGCTGCTGCATTATCTTTGCAGAAAATGCAGATGATCCTTATCCATTAACGTGTTATGAACAATGCTGATAAAATAAAATCGCACAAGAGAAGACTTGTAAATGGCATATCGTTCCAGGATTAAAAGGAACCTCTGTTGACGCTCTAGGCAACGATTTCATCTTAACACTTGAAAAAGATGTTTACTACCTCATATTAAACAAATCTTTCATGCTGTTTTTTTTTTTTTAAAAAAACTATACAGTGACTGAAAATTTAAAATGTAACTTTTTTAACTTGTGTGAAATTAATTATTAATGTAAAATAGATATGTCATGCAAAGCAGCATGCTTAAACCATGGACTGCAACAACCACACAAAGCTCTCCCTAAACTGATAAAAGCATCAGATCTGTTCAATTTTGTTGAACAACACAGAAGAGAGATGAGAAGGTGAGGCTAATTGTTCTGCTTTTCCTGCAGTGGATTCTCCCGCAGTTGAAAGAAAAACAAAATCACAGCAATATTTGACAAAAAGTGGGAAAATTACTCCTTTTTAAAAATACAGCTTCACCAGCAGCATCAATGGAGCTTAGCCTGATGATTAGAGCTGCGTTGCATATGGCGCGACCTGAAATTTTCTTTGTTGTTTACCCACATATCTATGCATATGCCACCATTTTCTCAGCATTGCAAAGTAAAATAGAGCAGCCTATCATCTCAAGTATAATAAAAAGACATGCTATGCGCATATCTCGTGGCTAAAACGCGAGAGTGAATGTACAAAAGGTATTGTCAGGTATTGTTTATTCAAAACAGGGAAATGTCAGTACTCAGATCTCTTGACATAATAAAGTGAGTGTCTTTCACAAAGCTGTAGGCACCCAGATGGTAGTAAATCAGGATTGTGTAAACAATATACCCCAGTATTTAGAAGACAAACGCTTCTCCCTCCGTGAAGCTGATATGGAGATGCTGTATTGAGGCGACGTACTGTAGTGCAGCGACTGGAGCCACACTTAAGTTAAATAAAGGTCAAAGTATAACGTGCATGCGTAGGTTAATGCCATAAAATCAAAATATGTCACGAGTGTGCTATAAACTGCTGAAGCATGCATGGCATACAGAAAAGCTAGTGCGCAGGTGACCACAGATCGGGCGCTAACAGCGATGTCAATACACAAAGGGTGATCTTTTTAACTATTCAAAAAGGAGTTCTCTCATTTCCCTCGCCCTCACTTTTCACACTAATGGGCCTGTGTTTCTCCGGAGTTTACAGCTGACTATATGATTTACTTGAGTTTTTGATGGTATGGAAACTCGAGTAAACAGTTGTGGTTAGATGTCTCCACGTTGCACGCTCAACCCCCTGCTGTTTGAAAACATAAGCAAGGTACTTTGTCTAAATATCCTCACTACAAACAGCACAGACAGAGCTAAGAAAACTTTTTTTTATGAATGTCTCCTCATAATAAAAAGGAATACTGCAATGTATATTTCTTTATTTACTGCAGGTGAACAAGACGTAGTGCCTCCTTCATACCCCAGGGCCAAGCAGATTGTTATAAACAGTGAACTGGAGCTCTGAAAACAAGTAAGGTCCTGCTGGCCTGTGTTTGAACTGAATGACAAAAGTGAAAGGTGCGAATGATAGAGGTGTGGTGACTGTGGAATGGAGATTTTTAGATAATTGGAGAGCTTCCTAAAAAGAGGCGTGCCTTGCTGACCGCAGGAAACCACTACCATGCTTACATTTCAGTTCTGTTAAAGCTCTCTGTTCCTCGCCTCACCATGCAGGGATTTTTTGAGGGACAGGGGTGGGGGTTGCTGGCAGGCAACTGGCAATTGGATTTTTGTTAAATCTGTAAAGTGCATGGCTGTAGAGAGCAGGGGGTCCCGACCTGCAATCTTGGTGGCGATGCGGCTGGTCACTGGTGGCCCGAACCCCTTGTTGGTGCTGGCCTTAATGGTGAAGAAGTAAGTGGTGCCTGGGTAGAGTCCCACAAAGAGGTGGTGCGTCTCGTTACGGAGCTTGAAGACACGACCACGCTGAGTGGACAGCTCTGCGTTGGGGTCCAGGGAGCTGAGGGCCTTGTAGGTGATCTGCGTGGGAACACATTTTGTGCAGAGAATAAGCGACGTCACACTGCAAATACCACTGCTGAGAATAACTTTGCTTCCAAAAGCTGACTGACCCATTTACCCAGCAGCGATCCTTGCCTGTCTCCATTAAAAAAAAAAAAAAAAAAAAAAACACGTTCCTTCTTAACCTCCGAGGTGCTGAGCAACACAAGACAGGGGATTATAAATAAACAAGTGTAGTTATAAAGTATAAAAACAAATTCTTAAATATTAACCAGATCTCTTTATTGCATTTACAACATCTGTTTAAGGTCATAAAATGGACCTTAGTAGGTAAACAGTTTCACTGTTGGTTCAACTGAAAATGACTTTTTAACTTGTGACTTGATATGAAAGTAGGAAATTTATTGTACAGGGGCTACTTAATAATCACAATACTTTATTGATCCCTGTGACACACAGACAGGTCATAGGTGAGAGCAAGCTTGGTAGCAAAGGGCAGTTATGGGTCAGATTTAAGGGCCTCGCTCAAGGGCCCACGGACATGTGACTGTTCTGCCTGGCGACCTTCCAATCACAGGCACAGAGGCTCAGCCCACTGAGTCACTCGGCGCCATGGAAAGTTTACTGCCAGGGGATATTAAGAAATGAATCAGATTAAAGAAGAGCTGTTAGGAGCACAAATAGGCAGGTAAACAAAACAGAAAGATGCTTCGTGCCTATATAATTTCAAGGTGACCCAGCAGCTGACAGAGTTCTGTTCGGATAAGAGTTAAAAATATAGTATGTGCTTGGTTTAATTGAACAGCATAGGTAGTAACTACATTCTAATTACTTATGGTGACAGAGGGTGGAAATGTGGCTTTACAGCTTCAGGTTTGTGGCTGTGACTCCTGCTCCCAGCTCTGTATGTCTGGTGTTTTCTTATTTTTCCTGTGATGTGCATGTTTCCTCTTACACCTCAGAGACATGCAGCTGACGTGAGTTTGTGTCATGAACTTGTCCATAGTGTGTAGACACTGTGTTTGGCTGGCATTGGATGGCCCATGCCTTGTGTACTGGGATGGGCTCCATATCCCTGAGTTTGATAAGCAATTGCTGGAGATAATAATCAATAATAGATTGTGTGTGTGTGTGTGTGTGTGTGTGTATGTCCAAATGTCCCCCACAATGTAATATAAACCTGTTTTTTAGACGTTGTGGCAACCATTTTTCAGGTCCCCACAAAGATCTGTGAATGCAATCAAAAATGCCAGAAGTCTCATATTTTGTTTGGTTACTTATGGTTAAGGTTAAGGCTGGGTAGGGGTTAAGGTTGTCGTGTTGGGATTAGACTTTTCGCCATAGAAATGAATACAGAGTCCCCACAAAGATATTACTACAATCCTGTGTGTGTGTGTGCATATATACATATATATTTTTTATTTTTAAAAACATACATCTAGAAATGCACATTTAGTAGTACTGTACTAGGGGTGGGTGTTTGGGTAAATAAATCACTCACGAGTTGGAGGCAATCACAACATTTTAGTGCTGATGTTACACAGTCCAGCACTATTACAGAATTCAAATAAAGCAAATTGACAGCTCAGCGCCCGACAGGCCTGCAGCACAGGATGTTTTCACGGCTAGCGAAGCCCTTCAGCCCCCCCGTCAGATCCCGTGCTGACCGTAGATAACCGCCCAGGCGGAGGAAGTCACCGCTTAAAATACAATTAAATCTGAAAGCAACTTGAATAAAGTGGGGGTGCGGGGGGGGCCTCAGCAGTCTCCTGCCACATCGCCTGATTTTTGAAGGTTATGTCAAATTTGGGCGACCTGCTTAAATTGCGTTAAACTCGGGAGGAAGGGGACCGAACCCGGGGCCCGACCTACTTTAATGGCTCTGCGGCCCGTGGTATGCTAATGGCTCCGATGTGAACAAACGTGCGATGGGGTGACTGAGGATTTCAACCTGATTTAACACCGACCAAGAAAGAGCTGCTAACACTTGTCAAATGAATTTGAATATTCTTGGGGGGGGGGTGAAAAAAAGGAGAAAAACCTCCTAAGCAGAACCGAAGAGGAAGCAAGGCCCCCAGTCTCGGAGGACACTGGGAAGCTGTAAGGCCCAGTCTCGGAGGACACTGGGAAGCTGCAAGGCCCAGTCTCGGAGGACACTGGGAAGCTGCAAGGCCCCCAGTCTCGGAGGACACTGGGAAGCTGCAAGGCCCAGTCTCGGAGGACACTG
>JAODKE010000138.1:893531-918804 GCA_026779605.1 Mormyrus hasselquistii
GGGAAGCTGTAAGGCCCAGTCTCGGAGGACACTGGGAAGCTGTAAGGCCCCCAGTCTCGGAGGACACTGGGAAGCTGTAAGGCCCAGTCTCAGAGGACACTGGGAAGCTGTAAGGCCCCCAGTCTCGGAGGACACTGGGAAGCTGTAAGGCCCAGTCTCGGAGGACACTGGGAAGCTGTAAGTCCCCCAGTCTCGGAGGACACTGGGAAGCTGCAAGGCCCCCAGTCTCGGAGGACACTGGGAAGCTGTAAGGCCCAGTCTCGGAGGACACTGGGAAGCTGTAAGGCCCCCAGTCTCGGAGGACACTGGGAAGCTGGTCCTTTCGGTCTGTGCTGCTCCGTGTTGCCTGTTATTTATGGTGCCTTTTCCCCATAATGGCTTTTTATGTTCCTTTTAGGAAGTACGGGAATCGCTTTGATGCTCTATCAGTGCATAAGCCTCCGCGCAGAAGTGTTCGATTCCCCCCTGAAAGGGGGCGCACGTCACGATGAAGGAGGATTTCAGATGGGTGGCACCCGAACACGAAAACAAAAGAGAAGCAAAGAAATAAATAAGAAGAAAATACAAAATAGATTTCCTGCATGGCGATCGATCATTTTTGGCCTTGGGAGTTTTTGATCAATATGGCTTTCAGCCAGCACTTTCAAAATATAAGATTAACACTGACAAACATAATTTTTAGCCAGGGAACAGAATCAAGCCAATGTTTATGTGCTGTTTCCTTTCCGGGGCTTGTTTTTTTTTTATTATTTCTTTTACTTTGTAGTTCCCTTGGAAATTGGTCCAGATGCTCGAAACGAGCAAGACACTTGCCAGTTGTCTAACCCAGTTTTCAGAGTAAACCAGAGTCAGGGAATCTTTCAGGATCCCTAACTATGTTTCCAAAGCCCCCCTTTATGTGCCATAGTAGACACTTCTGCGATTTCTTGATTTTGCCAAGGAGATGTTTAACATTCTACAGCTCCCCTCCAACCCGAGACCAAGGCTTCGATAAAACACTGAAATATTATAGAAAAAAAACACTGCAAATATGCCTTTGGAATAAATGAGGTCTTTCAACCAGGGAAAAGTAACTTGTCCTGATGCACTCGGCAGAGCGGGCGAGCAGCGCAGCAGATCATCTGCCGCGATTGCTGGGGTCACACAGAATGGCAACTCCAAGGGGGCTCACGAAAACAAACGGGGGCCCTTAGCATAGCAGAGAAAGTACCACAGAGGGAGCCAGATGTCCTGGTGCGGCCGTCGATTGCTCTGCCGTCGCGCCAAAAGAAAGAAAGCGAAGTGCATGTCACCGGAACATTCAGCGGACAGAGGCGGGTGGAGAGTATGAATTAAAGGAAAGCATATCGAAGAACACAGGCGATGAGATGGAAAAGGGAAATAAATGTACCCAATTATATATCTGTCCATTTGACATAACCACTTATCCAGTGCAGGGTCTGAATGAGCCTCTTCCAGGAAGTACAGACGCTCCTTGCTTTACGATGATTCAACGATATTGTGACTTTATGATGATCATTAGCAATGCACATTACTGTAAGTAGTCAGCTATGATATTACCAGCACTTGTGACGTGCCATTTGATACTTTCCACTAACGCCAGGCAACGGCAAACACCCACACAGCCATGGTTCTTGTATGGATCGCAGGCATAGACATCTCATACAGTGCTGTGAGAGGTGTTGGTATGGCTGACTGGTTAAGCCCATCCTGTGGTCAGTGTGGATCCCAATGCCCCAGTAAAGGGATGGGGACACTGCACTGTAAAAATCCCTGGACATGCCCTGGCTGAAGTCGCCCACCGTAGCCCTTTCAGATCTGGCTTCCTATTCACCCCCTAACTCTGATTGGTGAAATCCTGCCCCTTTACCACCTTAGCTACTGTGTGGTGAGTGTACAGGCACAGAACTGCTGCTGTGGCATCATCCTGGTAGGTGCCACACAGAGGTGGCAGTTGAAGTGGTTCCCCATTGGTTTTATAAAGCACTTTAGGTGTCTTGTAAAGCACTATATTAATGTAGCCATTCATTCATTCATACATCATACCATACAGTGTTCCCCTGTGTTTAATGAACTTGTATTAATTTATTTACTTTTCAGTTATTCAAGTATTGAGTTATCTACAGTAATTATTTACTTTTTCAGTGATAGTAGTTATATATTTATTCAAATTTGATTTATGATATTTTCCACTTACAATGGGTTCATCGGAATGTAATCCCACCGTAAGGTATAGTACCTGCACAGGACACCAGATGGTGGAAATCCGGGACGGGACAGTAGCCCATCCAAGAGCACAAATCACACGCAGACCATCATTACCAGCAATTCCGGGACACATCTGTTCGCCGAACTGCATGATTTTGGACCGTAGCAGGAGGCTGGAGCACCACGAGGAACACTGGGAGAACATGCACATAGAGCTCAGGCTGGAGTCAAACCACAATAATGGGGATGTGAGGTAACAGCGCTTCCCACAGAGTAGCCGCACCACTCATTTCATATATATGTATGGATATATAAAATGTATATACACAGCTGAGTACTAAGCCCATTACATTGTCGACAGGTGATGTGACTGGAGGGGGTTCTAGGGCAGAGTGACAGCGCTCTGGTAAATGCTAGATGCTTTATTTTTTTGTTTTCTACATCATTGTCAAAAAACAACTGATGGCTGAGCATTACTGGGACTGCTGGGCGGCACCTGGCCGAGGATGTTTGGACGAGGCTCAACCCCGGCGGCGTGTGGCGGAGAGGAAAGCACTGAAGTGACAAAAACGAGACGCGTGAGGGGGAGATGAAGGCATGCAGAAATGGGGGCCGTTCACCCGTGGAGCATTTGGGTGACAGTGGGCCCCGGGGCGATGGACCAAACAGCTGGCCCGTGTCCCGTCCTGCCGCATTTAGACCGTCACAGACCAGTTAGAAGCAGGACTGGGCTTGATTGAATTGGCACTTCGTGCAATAGGAGTTTCTTTCCGCTAGCCTAACTGCTGTTGGAAAGGCAGTAGGGTGTGGACTGAGAGATGTGAAGCGGCCTTGACCTCAGTAAAACACATTTAGGCTGTCGTTTAAGCATTGCTAAGTGTAATAATAGGCATACGTGGAACATCTCAGTGGAAGGACATTAGTAAACTTGCTAGTTCCTTTAAGTATTGAACGACACTTATTTAAGCATTAAACAACGGCAGCTTAGCTTACAACAGTAAGGGTGTACCAGTGAAATGCTAAGAAGCTATTTGTTTGTTTATACTGTATTTGTTTGTTTTGTTAAAAAATGCTTAATTTAAATTTGCTACAGCTTCATTAGTGTTTTTTTTAGTTGCACAAACCATCAGATAAATTTATATTCCACCCGTCTTTGGAAACTGTTTGTCCTGTTTTGGGTTGTGGGGGGCTTTTGGAGTCCTGGAGGCTAGAGGCACAACGCAGGGAACGATCCAAGATGGGGTGCTAACCCAATGCAGGACACACTCGTTTGCTCACACACCTATGGGTAACACGGCAACTCCAGTTAGCCTCGGCATGACTTTGGACTGGGGGGGAACTGGAAGAAATATGCAAACTCAGCACACATGGGACACTGGCAGAGACTTAAACCCAGGTTCCAAAAGCGTGAGGCAACAGTACTAACCACTGCACCATTGTGCCCCCCCCCCCCCAAATAACAATAAAATAAAATTATTATTATTATTATTTACTACTCCTATTACTGAAATAGGCCTCAGGGTGACCCTTACTTTATGTCCTATTCTTCCAAACTGACCATGGCCCAATACTGCATACGTAATTATTAGATACATGGATGGATAGATGGATGAAACACACCTGTAACCACTTCTTGATCTTTTTAATCCCTTTACTGGAAATGAAAACTTGCCTCCAGGTAATATTTCTGTCATAACCTGAATTGGACCCTACCAATGCTGAAGTGCTGCCTCTGCCTCTCAAAGACTTGAAACTGTGCTGGATTATTTAAAGCCCCCCATTTACCATTAACATTTAAATTAGACACTTCAGCAGTCTTGTGGTATCACGTTAATCCAATAATTGCATAGCCTATCAGTAGCAATTCTTACCCAAGATAATGCAATAAGTCCATATATCTGTATAAGCCTTAAGCGTTTTGCATTTCGACCAGAAACTCAAACATTCTGGCGGCTCGGTTCATTTATTAATTAATTGCCAACAGCCTCAAAGTAATAAAAGGGTAAATAAATAAACATACAAACCAAGATCTATTCAGGCAACAGTGGCTGCTACTGGAGTATTTTAATGGGATTTTATGTCAATTTACGTATATTTATTTAACGCACATCACGCCATTGCAAAGGTACAACATTTCTAAGAAATCCTGTTGCTGCAAATACCAGGAGCCAGTACTGACTGTAGGGCACCCAATAATAATTAAACTTGAATGGAATCTCTATATATGTGGTTTAACGCTGACTTTTCTATGCAAAAAGCATATTTATGTGGCAGGAGGCACGGAGATCGCTATCTGGTGAGAGCGTTCGGGGAGCCGCGGCGCCTGGTAAATTAATCTGCCCGAGCGCTGTCAAAAATGGTCAACATGAAATAAAATAATCAAAAAAAAAATCAGTAAATTAGGGAAAGGCAAGATGCATCTTAAGGTACTGCCCAGGCGTATGTCCTTGCAAACCCGTTGCGGCCGGATGCCTGCCAACATGTCCGAGACGGAGGGGAGCAGGATCGCCTGCATTCCCGGCTCTCCGGGGCTTTTTCACACCGCCGAAGTGAGCGGGGAATCGCTGCTTCATTTAGCGCGTTTTCGGCGGAAATGAAAATCGTTACGGAGGGGCAGACTGGCTGCCCGCATACCCGTGGGGGTCGCACCGTCTCTTTGTCTTCGTTAGGCAGGCGGCACGTCTTTAAATCTGCGCCTTAACAAAGCATTTATGGGGGCGTGTTTAAACCGCTTTTATGCAGATCTGATTGTCTTAATAAACTTGTTGTTGCCGTCCTGTTTCAAGGTCTATTTGCCAGTTTAATGTTCTTGCGTGGGGAGGGTCTACTTAATGACTGCCAATTCACAGCGCTCTCCTACCACAAAAAATCACTACAGCTCGCAGAAGCAAACGACCCTAAACCTTTGTATTTTGCCTAAGTAGCTCACAAGACAGAATCCAAAATCAAAATGGTGTGGCTGACTTTATGCACCTTCTTACAGGGTTCAACAGGAGTTCCTACAACCATGGGTATAATCCATTTCAGCCCCAGCTCTTAATGCAACAGCTGTTACACCATCACATTAAATAAGCAGCTGTCATTTTCCACCATTATAGTGTAAATTTAGGTACTGTAACACATTAGAATGAGTCACCACAAACAGATTCAGGAATAATGGCAGGGCATTACTTATAAGTATACTTATAAGGATAAAAAACAATAAATATATCCAGAGCCTTATACAATACATATTTAAAGAGTAAATGTATTTGTTATCCTCATTTGACCATTTTAGTTTTGAATTATATGGAAATACTATAGCCAAATGTCTATGGCAGGGGTCTCCAACTCCGGTCCTGGAGAGCTACCATCCAGTCGGTTTTCTACGCTACCTGGCTTCTAATGAGCCACACCTGTTCTTAGGTAAATACCAGGGGCAGGTGTGGCTCATGAGAAGCCAGGTAGCATAGAAGACCTACTGGATGGTAGCTCTCCAGGACCGGAGTTGGAGACCCCTGGTCTATGGAGAGGTTTTGTATTTATGCTGTTGATTAAACATTCATAACCAATGACAAGAAACTGTTAAAACACATGATAAAGAAAACATTGGTATTTGCTTCCTGTTTGATACTGTCACCTCAAAAGCATTATTCAGTTTAACGCTGATTAGTTAAAACTGTTTTACATGGGGCTACTCCTACTGCTGCAAGAACTGTCAGTCGAACAGAGACATGAAGGACAATTAAGGCATCAGCGTTTAACACAACGCGGATCAAAGACTCCCCATGCTGGCTGAGCATGTACAGGACACCGATGAGTACTGTTCTTTCCTCACTGATGTTTATTAACTTGTATGATGTCAGGAAATAATATGGGAATTGAGTTGTGCCTTTAATTATCTTTTTGTCAGGCAGGCAATTAACTTCCAGAACATCTTGATAACCGGGCAAAGTTATTTTGTGAGGAAAAGCTCTGTTGTGAAAAGCCTATACCTTCAAAAACACAACCTGATAATATCTATGCCGCAGCTCGACAGAGTCCTTGATATCACTTCCCTTGCTCAGTTGTTTATGATTTTTTAAAAAAAGCTTTAATCCCATAAATTTTTATTTTTTCTCATTCAGGTTATGGTTTGGTTCTCGATGTCATATGGTCCCCATGAAATAACACGACCTGTTGATGTTTTGTGCCCGACTGGCCACACTGATGCTGAAACGCCTCTGCTTGCTTTGCAGTTAAATTGCGGTCATTCGTACCTGGAACCAAGCCCTTAGGCTCTATCAGTCCCCCTTAGCCTCAGGACAAGACGGGATTGTTCTAATGTTCTAAACCTAATTTGCCCGCAGCTTTAACATAAAGAAAAGAGGTTTATAGTTTCTCAGATCACGCAGATTATGCCACTGGAGGATGAAAGGGTGGGGGGGTTAATTAAATCAATGGAAGCTATTACGGCAATTACTGGGGAAAATGAGAACACATTGTATGGGGCTCAATACATTTAGCAGATGCTGTCAATCCCACGATCAGGGAGAGAGAACAGAGTAATTTGCCTCTAAATTACAGTCACAGGTAGGGGTAAGGAACAGCAGGGCACTTCAGAGAGCGTGCTGGGCTTCTGCGTATTCTCCCTCACAGACCGCAGTCCTCCTCCCCTTACACCGCGCTGCCTACACCTGAAGACCCAGCTCAGCCCTCAAGCAGAGATGTCAGCGGCATCAAAAGAAGCATAATTATTGGTTTTCTGAGAGAAGGAAGGAACATACACACACACACACACACACGCATGTGCGCACAGCGCTGATGGCTCACAAGGAGATGGTAGCAGGACGTATTCCAAAAAATGGAAGGAAAAGTGCAGAATTCGTTCTCAGGATGTACAATAGTTAGGTAGTGCTCCAAAACAGCGAAAGAGCAGTGGTTACTCTATAGGTTTATGTTTTGTTTATTTACCACATAGCTACAGAAAGGGTTGGGTGCACAAAGGATTCTTCAAGCATCTGATGGGAACATACCTCAGAATTTTTATGTGCCTGCTTGTAATTCATATGTCGTTAATAAAACCTGACTGGTCTATAATTAACTTTTAAATCAGTGTAAGGTTTGACAGTCTTGCCCCTAAAAAGTGAATAACAGTGAAACTTCAGACACTGAATTAAAAAGAGTAAGTCAGTTTTCATTGTGGGGAAGGAAGACAGAGAATTGGGGGGGGGGGGGGGTGGGTGCATTATGGCATATTTTCCTACCACTACCACCATAACCGAAATGGGGGATGACTATCCGTCAGCAGCGTATGTAAATGCCCTTAAATCACCCTCTTACCAACTCACTGCCTGGACCCTATGGACTTATTTATCACCACCAGTAACATGTCATCTGATAATTCAAAACCAAATGACTCACTTACAGTAGGTCAACGCCCACTTCTAGTTTCTGCTTTGGCAACATCTTTAAACTGTAGCTAAACAGTTGGCCCGCAATTGGGCCTGTACATCCAAATGTGTTTAGCACTTCAGCAGATACTTCATGTCAGGAGTAATTCCCAGAGGGATGATACCCTCTTCGTCAGCTTGGACGTCCTATCGATTCCTCTACGGAACTACGTGGGCTGGTTCCAGACGTCACTGAGCAAGTAGACTATTTTTTACCACTATTGTGACGTTAGCTCCTATCAACAAATCCTCTGGATTGGCTGGCTCAGGTATCGATGGCCAGGATCTCAAACATCTTGTCAGTTTTACAGATGCTGAGTCCATAAAAGGAAAAATAATTGGGTAACAAATGGTAGCTATATAGTCAGTTCATTGGTATTTCCATAACTGCTTATCTAATGTTCTTATCAGCTTTCGAAATATGCAGTTATTTTAGCTAGATCAGTGCTTCTCAGCTGGTTTAGCCTCGGGTTAAATCACAACCCAAATTTAAAAAAAATTAAACCAAATTGTTTTCCAAAAAAATAGAACAGTAATGGTAAATATGATATAAATACTGCAGTGACAGTAGTAGCACAATGTGTTCATGCACTGTTAAACAAAAATTATTTGAATATTGAACACTCAGCGACCCACTTCTGGCTTGATAAGTCACTGGAGTAACTTACATTGGAAACATTACTACAGTATAGAATGTCTGGGACTTCAGGTCTTGAGCCAGTACTCTACTACTACTAGCTATAACCAAAGGCTTTCTGAAGTAGCAGCCGGGATTTTGTATTTGCTAAGAGGTGTGGATTTGAACTGGATTGTTTGTTTGCCATTGTGAAAGACCCTTGTCTGGAAAAAGCAGACGTAACTCGTAAGGTGCTGTGAGATGGCGGACATTATTTACCTCATAAAGTGTGATGACCCCATTGGTCTCATTGGGCGCCTTCCACTGCATGAAGATCTTCTCTTCATATGGGCTGCTCTGAATGGATTCCATGGGAACAGAGCCAGGCACTGAAAGGGGGAAGACAAGCACACTGAAGTCAGTGCGCAACCCGCAACCGGGATGGTCTGACTGAGCATCCAACAGCTATGAGGCCACACATCTCACAGGCATTGCGGGACATCAGCTTGTCATAGGAACACGGGGGAGGGTGGCTGTCTCAGCAGACATTTTTAAGCAGGCGAGAAGAGATGAAGCCATTGAAAAGCAAACCACTGGGACTCAAGCATTATGCAGCCTGGGTCTCTGAATCCCTCTGGGTCCTGCTAACCGTTATAAGCCAGTTGGGGAAAAGAAGCCAGCCGCCATAAGAGGCAGAGAAAATTAAGCTATCTTCATTTGCCTAAAGGCTGACAAGAAGCAACCTGTGGGCATACCTCTGAACACCCTCCCGTCATTGGGGAGGGGCTGGCTCCTTGGGGTCTTCCTGCTGGGCCACGCTCATTTACAGCGGTGTAATGAATTTAATTCCTCACAATCGGGGAATGTCTGATAACGGCTTTGTTAAGAGCCAATTTACTCAAACTTAACAGGCATCTGTGGCTTGTTCGCTTACCGTGGCTCTTAAATTAATTGCGACGGTTGATGACGTCGTGGAAGTGTGAGTACATTAAATATGATAGAGGTAAGCCTGCAGATTTTGCTTCAAGTTTTTGTGGACATTCTTCAAGCTCCAACAGTTAGCATTCTCTGTGGTCTATAGTGTTTGGTGATAGACTGGTGTATCAGTGTTTAATCTTGTGTATCTGATATGACGATAAGCATTTAGGTCACATTTGGATACAAAAATGTGACTCAGCATCGGAACTCATTGGTCTGAGAAATCATGTTCAATTCTCGAAACTATGGGAATGAATTAGGTGTCACGGCTTCCTGCATGTGAGGGCAAGGGAGACGGGTTTACCGCAAAAGATAAATGGCCATATATCATTCTAATGAAAACTTGATTAATTTCTCGCAAAAGACTGTCTGAATGACATGTTTCATTAAGCAGCCGACTCATAGAGTATTTCCTCATTTTACCCCTCAGAACGATAATAATTCCCAACTCTTGGGGCCAACTCCCCCCAGTGAGAAATCCACAGACCTCACAGGGTGGGCGGGTGGTGTTTACTGCGGGTGCTATCCGTTAATTGATAATAAAGAAGTTTGTTGTAGTCCTCACAGCTGACACAACTGCCAAACACAGACCCACTATCCAGCGTTAATTGGTCTGTGTTTGATTAAAAGGCATGAACTGCTCACCAAATTGTTCATGGGGGTTCATATTACATTGCATTGCAGTTCGTATGCAAAAGGTGTTGGTCTGTTATTTAGCTTGTGCCAACTGTTACCCTCTCTTTATGGGGCTGGATATGCATAACATAGTGAAACACTGGGAAGGCAGTACTCATTATGTTCTCCCAGTTTGCAATATCTTCAATTGTCGAAGACCTGTTCCAATACTAAGAACAGAAGTAAAAAAGAAGTCATTCTTGCCCCACCCCAAATATCAAGCATACATTGGCTGCATCCTTCCCTAGAGACCACCCTCTAATGAGACCACCCTCTATGTCGCCTTATAGGCAGACCGGCACGGCCTGGACTGCTTCCTTATTTAATTCCTCATAATTGTATGCCTGTATCAAAGTTATTTATCATCTATTGTAGCAAAAATTGGTGCAAAACTGTATAAATCTTAATATATTTCTGAGACCCCCTAGACCCTTGACCATGGCACAAATTAAACTGCTCATATAACCATATTATGTTCTGAGAAGCAATTCTGCTCTACAGCAGAACAGCAATAATACCTTTTAGTTTTGAGTAGATCAAGAAGGTCTCTGAATTAAATGCAGAAGTATGTCTGCTAACGCAGTTTATGTCTGTTGTATAACGAAATGGGGGATTGTTGACATTATATTTATTTGTGTGTTCCCACTTGAAAATTTTTTAGCAAAACATTTACTCTAAGTTATTCAAAAAAGAAACCCACAAACAATCATTATTTATGTCGTGTACAATGGTGTTTCTCAACCCAGGCCTTGGGGACCATCAAGACACATTTTTGCTCCCTCCCAGCTCCCAACAAACCTATAACAAGTATACTATGTTCTTGCATGCTTATTTTGATCTTGATTGTTTCTATTGGGAGCTGAAAGGGAGCAAAAACCCAGACTGTCTTGGTCTCAAAAACCTGGATTGAGAAACACCGGCGGACAACATTTATGTATTTTTAAATGTGGCAAATAAATGTGGAGGTCATGGCCCACAGTCGCATTTTCCAAGCAGTGCTTAACGAGAAGCTGCGACAATTAAAATGCTCCAAGAATGCTGAGCACGGCAGAACTCAAAAGCTGCCATCAAAAGCACAAGTGCATTAATAATCTGAAGTTATGCTATTTATTCTAAAATTGCAGCCACTGTGGACTACGGAGTTTAGATTTTTAGGCAAAAAAATTAAATTTAATTGGAATCATAAGTACAGAATGTAGTATTAAAAAATGAAATAAACTACTCATAATTATACACCAATTAGAGGCAGAAAAAAAACAATATACACACTGTGTACTAATTACGAAATGACTATCCTAAGATTAAAGTCTGCTTAATCAAAGACAATTAAAATTTTCTACACTAGGTAGTCTCCCATTCACCAGAGACTTCATTTGAAGTGTATCTGTTTCTTCATCTCACTGAACTGCAGTGCATCTGTTATGATACATAAATCAAGCCAAGTTTCTGACTAATGATTTTGACAGTATAGAAATACTTTTTTAAAAAAAGGAAAAAATCTACTGTATGCACCCCAAAGGATGTAAATTTGTCTTTTTCCTTTATGTGCAGTAAAATATCTCTCCTTGATTGAGTGCCAATGTAGGAGGCTGCTATTTACTTCAGACCCTGTTAACAAAAAATATGTTTTTATCAATGCTTCGCCCAGTACAGTATGTGTGTTTTTCTGTGATCAGCCTAAGAGGTTGTTCTAGATCTGTATTTCAGCAGTTTCTCATTTACTGTTTTTTTGCCATCGGGACGCTACATGAAAAAAATGAACCCCCCCTGAACTGATTTGTTGGTGAATGTAAAGGTGCTGTTGGTAGCTAATGACCTGAGGAAAATGTGTTAGCTAAATTAAGTGATATTAAGGTAAAAAAAGGGGAGGGAAATGCCTGATGTGCCATATATCTCCTTCCATCGCACTACCTTCTGATCAACGTTTATGCTTGTGGTCATTTTTTAGGGTGGAGCTTAATGTGACGGGTGTGAATAAAACAACACCTAAAAGCATCAAGCGCTGGAGTGGACACTTGGTGTACAGGCCTTCCCCGGGTTACAATGGGCTTACGTTCCGATAAACCTATCGTAATATCGTAAGGCAAAAATGCATTTTAATAGGTAGAGTACACCTAACCTAAAGTACATCATAGCCTAGCCTAGCCTTCCTTAAACATGCTTAAAACACTTACCAACAGTTGGGCAAAATCATTAAAGTAAAGCCCTATTTTATAACAAAATGTTGAATATCTCATAATTTATTGAATAACATACTGAAATTGAAAAACATTTACCTATCGTAAGGTCGAAATACAGTATCATAACACGGACCATCACTACCCAGGGATGGGGTCTGTATTTGTGCATCTCCTGGATATCTTATGTTGTTCAAGTTTTGGTTGCCATGGACATGTGGTCATTTCTATTCTGGCTGGAAGCAGGGCACGTCACGCTTTTCACTCACTGTCCCCCAGGGCAGTGTTTCACAACCTGGTCCTCCAGGACCCACAGACAGTCCAGTCTATAAGGGTCCCATATTTCTGCCAATTGAAAGTGGCCACCCTACCGTCCTCCTCGGTCTGCTTGACGATTTCCTCGCTCTCCTTGCGGCCTTCCGGGTTGGCCAGCACCAGGCGGAGGCGCACGGTGACAAAGGGCCGCAGGCCTCGCAGCGTGTAGTGCGACGACGTCTGGATGAGCTCCTCAGCGGCGAATTCCTGCTGGTTGAAGGCGTACTGGTACTGCACTGTCAGGTTGTAGCTGTGGCAGCGCGTCACAGCGTAGCCGAAGGTCTCCCACTGCAGGGTCAGCTGCCGTGCGCGGATATCCACCACATTCACGTTCTGGGGGCCGTGGACCGGATCTGGAGCGTATGGGGAGGGAGAAGCCAGTTGAGCAACTGGGACAGTTTGTTCATTCATATCAGGCTTCCAGGGAGTGCATCCACTATCTGAAGGCTCATCGGTATGCCACGTGTCTACGAGACCCTCTGCACGGCAAAGAATTCCTGCGACAGCGCTGGCAGGAGGCACAGTTACCGGGGGGGGGCGGGGGCTCTGATGGACAGCCAGGAACAGTTAATACCACAGAGGGATGAGGGGGCCCTTAAGGTCTCATCCGTCGTAATCCATGCCACAATAAAAACCTCATAAAAGATTGAGAAATACTAGATGGAGTCGCCATTTATTGACATATTGACAGCATAGTAAAATATATAGACATTTCCAACATTTCCTTGACATTTTTAACTATACCGATATGAATAGGAAAATCTTAAAGTAAGAACTCAAGGAAATTTATTGCAAAAGTAATAAAATTATGGGCAAAAAAGAAGGCAAGACCATAGCTGAGTGGGTGGTCCTGTTGCCTCATGCCACTTGGCCTTCAAGTTCAACCCCTGGCTGTGTTTGTATTCATATGTTGCACCTGAAAGAATGTCTTTTTCTAGCTTATTGTGCTAAGAATCTAACCTGTGGTGGACTGGCTTCCTACCTTATGCTCTGTACTGTATCTGCCCCCCCCCCACCCCAGTTCATCTTAAGCAAGTGGGAGTCCCATGGTAAAAGGCAAACAGGGTCCTTTGTGCCTGAGAAGGCTTTACTTTCTTGATAGTCGAGTACGGATCTTGGACACACTCTGTGTGACCTCCAGCGCACCCTGGAGGAGCTGGATGTAAAGCACTTCCTTTCAGGAAAAGCATGTCAGGGGCAACCGACAAGGCAGCCTGCAAACCAGGAATCAGGCCCACAGATTATCATCATCCACTGCTGGACAGGGAGCGGCTGTAAGAAAATAACTGATTATCAGCCATGGTACGAGGCTGGGAAGATGACATGAGGAAAGTCGAGTCAGAGACAGGCAAGCGAAATAAATTAACAGCGAGGGATGTGGTGGGGACCTAGTCATACTTCCATAGACACGTGAAATAATAGCTTTGTAGCCACATCTGAAATGGAGCCATGGCAACCAAAGCAACTGATATGAATGTGGTAGAACATTACAGTATGATGATCAAGAAGCTGTGTAGTTCCACTAAGCGCAACTAACATTAATCTTGAGTAATCTTGGCTTGTGTTTTTCGGAGCTAGTCTAAGTTGTTCGACTATCTAGGCCATTTGAATCCAAGCTGGGCAATTGACTAGCTGACAGAATTTGCCAATTTTTGCTAAAAGCGACATGTTTGTTTCGTGGGCTTGTTGCATGCTGGTAGCAAAACTGAGATGTATGTATCTCAGCGGCCACCTAGGCTAGTTCTGTGACCATTTGTACACTGTCATTGTCTCCCATTCCCTTAGAGAACTAGGAAGGTTGCGGAGGCCATTGAGACTGGCTGGGGTGCGTGGGTGGGGGGTGGTGAACGTGCCAAGGGCGGGACCAGTCGGCACCCCCTGTGAGGGGGTGGCAGGGATCAGGACTCCATGCGGCGCCTCCTGATCGATGTGCACAGCGCCAGATCATTAATCCAGGACTTCAGGGAACTCCGCGGAGGAGAAAGCAGGACGGAAATCAATCATCCCGTCCCTGCCCCCCCCCCGCCTCAGCACCCCCACCCTTGATGCTTCCCTCTACCGCATTCATCACGCCACACTCCGCAAGCAGGCAGGAATCCGCGAGCAATAAACATATCAATGGCCACCAAGACAATTGTCACCCGCTTGGATTCCCCTAACAAAGCGATCTGGGAATGAAAGAAACAAAAAAACAGAAATACAGGATAAGTCAATGTCACTCTCCACCAGCCTATTCGCCTCCCTAGACTCCAAGCACTAGAGATTATTTATCCAGTTCCCTCATATTCTACCAGAACTTAACACTTAAGGAAAGACTTCCTGACACAGGTATGATTCAGTGAGTTCTGATTCTGGATGCATGTTCTTTAACCCATAAATTGGTCACACCCACACAACCCAGCTCAGCAATTCTGCACGAGTAATAAAAAAAAACTACTTTGTGTGGTTTGAATATGCAAAAAATTTATTTAGAGTTTTTTTTTTTTCCCCAGACAGACTAACTAACACGACAGATGTTAACTGTATTCATTTTGAATATGCGCATACCATTAAGTTTGTCTTAAGAAATCATTCAAGACTTCATTATACTCATTGAATTGTTCATGCTTTAACTGATCCACGTCTTTGCAGGACAGTGTTTCCAGTGCCATACTGTATACTCTAAAGTTAAATTCCAAAGCGGTGTCTGAATTTTGTTCAGCGCACATGCCATACATTGGGGAGACACAGTGGGTAACATGCGGCGTAACACCACAGGACTGGGGGTCTGCTTTCTGCCCCCACTGTGCCCATCTTGCCCATGCCAGGGTCTGCAAATATCACCGCAAATATGTCAGTAGCCGAAGCCTAAATTTCAGAAGCCGGGATGACCAGCCACCGTGATGAGACGTTTCAGATGACCGACAACGAAGCACAACCATGGCTGTACTATCCAGTGGTGTCAAATGTGGCCTTTATCAGGAAATTGTTAAAATGCCAAGATGGCCATTTGTGGCAGCAACACAGTGGGCCGTCAGTGTCATCCAGACTCCACCGACAGTGGCATGAGCGTCCCTAAAAAAGCCCACATCACCGCAATAAGAGCAACCCTCCAGTGGAAAAGCATGTGTGGGCAAGTGCAGGAAGCAGGCCACGACGCAAGAAATGCTGAGCTGCTGCTGCTTGGCGTCGCACGGGCATTAACGAGATGTTTTCATTCTGCATTGGCGTGTTTTGCTGTGCCTTCCTCTTCTCACGACAGCACGTCTCTCAGGTAGGCTTTGGGCGAAATCAGCCCAATGATTCTCCTTCTGACTGGCCTTTCTTCCCTGCCCCAGCTAGGCGGGTGATTGCAAATGAATTCCAGAAGCGATGATGGAGCGTGGCTATCACTTAGAGGCAGCGATGGCGTAAATGGTGCCACAATAAATATCTCCTTTGGTGCGAAGATGCCTGATTGCATTCTTTATGCACACATTTGCCGCAGGTGCACGTTCCACGTTTTCTACCAAATATTACATCGTGACCATTTGTTTTCAAGTGAAGCTCAAGAAAGAAAGGAAAAGAGGAAATGACTCACATTACATGAGATATATTATCATACGATTATTCTGCCTAACTTTAGTTCCTTACATGAGAAGCTTTGCAGAAATTACTGGAGAACTAACGTTAATCACAAACACTAAGTTTGATTTTTTTTCCCTCCCCTCCTCAGTGCTGTTTTTTCTCCCCCAACTGCACCTGGGGGATATTAGTGGATTAAGGTTTCAGAATAAAGACAGAAGACAGGTAGCATGGAGCAAGTCATCACCCCGCATTAGGAAATTGGCAGATCTGAATTCAGCGAATCTCAGACTTTGCACCAGAATTTCCCCAAAGATCTGTAGTTCACTGTTTCTGGTCTTCGGGGACCCACTGAAGATCCATGAATTTGCTCCTTCCTGACTCCCTGCCAGTTAGTCCACATTTTAGCTCCCTCCCAGCTCTGGGTAAAACCTGGACTGTCTGTGGGTCCCCAAGGACCAGATTGGGAAACACTGATCTGTAGAAAGCATTTAGAAAAACAAGCCAGAGCGATTCCGGAAATGACTCCCTGACCACATTCAAGCTACTCGCTCACAAGAGCTCCATTGAACACGCTCATCCTCAAAGGGCAGGTCCCCACAGAGGAGTGACAAACAGTCTGCAGGGATGACATTGAACAGGTGCTCCCCTGTCGTCCTTTGCTCTCCTATCATCAGGGCGACCAGTTGAAGGTCCCCTTTTCACTCCACATAAGCATCATCGACCCCAGGACAAGCTGCAGGGAGGACATATGGCATTGGTGAGCCACAGACCTTACAGCGACTTTCTCCTGGGGAGACGCAGAGAGCCATGGGGGGACGTGAGCACACAACAAAAGTAGACAGGGGTTTGGAACTGATACAAAAGAATCAAAGAGAACAGCTTTGAGTGCATAAACCTGCTTATATCATGAATTCTACACATGAATGAATTCTACACATTTGGCCTCACACTTTTGTACCTTAAGAAACTACAGTACTTCTGCCAATAATTGTTTAGTTTCCATTGTCTTTAGATTGTTCTCTTGGTCTGCAATTTTAGTTAGATTTAAAGATTATGATAGTGCATCAATCTACTACTCGGATTCACTTGCCTGGCACTACGTGTGGTTATAGACACAGAGTTAACATCCTACTGACCAATCAGATTTGAGAATTCAACAGGGCTTTGGTATAGGGGACAATAATCTGGTGAAGCACAAGTGCCTCTGTCACGCAGCAGAAACATGCAAATGCAAAGACGGCAGCAGCGTAACACTTCTGGAATATATCGTTAAAATGTGCCAGAGGGGATTCACCCCATTAAATCACCCAGAGGAAGGGTATTACCATCAACCAAAGGCTGTTTCCCGTCTTATGCTTCTTTATTACTCAATATCCAATCTCATGTGATGCTGAGCAATTCATGGCGCCTCATAAAAGGCCTTCGGAAAACACCACGTGGTGTGAGCTCATAAACATGCATATGTATTACAATGCATCCCCATTTAAAGGAACAGCGTCTATTAAAAATATACATTTATGTGTAGGTTTGCATTTACGTTTACAACTTTTATTACAAGAACAAGTACAAATAAAACAAAAGGCTTCAGTCAGTTTTCCTCGACCGACAAACTGGATCAATTAAAATGACCTTTCAAAACATCCCTCTTCTGCAATTTCCAGGCTAATGAACCACATGTGAGATAAAGAATCACTGCTAACACCGTCGGTACAAGCCCCCACGCACGTAAGCCATCCTCACCCACCTGCTTGCAACGACGCCAGGCATTTCTCACTGCTATCCGCACCCAGGGGCACAGGTCTGACCCCTAAAAACACAGCGCAATTAGGCAGGCTGCTCACCGATGAGGAACGGACAACAAACGGGGAGCTAATTACCAGACAGGACCATTTCCCCGCGGCTCCCAGTCGCCCAGCTGGAAGCCCTCACTTTAAAACCAAGCCGGATCGATAGCCAAATCGACGTGCTCACCTGTGTTGTTTACGATTTATTTCTGTTTCAGAATAATAACCATCTCACTTTGTTATTAATCTGAACAAAGAACAACTGCTGAGTTTCCACCTCCTTTAGCAAATAAGAAGTTCCTTTTTTTCCTTCCCGGGTGGGGGGGGGGAGAATGAACGGGGGTGAGGTACAGCAAATATCAATGTTTTGTGTCTGACGGCCTTGTGTAGGGACATTGATTAGCCCACGATAACAACAACAAAAAAAAAATAAACTGGTTCACGATCAGTCAGATAACTGCTACAAAACCATTCCAAAGGTGGTGTTTGCGAAACACTTAACGGCCCATTCCGTGGGGCTTTCAAAAATCTGAATGCTGCATCTGGATCCTGAAGCAAATGCTTAGAGACGGTGTAAAGAGGAGGAGAGCTATCTGCCACAGAGCAACATTAATAATAATAAAAAAAAATAAAAAATCAGACGCGGAGGAGGTCCTCGCTAGACCTCCCCGAAACAGCCGGTGTCGAGAGATCCTTCTCGCTCTTATGTTCCCCTCACCAGTGGCTCGGGCTGAGAATGCAATCACCCTTCTGCTCAGAATCAATCAGACCTACACTCCTTCCAATAATTTAGCCCCACTGGTGGAAAACAACGTACTCGCCCCCCGCCTGGGTAACGAGTTCTCACAATGAGGATCATGATACATCAAACGGCCACAGCAAGATTTTCAGGTACCTTCTTAAATTCCACAAAATAAGCTGTTATATTCATGAACCCAGTCTTGGTTGGGGAGGGGGGTATGTTATGTATATAATGCATGGGGACCTTAAAGAAACGCGATGGTCTGGCAGAAACCCTGCATCAGCAATTAGCAACAGATTTCTCTGTCAGCCATATACACCAGGAAAAAGTTCCCTGAAAGCTAAACAGTTAAAAGACTAACTGGATATGTTATTTACACCTGATCAACCACTCACACGGAAGGCGGCATGTTGTCAAAAAGCTTTATTGTAAATATATATATCGTAAAAGCTTTTGGTACACACTGATGTGCGCTAAAGTTAGTAAGCATGGGGGCAATAAATACCCAGTCGATACCATTAGCACAGAGCAACACGGAGCTAAACGTAACCTTACGCAACCAAAACACATTAGCTTCGACTAAAACCCAAGCTGCTGCTTTTCATTATATTTATCTATCTAAATTGCAAAAAAAAACAAAAAAAACATATAGTTCTTAATTGTAACAAGTAAAAAAACTCAGTGTTCTTTAAACTGTGTTGTTCATCCAGTTAACACAATCAATTTTCAATTTATGTGACGATAATGTCACTTAAGGGCTATGTCTTTGTGAAGTTAATTTTAGATGTATGATGTAATGAGATAAATAGCCGTGAAATTACAGAGGCAAGCCATTAAATTATTCTGTGGAACGTGGCACTAGGAAACGTAAACTCGTCTAACATTTTCAAAGTAAATTGCAAGTGACATTTTAATTAAAAGTTACAAGGGTTATAGAATTGTTATTCCGTCACCACCCAGCATTTTATTTATTTGTTTATTCATTTTATTTGGTTTAAGCACTAGGGCCAAACAGCATCAGCATTGTGTTTCCCCCAAATTTGTCTCCAAGGCAACAGATATGTCATTGCAAGGTTTTGGATCATTTGTTAGCATGGGCATAGCAAAACAATATGAATGCAGCAAAGCATTCTTATCAAAAGTGACCTATATAGAGCTCAGCAGCGCTGACCACTGATGCCCGTGGCCTTCTGTCTGCTGCCGAGAGGAGCTCAGAGTTACACTGGCTCAGATCTTTCCCTACATGCAGCACTAGCTTGTCCAACATAGGTTGAGACCATGAGACTTCAAGGAAGCAGCTCCATGAGAAAAAGACCAGCTTTGGATTATTTCCGAGAATTTAATATTTGGGCAGCACTGAGTGCAAACAGTCAGAATTACCCGGAGAAAAGTTTGCTGTGGCACAATTTAGACGCATAACATGTTTATCTATCCGTTTGTCTTCTGACTGATTATTTTGAGCCACATCACATGGGGGTCAGGAGCCTTTCCCAAGCAGCACAGGATAGGACTGGAGGGGATCCCAGTCCAGCACAGGGCACATGGAGGGGATCCCAGTCCAGCACAGGATAGGACTGGAGGGGATCCCAGTCCAGCACAGGGCACATGGAGGGGATCCCAGTCCAGCACAGGGTACATGGAGAGGATCCCAGTCCAGCACAGGGCACATGGAGGGGATCCCAGTCCAGCACAAGGCCATTTAAAGATCCTGATTAGTCTAACTGCAAACCAGAAGCCCCCATGCGACATGGGAGAGCATATGAACTGCACACACGCAGAGCGGAGGCGGGAAGCAAACCCCCAGCGCCAGAAGCCTGAGGCGTTACTGTTCCCGTGCAAAGCCACTGTGCCACCCACAATATGTTCGAATTAAAAGAAACATTTCAGTAAGAACTGTTAATGTTAATTTTTCCAGCATCAGCAGAACTTTGATAAAAACAGTAAATGGAGCACACCATGATGCCCCCCCCCCCCACCCCCAGATACGACAGACCAACCACCGGCGGGAAAATCCACATGCCACTCCATCCTCTTTTCTCCGGTAGTTCTGAAAGCGCCTTCAACGGAGTCCCGTTTGATCACCCCATATAGAAGACATTTAGCCGTCAGCTATGAGACGGCCTTTTATCCTCTGTGACGTAAATCGACGGGCCGCGGGAGTCGCCATCCCGCCACCACCCTAAGCGCGGTTCACGAGAGGAACACTTAACACCCAATGCGAAGGCTAGGGGGCGCTGACATGCCCAGGCTGTGCATAAAATGCTAAATAGGCTAACATAAATAAGTGGACAAAAACTGCATGCTATACTTCCATTAGTCTGGAAGCCATTTCTCTTTCAAAAATAAATGTATTCAATGATTTGCCAAAAAATAATAACAATAAAACAGAATCAGAGAAACAGGGCCAAAATACCATTTTGTGCAAGGCAATTATCTAATCCGGTGATTCATGGCAATGTGCTGTATGTTGTCCTTTGCAGTTTCAGAGGCTAATGAACACCTTCCAAAGAAATCACCTCCGTTTTGTTTATCTAGCTTCCTGTTCCCCAAGGGTCATGCCCTTTTAAACAGAGAAGGTTCAAATTCACAGCGTGAGAAGAGCGTCGCATGTTTGCATCGGCATTCGCTGCAAACACAATGAAACCAATATGCAGTCCTAAAAAACATTAGGTGGAGAAAAACATTTTTTACGTTTTAATTTACCTTTAACACAAATGATATTCTGTTTTTGCAGTTTTTTTTTTATAATAATGAATCCTCAGTTTGGTTTATCTATTTTGTATCAGTATATTTCATTAAACCGAGACCCTTTTCTTCCAACACTGACAAAGACAAAAAAAAAAAAAAAACAGCATTACAGCCTGTTATTGATGTACCCGATTTCTCTGAAAATTAGGCCATTAAGCATTGCAATTTGCAAGGCCTCATCCTAAATGAGACACACTCCGGTCGCTGGACTTTTCACAGCTCTAATGAACCAGAAATTGGGTTCTGATAGTTTCAGGACAAAAGGACCAGAGTAAGGCAACGTATTTGAGACCAAATTAGAAAACATTTCCTCTAATAAAGACCCATTATTCATCAGGGGCTAGGTGCACCGCGAGGCTATCAGAATGACTCAGAGTGCCTATGAGATAAAAGACTTCCTATCGCGTCTGCAGAGTCTAACGCCGCCTAGATTGCTGTACCCGGCTTCACCTCCAGAATGGCCGGGGTCTGCAATAAAGGCTCGTTCACGGAGACAGGCCATCCTCAATTAGGCAGGAAAGTGCCTTGTCTGGCGGCAATGGTGTCACCGAGGTCCCCACTCAAAGGTAGCAGAGGTGACAGTGGTGTTTTGGGATGGCACCACATAAGAGGCAAAGTTTTCAGAAGGGGAGAACAAATCCAGAGCTAAGAGGCAGTTAGTGATGAGGGAAACACTACATTAGAGCCCACAAAATTGGAGATGCCATAGTTTCAACTTGATAATGACAACTTGATAACACAGGTGCCTACAGTTATTCAGTGCTCGTTTGTAATGAAACCGTGTGCTTTTCACACTAAAATATTCTTTTCTCAATTATCCCTTAGCAATATATTATTATATATGAGGTATAACAGAATGCACCTTGTTTATGACACAACTAATCCCCATAAGAATGGCCCATACTCCCATGATTCCGTAACAATTATGCTCATTTGACATCACTGTGTTTTCTCTCTGGTTTCACATGAAAAAAGCATGACTTGACGCAGAATGTTTTTTTAATATACACAAAACAAATTGTCTGGGTTGTTATGGCAAATCCACAATATCTTGAATATGAAATATTGTTTTAAACAATTACATTTTTCATGAAATTCTGCATGCCTGGCAGTTTCTTCTAAACTACAAGTGTGTTGTGGACCTCAGAGCTAAATATACTCATGGATTTAAAAAATGTACAGTTTACAAGACAAGTTTCAAGAGAGAAGGTTAACATTCACATATTTGGAACTAACAGTGAACCCACAACCTCACCCTGCTGGTCAGGTGTATTCTCCTCTGAGTCAAATGACAGGAAGCCCAGTAAGCAATAACCTACGTGTTACATCGAGCAGGCCATGGACCAGGGAAGCAGGAGAAGGAGATGAGGGTTTGGGTAAAAAGGGATTTAATAGGCACAAGGAGACAGGAGCATCAAAACAATACAATGACAGAACTACGGAAACATACGCTGACGTGGACTTAAATACACCGAACTAATGAAAACAACTCGAAACAGCTGGTAAACACCAGGAATCCACGTCAGGTTAATGAAGGGGGGCGCGGCACACAGGAGGATCGGACGAGCAGGGTGTGACACTATGTACCAAGCAGCCCCAAGGGTTTGTTTAACAGGGTTACAATCTTCTTAAAAAAATTTTAAAATAAATATCACCTCACAAAAATTAAATATCTCCTCACAAATCCTTACTTACTAATAAAACCTACAACCCACAGTGGATTCCTGCATCGACCTTCCAAGACAGATTGTTCATTCCTTTATAACAACAACAACAAAAACAGATCATAATATTTTATTGCCGCCATAGTTACAGCTTAAAGTCAAATATTGTTTACACGGTCCTACTCTTTCATGCCTTCAAGATTTGATTATCTAAATACATTTATGTGCCTTTCAATTCTTTGTTTAAATTTACACACTGACAGGGGAACGCATTTAAATCCTCTACAAAAATGCACAGATACTGTTATACGGATTATATAAATGCGAATATCCTTAATCTTGTCTCAATCAGTGGAATTCATCAAATTCAATCAGTCTGTGTTAAATCCTTATTTAGTCTGTCATGCATTGTTAGACATTTTACAGAAAGGAGTTGCCAATGGAAGCAAAAAATATTTCTCAAAATTGGATGATATGAATTACACAAGGGATCCTCAGAATTCCCCTAAACAGGCAAAGAAACATTCTCACAAACACAACACTGCATTTCTGAACAAGCGCAGAGCTGCATGTTCTTGTTTGAGCACTAGAAAAGAAGGAAGGCTGAAGCAGGACACGGGAAGCTTCGAACGGAGCCATGAGAGATTAACACAAACAGACTATCAGCCATGACCACCGAAGATCTCGAGAAGGTAGATTTGCGTGCCGAGGTTCGATTGGTAGGAAACACCCTAGACGTACCAAGGCTGCTTGAACCCCAAGAAAGGCCTTGGATGAAAAATGCATGTTTTTTCCTCTGAAAAGCATGAAGTGCAGACACCGGCACCCGGACACCGAAATCAGCAGGAATCTTCAATGCCTACCGTACCGTACGGGATATCAAGGCCTCCCCCCTAGTGTGGGAACAGACGCGGTGCTCAGATGGCCTGAATTTCTGACCTTGAAGCCAAAGAGGCTGAACCTATGAGGACCCAAAGCCAGGGAGACATACTACAAACCCGGGGGACGATTTGGGGTTGGCTGATCTCACCCACGTCTATTATTCAATTTAATGGTACTGAAATTAAAACACAAAAAAAACCCAGTAATTTCCAATTTAATTGGCTTAATAGAAAAACGGGGTAATTAGCAACCACAAATGGGACCTTTATTTCCATTCCTTTTGACCAGGGAGGATGCCAGCAGGACATGGATGGTCTGGTAGGCAAGCAGCCGTCTCACAGGGCGTTTTAAAATGAAAAGTCAGCCTAAGGAAGGGATCCTCTGATTTCTGGGCAGCAGGGAATCATTTGTACAAATAATTGCCATTCCACATGGGATGTTTCTCTGAGAGCAAGGGCAGAGGGGCGTAAAAAAAAGAGAAAAAAAGTGAAAAAAGCATTAGGTGGCTTTTTTCCCTACGATCATTTAATTCAGCATTCATTCCTGTTTCTGATGGGTGAAATTTATTTGAACTTGAATATCTTTAGCACCACATTCAAGTGCAATAATTCCAAGAGTATCATTCCAGATGCGTACATAAGGACAGGACCTGGGATATCTCTCCACATGCTTAGCTGTATAACCAAGAAGAAGAAGTATTTTATAAAGCAATACATCTAAAGGCGGCTTTATCTCTGCGAGCACGAGAAAACTACTTCTAAATTACATATTATCACTTCTCCATTAGTCTCTGTCTATCTTAGAGGGAAGATGAACAATCCATGGGTATCAAGATATCCAGCGATGGGGAAGTAACTTAAAAACAGATAATCATCCGTTCAAAATTTCACGCCTCTTGAACACTGGAGCATAATTTTTTTTTTTCCGCCATGCACCTGAGACCGTCAATTAGATGCTACTGCTGAAGTCTTCATTCCGTGCCAGAATCAGAATAGTACAGCGCTGTAAATCTGGAACGTGAATTGAAAGGCAAAACAGATAAAACATGAGGCAAACCTGTCTATTTCTTCTTTTTATCTAAATTTTACACTGGCGATAACATGAAGACCAGCAATATGTTACTCTTGGATAAACCTTTGCAAGGATATGAAATAATATATATTCAAATGCATGAAATACTATTAGGAATGCCCCTGGGGAAAAAAATAATTATACATACATATACACACTTGCGTGCATGTGTGTGTGTATTGTGTTTATATTACATTGTGGAAACCAAACGGCCCCCACAATGTGATAAAAAATTTTTTTAAAAAAACTGATAAAAGTTATTTTGACATTGCGGGGACCATTTTTCAGGTCCCCACAAAGATCTGTGAATACAATCAAAAACGTTTGGTCATTTATGGTTAGGGTTAGTGCTTAAGGTTGTTAATGTCGGGATTAGAATTTTCTCCATAGAAATGAATGGAGAGCCCCCCCATATATATATATATATATATACATACACACATACACACACACACA
>JAODKE010000138.1:928435-958715 GCA_026779605.1 Mormyrus hasselquistii
TGTTCTTTCTCTTCTTTTAAAGTTTGGGGGGACTATAATCCCTCTCGGCCCCCCCCCCCCCCCCCCCCTCCCCCCCCCCCAGCCCCAATCCCCCCCCCTCCTTGTAGATAAGGGGGGGGGGGGGGGGGGGGCTCACTTCACCATGACACCTCCTTACCCCACCCTGTCCCCCCTCCTCCCTTCTCCCACCACTAGTCTGTCTGCCCCACAGCCGGCTCGGCATTGAATTCTTCAGGATCACTGAAAGCCCCCCCCCCCCCTCCCCCGGGCAGTGCGCGCTCATGAGGAGCAGTCGAATTAAATCATCTCATAACCTTGACAATCTGGATATTCCCTGTCCTTAAGACCTGGGCCGAGACCTAAGTGTTAAGCTGTCATTAATAAGAATTATATTGTATTATCGTGGGGATTTCTCTTACCGTTCAAAAAAACAACGATAAAAGGCTTTGGATTCAAACTTGTGGCTCAAGAAGTTTTTGATCACAGCCCAGATGTGTCCAGACCACCTCGTGCGCTGGGACTGCGGAGAGAGGACTGCGTCTACGAGGACCTTGAAGTTCATTTACGGTTGGTTTTTCCTGGCTATCACCTCGATTTCTTCGAGACCGTCGTCCACCAGAAGAATAGGAATGAACTGCCACGGATTGTTACCGCCGTCCATCCTCTGTGATCCCTGAGGCCTGGACATGCAAAAGCTACCTGGGAATTAATTAATCATGGCCACCCTAAATTATTCCCTCTTATTCCTTCACCAGTCTCTTTGAGATGAAGGTGAGAAGATTATGAGAGACGGCTGGTTTGGGATGAACCAGAGAGGGGTTGATGTCCTACACCTTAACACTGATCAAATCAAAAAAGAAAGCAGCCATGTCCACACACATACACACACACACACACACACACTCACACACTCACACACACACATATAGGGTAAACATATCCTTATGTCCCCATAAGGATAGGTAAACCCGCTCGCGCGCAAACACATACACTCACACACACACTCATGCACGCGCACACGCACACACACAGTCGTGTAATCATATCATTTCTACGGAAATGAAGGCTTCCGTAAAATGGCTAATGCCAACTATGACAACCTTAACCCTAACCATAAGTAAGTAAACAAAATACAAGAGTTTTTTGCATTTTTAGTTTTTGCATTCCAGTAATTTTATTTTTATAAAATAGAGTTTCCCCATATGGATACCAGGTCCCTATAAGGTAAAAGAAAATGGGTATTCATCACGTTGTGGGGACATTTGGGCCCCATATAGTAAGGTATACTGGGACCACACACACACACGACAGATATCACTGATGGTGTGCCCTAGCTTATCATCAGTAGACATTTCACTGTAAATATAAATATACAGCTGTAGAAAAAATTGAGACTACTCTATGTTTTTTAAAAAAATCTGTATTGTTAAATCCTGGTTTAACCCTGGTTCAGCTGACAGAAAGCTACACTGAGGGGCAGGTTGCTTTCAGGCTCAAAGCTTCTAAGACAGCAGTACAAAAGAAAAAGGTGAAGCAGAACACACTGTCAATAACCGAAAACCAGCTAGAGATGACGATCAACTTGCCTAATGCCTACAAGAATGCCTAAAGAATCAGAGGATGACTTCAAGTGACCTTCAAAAGGAATGGAAACAAAAAGCCGGACTGAAGACACATAAAACAAGGAAGCAGCCCTTCATCAAAAAAATGCATGCATTTCAAATGCATTAAAAATTTTGCCGTGGTCTCTTTATTTCTTCTGTATTCTACCCAGAGCTGTAATTAGGGCACAAGGCTGTCTGTCCCTGCTAGGGCACAAACTGACATATACTTTATACAATTTAGAGACAATAATTTGCCTAGATGTTTTTGGGGTTCAGAAAGAAACCGGAGTACCTGGAGGTAAGGTGCACTGATATGGGGATGGCCTGTAACCTCACACACGCACAGAGGCGAGTCAAGGCAGCATGCAGCTCGTGGTACTGTACCGTACGCTTCACATTCATTTCCTTTGCAGACGCTTTTATGCAACAGTTTATAAAATTTTACCGATCTGCTAAGCTTGGCATGTCACCAAAGCGATTTGAGTACCTTTTCAAAGGTAATACTGCAGGCCTCCTCAGCGGGACTCAAATCAGCAAACTAAGCGCAGCAGCGCTGCGTAAAAGCAGACGCGCACCTATTCCTGCAAAAAAGGAATAGCAGGAAGAGCGATGAGAGAGGAATAACCGTGTGCATCTGTGTATCTTTCTGCACACCCCCGGTGGAACAAAGCCCCCATCCCTGGGTGACCGCCTGCTGTTCCATCAGCAGTAATTATTAATGGCGCCAGGAGTCCATCACTGAGAGACTCATTTATAAAACTCTGCATTTTAATCTCTCCAGAAAAACTTGTAATGCCCCCCACCCCGTCCCATAACCTTTCTTGTTTATAAACGGCTTCTCCTTGTGAAATGGTGACAGTCAGAAGTCATCCCAGACATTGCGGGCGCCCACAGCCCGGGCCGCTAAAGGCAGCTGCTGCAGCCTCATTGTGTTCCCCACAATGTGAACGCAAAAACATTATTTCCAGGACTGAAGACATCAGCTGGTACATCTTAGCACACCTTGGAAACGCCACATTCCCACACCTATGTAACGCTGATACACCAACTTCAGGCAGGATGCACTAATTAATCCCTAATGAATCTGCGCCTTCCTACAGCCATGTTCAACAATACAGACACACTTCCTGTCTGGCTTCATAGACACAGTGAATTATAAATTATCTGTGCAAACCCCCCCCCCCACCTTGCTGTGACTGGGCCTCGTCAACACCTGAGCTACCCGACTGGTGAAACTACTTGAGATGACAAGATCGCTCGCTATCCCACAGAGATCATGGGCGGCTACACTTTCTCTGTGCCTTCCTTTGATGTGGGGGAGATCCAGTCAAACAGGAAATGCCCAAATACACAGGGACACTTATATTTTGACTTACGTTTCCTCCCCCGGACTTGGCTGTGGAATCCCGAGATCAATGGCTCGTGCAGAACATATTTTAAAGCTTCATTAACCTCAGGACCCACCATACATCTACCTCCTCCTGACGTCCGACAGCCACCGAGGCTTTTGCAGCGACGGGAAGTAAATAAGCAGTAGCGGAACACTGGCCAACGGCGCTTCACTGCGGTGGAGGGGGAGACCCGGACCCCCTTAAATCAATTCCCGGGCAGTTTTTCAATCACGCCCTCTGAAATCCCTCAAAATTGATAAGCGGCGCTAAACTGGTTTCATCTAGCCTCGCTCCAGCAGTGCAGGCCGTAAACGGATATTGATTACCGCCAAAGCAGATGGATGCTATGCTTAAGACCGTAGGACAGCATAGAGCGCGGCTCTGCCCGAGCCCAACAGCACCACTGCACGCTCAGTCGGAAGAGACCACCTTGCATGCACCCAAAAGTAAACACCCAAGCATTGTAATTAAAATACTTAACCACTCACTCTGTTCGGCCTCCCCTGCCTCCCCGACGAGGGCCATCTGGTTCCAATTTAACACCCCAGTGAAGGTATCCGGCCGCTATCAAGTGACGCAGTGTAGCCTAAACCAGCCCCCCGAATCAAGGCTCGCTCAGCCCTCTGCCCCCACTACCAGCAGACAAACAGATTTTAACATGAATTTTATCTACCAGTGAATGTTTACCAATGTACGCTCCACATATTTTTCTCAACTGCCACCCTAATAATAGATTCGAAAAAAGGAAATTATGAGCAGTTTTCCACATTGCCAATTTTGGTGTCCTGTTTTTGTTTTATAATGATATAAAATGTTCAGCTATTAAATACGCTCTTACGTGAACGTGGCTTCTTGTGCTGAATCAGATTGGATCGTTTTATTGGTTGATTGGCTCCTTCCAAAATATATCGGCTGAAATGCAGTAACGAAGCCCAGGAGGTTTCCAAACGAGAGCTGTGGAACTTCCTTGACATCCACAGCTGTTATTTATGTCCAGGTTTCATAATGGGGGCATTTTAATCCCTCTCAAATCAATGAAGCAGTAGCTGCATTTAACTAATGGCAAGTGACTAACATAGAGTTTATCATGTAACATATCTAAATGGTGAGATCAGTGCCATTTTCTTTGTTGACATTATACACTGTACATTGCATTTCCTTTTATATATATACAGTATATGTCTGTGTTTTTTTCCTGGAGAAGATTAAGCTCTTAAGGGGCAGAGAACAGCCTGGTGATGCTGGCCGAGATAATGATGGGTTTGGGGACAGATAATGATTGGTGCAGCATCCAGCTGGGCCCTGATTGATAGCTAATACCCACCATTAGCAGCCTTACCTTTCACGATCAGCTCAGCGTAGTTGGACACCCCCGATCCGCCGTCGGAACGGATGACGCATCTGTACTTGCTGACGCTCCTCTGCGCCGTGTCGGCCACGCTGACGGTGGCAGAGAAGCGCCTGTGGTTCACCACCCTCGTCACCATCAGGGCCGTGTCCTTCCCATTCCACTGCTACGAAAGGAACACATCCTTCTCAGCTGACAGTTCCGGGCACCAACACACCTGCGGTCCCTGGTTTTTCGTGCAAGTTTGTTTTGAAAACATGCAACAAAAATCTCACCATGAAAAATAGAGGTTCAAAAAAATCTTGAATTAACTCATCAGTTATATTGATTCTCAAATTGATTCTTGTTTGGCAAGTGCGTAATATAAGCGGCAGTAAAATATCCTGTGTTTACACAAGAAGTATAAACACACAAAAAAGCCAAATGGCCTGCGTTTGTCCAAGTGAATTATTTGACATGCTCTCAGATGTTGGCTCCTGCTTTAATTTTTTAATATGGTCCAGTTATGGAGAGGAAACATATTCCATTGTGACATGCAGTATTCTTTGCAGGATGTACTCATCACAAAAAGCACAAATCAAACAAGAAGACACACTTTACTTGGGATGAAAACTAACAAACTGCTCCTCCCATAAGTACAGAAGCGCTTGGACTTCCATGTGGAACCAAAGAACACCTACTCTAGCATCTCGTCTATGACGAGTTTCTACAATAGTGTTACTACCATCAGTAATGGCACATAATGTTTAGTTGTAATTAGTTGTATTACTTGTAGCAGTTGGTAGTTTGAATATTTACCATTAGTGTTACTTTTATTAATAAAGTTAGTAGTTGTATCTTCTGTAAAACTAATAGTAGTTAAATTCTTCAAAATATCACTAGTGTGCAGCACAAAGCTGTGAGCATTCCGTATGGAGCAGTGCGCAGTATGGAACTATGTGTGCAGTATAGAGCAGTGTGCGTTACAGTGCCGTATGGAGCAGTGCGCAGTATGGAACTGTGTGTGCAGTATAGAGCAGTGTGCGTTACAGTGCCGTATGGAGCAGTGTGCAGTATGGAACTGTGTGTGCAGTATAGAGCAGTGTGCGTTACAGTGCCGTATGGAGCAGTGTGCAGTACGGAACTGTGTGTGCAGTATAGAGCAGTGTGCGTTACAGTGCCGTATGGAGCAGTGTGCAGTACAGAGCTGCATGTACAGTACAGAGCTACAAGTGCTGTAACAAGCAGTGCGTGTTGATGGCAGCCTTATTCGCCTCAGCAGATGGTCAAAAGAGGCCCTTGTCTTCTCAGGAACAATCCATCCACTTTGCTATCATCCACCCCACAAACCAGTTACTGTTTACAGTCATCAATATGTTAAAATTAGTGGACTTTCACGTTACTTCTCATTTACATCATGTGCAGATAGAGAAATGCCACTGGAGCTTCCTGAATGTGATCCGAAATGCCAAGCGTGACAGATGGATGAATGTGGCTCAACTTGAGAGAGATTTTTCATTTAATGATTTATTTTATTTTCTTTTTCCACAGATGATAAGAGTCACACAAGCACACATTTTCAAACTAAGTGTAGGGAAACATATAAAAGTCACGTGGGGGCAAATAGAGCTTCTTCAGTCAGCGATTCCTCTCTCCATCCTCTCAGAAGGCTAAACAGGAAAATAAGCACTAACATGGCAGACCCAGGACCTTGTGAAGACTGAAGATTTTGTTTCAAGGTGTCGAATAGAAGGTGGGGTGGTGGTTGTGGACCTGTGGGCCCAGGATGCCGACCCACCTGCAGCCATAGCTTGTCGTGCTGGGACCACTTGCCCCCGGCGATGCACTGGAAGGTGGCATTCTGGCCGACATTCACCTCCACGTTCTGCAGCCTCAGGAAGTGCGGGGCCTTCCCTGCCAAAGGCACACGGTGCAGCCCTCAGTGAGGAAGCTACAGCCTCGCACGCCTTTATCCTTTATCCACACCCTCCATCTCCGCCTTTATCCATCATGCAGCACAATATTTTCACTGATGCAGCTTTGGTTAAGCGGTCCAGAGGGACAATAGCTGGGCTATGTTCCTGTATCATGTTCGTGTGTCATGTTCCTGTGTGACACCTGCCTACTTGCTTAATATATATATATATATGGGCCAAAACTCTGTCTGAAACTAACAGACTGATACAGCCTGAAAAGTCTTTTTTTTTCCTGTTTGCCTGCAAACTCCCATTAAATTCTTGCAGCTTTCAGCACTATGGCTATTTCACGACTTTGGTCCCCCCCATTACTTAGAACTGATGCCGAAACGAACAATCACGGGTTATCAGCCGGCAAATACATTTCAAAATGATGTGTCCTTTGACGAAATATTAGAAAACATTGAAAAATATTGATTGTAATCTTCTGTAACTTCTGTGATGCGTTGCTTTTCACTGAAATCACGTTGGTGTTCAAGATCAGCACTTAAGTTTTTAAGTTGGGCCCTCAAACGCAACAGAAACTAGGACAGTTTCTCTCCAAGACACGACGCGGAGCCATTCTGCTGGATCGGAGTGGCGGAGGGACGTGGATGGGTACATTTCCAGCATCGCAATCTATCCCCTCCTGTCCCCCTGCCTCCGTACTCACGGCCATATTTGTGCACTAAAGCGACGACCTGATCGTCCCGCGGACTAGCCAGGGGAAAAGGGGGGGGGGGGTCACTCACGGCAAGGGTGTGCCAGAACTCTGACTTCATCCACTGCGATGAACCCAGGGTGGCCCTGCAAGGACACAGCCTCGAAAATCACCTGTCAGAGAAAGATGGATGGAAGGAGAGAGAGAGACAGGGATGGAATAAAGTTACCTGGCTGTGAGATTCAGGATTGGTTTTGTGTCTTTTATGTGACTTTGTGTGAGTGGGTAGGTGTACTATTACTATTATTATTAGGAAAATTTTCAGAAAATGCATCCAAGAACACAGCTCCTGAAAAACTGGGTTTTATAAATGCAAAAAACTTTATTAGTTTATTCATAACTGATCTCCTGATAAAAAAGACTTTCAATTCTTCCACTTTTTTCTCTGTTTTTTGGGGTGACGATTGGTTATTACAATGAAGAGTCATGGGTCCCTAGAGGATAATATGATTTCAGACATGAAATATACTTCGATAAAATGACTAATCTCTCACAAGTACAAAGTTTTGTTTATTGCCAATTTTTTTGGAATCACTTACACCAAGTATAAGGCAAATGTTTCTCAAATGTCATTATCCTGCCTGCCATTAGGATCAGTGACTCCAGGGTCAGATAACCGAAGATGCCACCATCTTCAGTGTAAAATTGCACTGGTCTGCCATTTAAAAATGCAAGAAGTAGCCCTTCCTTCTCCATGAGTGCTTTGGAATCGATCGAAATCCTTGTGATTCATTCCTCACCTGAAACCAGACAGCAGAAAATCTGACGTTTTCCGGATTTCATCCAGGTCCGTACATCAGACATACAGTACTAAGCAAAGATCTTTACTGTCATGTTAACAGTCAGATAAAATTAGGTTTAAATAATCTATGCATAAAACTCTGTTATTATGTCTGTCAATGTGTGTCAGCTTAACCATTTTGAAACCTCTCCAAAAGTAAAGCCCAGTATTTACAGTAATCATGCAACACATCAATGTATTTTTTAACTCTACTACCATCATAGCATTTAGATAATCAATACCTCCTAAAGTTTGAATTTAAATGGTCAAATTTAACAAAAACAGGGAATGGCTGGTGAGCCCCAGAAGAGATATTCAGCAAGATATCAGTAACTTTTTGGAGAATAGAAGTTCATGTTCATTTTTATTGTTCTACTGTTAAATTGTGTTTTTTTTCTGAGAAAATATACACTTACTACTCAGATAAATACCTTTAAATATTTCCTTTTACTGCCTAAGACTTTAGCACAGTTCTGTAGTTCTGTGATCCTATTAAATCTCAGCTGTTATTTACCCAGACTTGTCCAGCTCAGGGGGCGAACACATCAGACTAAGACTCAGGCCAAGGCCCCAGAGCAGGAGGGCACTGAGTCGTGATTGGCAGAGACTGAACAACTTCTGTGGTCACGACGGAAACCAGACACCCCAGCAAGTTCCCGGCTCCCACGGTCTTCCTAATCCTGTTTCGGCTTCACAGATGGCTCCCAAACATGCCACTGACATCTCTTTGCTCAAAAAATATCAGCCGCTCTGGCAACCATGTTTCAGGTGTCCTTCAGATAAGATCAGACGTCCCGCTTCTTGGTGGGCAGTACGGAGGGTCTTGTTTATAGTTGGCATGGTGAAAGTACCTCGGCGTGAAACAGCAGAGCAGGCAGCAGAACCTTGAGACCGGATCCACCTGAGCGGGACGACTTCCAGCAACTCCAGCCTGCTCAGGAGCCAGAACCCACATCAATCGCAACCGAAGCCACGCAGGCGATGGACCTGTGACACTCACCCACTCGGTACGCCGTACGTGTGTGTCTGTGTGTGTCTGTGTGTGTGTGTGTGTGTTAGCCAAAACAATCGAATGTGGCCTCCTACTGAGTGTGGGCCTTCTCGATCAGTAAATCTAAGCTTTCCACTCTGGCTGTTATTCCTGCGTCCCCCAAAGCACTCCCGATTTGGTTGCAATGACATATGATATGCGCATGGTGGTGGTACCTTTCTTGACAATAGACAAAACAAGCCTTGAGGAGACTGCATTTCAGGATCGAGACAGTGTTGGGGCGTCCACCAAAAGGCTCAGCAAACACAACTTTACAATGTTATTAAATAAACTCCATAAACAGACCAAAACCATAAATACACTGTCTCCTTCTGGTTAGGATCAGAGACTGTAGCGCGGAGGAGGTTCTCTCCTCACAATCACAAAATTACAATAATTACAACAATCTTTTTTCATTACTGTATATTAAGTCTTTCAGTCTGGGGTAACATTTCTGGATGATTTTATTATTGCAATTAGGTCCAATCCATTGGCAGTATACTGCATGCAGATTGTTGCATATAGTTTTATACTTCTTCTTCTGCTTATATTCCAAACATGTATCCTGCACAGGGTTAGGGGTTGACCCAAAGCCTATCGCAGGCTGCACAGGGCACAAAGCAGGAGAACACATGCAAGATGCAGTATGGGCACGTTGGAGAAGCCAGGTCATATGTTTGTGTTCACGCTGCAGGGGGAAACACCGTAACACAAGGAGAACAGAACAGGCGAGAGAAAACAGTGCTACCCACTGATCCGCCGTGCTGTATAGCATAATGTCAGTAACCAAGGAGATGCACCCTGCTTACATCAGACAGGGGCAGATTTGTCCAAAATTAGCCCAGACAGATGGATTTTGACTTTGGCCTTAGCTGAAATCTTCTGGCATCCGGTTTAATTGCATCCGGTATGACGAGTAAATGCTGTATTCAGAGTGCCGTCCAAATGTCAGGACATCTCTTTCTAGACTTTTCCCTTGACCGTGTCCAAAAAAAAATGTAAAGCGGGCGAAGAGCAGGAACCCGCGGAAGGATCTCGAGTCCGAGACAGTGGTGCTTATTAATCACGCCATTGTAGCAAAACGACTGAGCATCAAACGCCGCTTCTTCGTTTGGTCCCGTTTGGTGAAATTTTTCCTGGAAGTCTGCCAGATGGGCCGCCAGTTGTTAGGCATGGGGGACGTGTCTGGGAAGTCGTAAAACCCCCGACCAGAGTAACATGAAAGACAGCGCATAGAATGAATCCCAAGGAGATTCCTAATTACCCATATTAATGCTGGGCTTCTAGGGGAAAAAAAAAAACGAGTTGTCGTTCATAACGCAACAGCCCGTCTGCAAACAGATGGCGGCAAACGCTGGGATACGGCGAGCAGGAAAGTAATTACCGCTATAGATACGTAAATACTGCCGTGCAACAGCAGCACCCCCATGGAACCAGCATGGCCAGCACTCCGACTAACTAAGCGCTACTAGGTGACCCCGCAGTATTCGATCACCCCCTTGGAATTATGATCTTTTGAACCTAATCAATGTGATACCTGATTGTGTCTTGCAAGTCAACGAGCAACAATTCTCCACACCCACAGATTTAGTGCAGACCTCGATTCTTGTATGCCAAAAAAAACTCTCAAACACGTCTTTTTAGTTCGAATACATCGTTGTACTTTTTAAAGTTCAACAGCAAAACTTGAACTTTCAGTTTCAGATTTTTTTTTTCAAATTAACGAAACTTTTGGCCCTAATTTAGCTCCATATTCTTGAGCCACGGTTCGGTTCATATTTATTTATTTTTATTTCTTTTTGAGGCGGGTGGGAGGTGACTAAGAATAAATAAGGAAACATTTCTAGGTTTTATTAATCACCAACGATTTGGAACACTAAAGAGGATAATCATCCATCAGGAGCTAACGAAACTAGCCCAGCTTTTACCACAGGCGCGATCACTCAATTATGATTGGCGCAAAATAGTCACATGACCAACATAGTTGGAAGATGATGAAATAGGTGTAATATATAGGGTAGTAATCTTTCCCTAACTTTAAATAGAATAATAATTTAGTGATTTACGTGTTACATTGTTAATTGAGAAATGAAAAATGACTTTTGTGACATTAGTAACATAATGAGCTCAACAGGCTGCACCTGCAGATTTTGCAGTGGATTTGGTCGGTAGGGATGCGGGTGACAGATGTTTGTATCAAGGATTCGTTCTTGATTTTAGAACCATTATAGCATTAGTATTCTGGCACCCACCTGGTAGGAGTTAGGCCAGAAAGTGCTGATGGCGAGCTCAGCCTTCACCCAGCCATCAGTGGTGGACGAGGAAGCATTCCACACAGGGTTCCCCTGCGGGCCCTCGTTCACCTTGATGTAGACGTTGAGGGCCCCGGGGCTGGAGCCGTCTCGGCTGGATAGCGAGTAGTGGAAGTCGATGCAGTGCGTGTCATTCTCCTTGAGGGTTGGCAGGAGCAGGTGGGCCTTCTGCCCTGATGCCCGGCCTGAGGCGTTGACCACCATGAAAGAGCCTGAGCAAAAGAGAACATGCTCAGGTCAATATCTGGCGTGACTGCAAAAGCCTGAAGTTAGCTTCTCAAAGTCACAATGTAAACACAGTGTCTCTGACTACACATACTCTTTTGTATGTGAGGTCGTTCCCTCCTTCTAACAAATTGAGATGAAAGTTAGGGAGGACAAAGAGGCCACAGGGGAGGGGCAGGCTTAACAGACAAGTCTCTCTACTAGGGTAGCCACTTTTGATCTTCAGAAACAGAGGATGCCACCACCCCCCCCGATGTCCCCAACAATGTGCTCAGGTGGGGAGTGGTTGCAATTTGCAGAGCGGGGGGAGAGGTCATGAAATTAGCACACATCACGTCCTGTATTAGTTCAAACAGGGACACGGCTTTTTATTTTTCAATACGGCCCGACCCCATTAACTACGGGATGGGTGGCAACTCAAGTTTTCTCAGTGGTCCAACAATGGTCCAGCCCGCTGGATATTCCTGGTTTGTCGCTTTTATTTAGACAGCCAAACAGTTGGTTCTTTTATCCTCATATGAGCCACCCATCTGTTGCCTTCCAAGCATACCAATAAAATTGACCTCATATCCTCCAATTCCTGTGTCCCACGGATGTGTTCACCACCGCCCAGATTACATCTGTCCCACAAGGTTTCACTTTTTATTTGTGGCATTCCAAGTAGCATCTACATACTATAATGCCGCCCCATGTATGAAATGGGGAATCACTGAGTGAATAAGGATTTTGCAGGTATTTCAAAAACTTAACAGAACAGCAATTAGATGATTAGCATGAGCAGTTAGCGGTGTACCTCTGCTGAAATTACAATAATTCACTGTGATTCCACTCAATTATTTCATCAGCCTCACTGTATCATGTTGGAAACTGTGAAATTAAGTATTTGACCCTGTTCAGATGGAACCTGAATCTCTTCTACTACTTACATTATTCCTATTCCTGCAATTTATGCGAAGGAAAGAGAACAAAGCCTGGCAACAAAAATAATAATGAACAATCAGGAGCTCCTCAGTTATTTTACTTGAATCACTTTCATCAGATCTAAAGCTTAAATTTATGGATATGTCACCCCATTATGTCTCACAGTTTCAGGACTGATTGTGACCCTATTTGTTTAATTGCCAAACACAGATCTCCTGCCAAACCACTCATCCTACTATCTGTTACATTGTGAACACAGAATCTCCCCATCAACATGGAGTGGACAGTCTCTGTGTACCCAGCTGTGGGAAAGGTCCAGTACTTCAGACTGACGTCTTTTCCTGCGGTGCAGAAACACGGTGCAGAGACAAGTAGTAGAGTTGAATATTAAATAGACCCCCCCCCCTCCCCGATTTATAATCTGATCTCAACCTTAATCCCCCCCATTACACGGTATCAGTTCACTCAGAAGTGGCTTTTCCAGATTCGCAGTACAGTCACCAGTGTGTAAGTCTCTCGCAAGCAGGAGGGCTTTGCTCTGCTCTCCAGCAATGCTATCACATTAGCACATTTAGTGCATGCAGACATACTCCAAAGAGCAGGGGTGTCAAACTCCAGTCCTGCTGGGCTGGAGCCCTGTGTAGCTTAGTTCCTACTAGTTTTCCTGTTACACCACAAAGGATTTAGCTCAAGAGCTGTGTGGTAATTAGCACAAGGAGTTGCGAGGAGTTGAATCAGGCGTGTCAAGTGAAGGGAAAGCCAAAAATGTGCAGGGCTCCAGCCCCCAGGACTAGTTTGACACCCTGTACCAGATGCAGCATTACCATGTTTTCTTTAGTTCTTTTGGGGTTGCATACCTCCAACCTGGCTTTCGTTGATCCTGGGTTGGAGTACCATTCAGTGAGAATAAAGTGTGCCAGGCCATGCCCTCAGTCTAAGGGCACCCACTGGTCAAATTAAACTGAGCAATTTGCTTAACTGCACAGTACAGAGGGAGTGAGTCTATGGCACTAGTTGGGAGTGGTGCCTGTGATCGGAAAGTCGCTGGTTTAAATCCCATCCTTAGCAGAACAATCATGTTGCCGTTGGGGCCTGGAGCAAGGCCTTTAACCCCCTAAAAATCCTCCAGGGCCTCCAGATAAAGGGCTGACCCTACAGGCTAACCCCAAGCTTCACTCACACCCACGTGTATCATAAAGGAGAGCAAGACAGGATGTGCAAAAACTAGAGCATTCCAAGGTACCTGTTCTTCTATGAATGGCAAATCAAAAGCGTAATTTAAGAACTGAACCAAACGGCTGTCCATCTATGAGCTTATTCCCAAAAAATGTATGCTAAGCACTTTTAGACAACCAAGTCTGGATTGGGCGCCATATTAAAGATAAACAGAACTGAATTGAATCCGTAAGCCCTTCTGTTATCAGCCTGATGGTAAGATTTGTCCCTGATATGGAGAGATAAGAACGTCTTCCAGCGCTTAAGGCTATGAGCGAGCTCACGGCAGCTCAGCAAAATGTAAGAGACGGCACACGGCAGCAATGGGTCAAAGTCTTTTTATTAAGGGCAACTCTAAAACCCATTAGAGAACATCACCAATAAAAGAAGCCCTCTTCAACAGTTTTAGTGTTTCCTGCATCACCGTACACTACGGCAGAAAACGCACACAGCTGAGGCACTGGGCAACGTCATCCACACTTTTCATCTGCAGTACGCAAGCTAATAGTAATTTAAGAGCCGCTAGCTTTTATATCGTACCATACAATTTATATTTAACAAAACCTGTGAGTGTCACGATTGCGGGCGGCTCGGGTGCTGGAACGAGGCATGGTGCACAATAAGGGTGGACGACCCACTGGCGGGTCCAGGAACACAAAAATATTATTAAATAAAACAGAAAACACTACAAATACAACAAAACCAAAAGGACCACATGGGGTCAAAAACTAAAGGGTATAAATTAAGACTACAACAACACATAAACTGAGCAGGTAAACATAACACAGATCATAAGACAATCAAACACAATCACATCTGAATACAAATCAATGAACCACTAGGGAACAGAACAGAAGCAGGGACTTAAATACGGAAACCAAAACTGGGTAATAGCAGGACAGGTGAGACTAATTAACAGAGCAGGAAAACAGGGCACAGGTGAAACTAATAAACTCGAAAGGAGCAAGACAGGAAAACAAAGAACTAAACAAGGAAACAGGGAAACAGAAACCAACACTAGGGAATTACAAACAGGTAAAGACACAAGCAGGGGCACAAGGAACAAAACGAAAACCAACTACAAAATCAGACACCAAAACTAGAGAAACTCAACTGAAACACTAGGGAGCAAAATACAAGAACAGAGGAGGTGGGATTCAAACACAGGACAGAAGGGAACACAGATAACTGGCTGCGCAATGTATTGAGCCATAAGACCAGAGAACAAGGGGGAAAAACACAAAGACTACCATGAAGGATGGGATGACCAACAACGCCTGCTGGTCAAACGGGGAAGGGACACAGAGTGAGACAACAGGGACTGACCCTGACAGTGAGGTACTTTCGAAGTTTTCTCCTGGCAAACTATGACCCATACATTAAAAAAAAACTTAAGGTGCTGTGTTCGGCTAACACTACAAAAAGCACCAAAGCAATTCATGGGCACTTATTTCCCAGAATGCCACATTCTATTGACAAGAGACTTCTCTCTGTCTCAGGACTTTCTAACCTGTCCTCAAGAAAGACTGACAAATAGCATAAGCTGTGCAATCTGTCACGTTAATATGCTGTTACTGGATGGGCAGGTTTTTTATTTTTGGACCACCACTGCTTTGTCTCAGCAGTAATTCCCAGAAACAATAAAACGCTATTCACCATGGTACTAGATGGACATGGTAATCTGCCATCTCCCCTGAAAAGGTAATGTGGCGGAAAACAGTCAAGTTGCAGGACGGTGGCCTGTCTGGGACAAACAGAGTGAGCCAGAACAGAGCTGCATCCCCACTTTCTCCTCTTCGGCAGGATCGGTACCCCCTCCCTCCCCGGAGCTTAAGTGGCTGCCGGCCCATTTCACACATTTTACAGCACAGACTCAGCACCCACCCCAAGCCATGCACCTACCCCCTCCCGACTCGTTTGGGCAGAGGACCCCACCCCATATGTTTCCTGTCCTTAATGTGTAACGACCCCTGCATAATTTGTCCTACTGCTCTCTGTGCCCTAATTATCGCGGCACGGCTCTGTCTCCCCACCGTATCTGATGCCCATCAGCAGCTCCCATGCCACCGTGGCGAGCCGACAAACCGCACCGCTCTGCTTTACGTATCAGCCGAGAATGCCAGACAGAGCCAGCCCACGGGGGCCGGCCGGCCTGACAGCACAATTCACCGTGGCCTTTTCCTTCCTGTCAAGTCATCTTGTTGACCTTTCCTCATCGGGTGCAAATTTTTTGATGCCCATCAAGTGCGGGCATTCAGACAAGCCCCCCGGAGCATCCTCCTAATCTGATAAGTTGAAAATTGATAGCGGAAGTGTCATTGTGAACTCGTAAGAGAAGCCCCCCCCGCCCCGATCTCCATTGGAGCACTGCCACCAATCATCCATTACATTTGCTTTTGGCTCCATTGGGACAGTTTCATGTTGACAATATTGCTAATTAAGTTCAGGTCACTTTTTTTTTGTTACACGGCCAATCAAATCCATTTCGCAATGAGGTAGCTACGTCCAGCTAACATTCTTGATGTTTACACCTTGGCAAGAGTAGCAGATCCTGCTTTACCTCATGCCTATTACATCGCCGCACATCGATTCAAACTCAGAATTTAGACTTTTGATTAAATCTCAGCGCAACTACATGCTATACCATACACCCAAAAAGGCTGCTTGGCATATTTTAATTTTAATGACATACACAGTATTAATAACTCTATATTAATAGATACAATGAGTCACTGACGAGTAAGATGGAACATACCAATGTTCATATTTACACAAACATTACAATACTGCGGATGACCTGCAGTTTATTTATACTGATACCATTTGAAAATGTCTGAATGTTTCCTCAGAGTGAACAGCGTGGTTATTGTTTCAGAAAATATAAGTACATTTTTACAGCAGTAAACCAACTCTCTCAACCAGATGTGACCATCACTAGAGTTTCTCAGCAATGGGCCCTGGTAAGACCACAACGTCTCATCAAATACGGACTTGGTCCTGTGCACCATGTACAGTAATAGCCAAACTATTAATCCTTTGTTATTTCAAATGGCAAGATTTGACTGATGTGTATAAAGTGCACTTCTGTCTGCCAAATGCAACTATCAGTGTTTTCCCTTACAGTATACAGCCCTCCGGGCACTTTCATTAAACACGGATGACCTTACAATGAGATTTTCCTTTATTCCTGCAGATCACTTAATGGCACCAAATGGCATCCACAAATCTCTTTTCACAAAAAAAATACTAGTTACCTAAATTTAATCCTCTACAAGACAACAGTTCAAACTGAATGATTAATTATGCAGAACGGTAGCCCTGTGTTTGCCTCTGGGCCCAAACAGTGAGTTCCCTGAATATATTGAACATATTAGTTGCTGGTGCTTTAATGTTCTATTGAATAAGAAAATAAGTACTATATTATCATTTAAATTATTATTATTAGTTTTTTGTATATCTCTCTGAGAAATCAGGGCTTTGCAGCTCTGTAAGAAACACTTTCTAAATTGTGATTCAAGTGTTTCTATTGTTATTGTCAACTCACCATTATACCGTGTATATAATACCATTGTACCATGTATGCAGTGTATCACCATCTCATGTGTATATATCACCATTATACCATGTATATATCACCATTATACCATGTATATAATACCATTGTACCATGTGCATATCACCATTGTACCGTGTATATGTCACCATTATACCGTGTATATAATACCATTATACCGTGTATATAATACCATTGTACCATGTAAATATCACCATTGTACCGTGTATATAATACCATTGTACCATGTATATATCACCATTGTAACGTGTATATAATACCATTGTACCATGTATATATCACCATTGTAACGTGTATATAATACCATTGTACCATGTATATATCACCATTATACCGTGTATACATCACCATTATACCATGTATATATCACCATTATACCGTGTATATAATACCATTGTACCATGTATATATCACCATCTCGTGTGTATATATCATTATACCATGTATATATCACCATTATACCTACTGTAATAAGAGAGCAACACACATGCCTCTTAGAATAACCCAGCCATCAGGCAGCCTTGCTGTTAGTTGTTTACTCTTACATTATAAAAAACAGGTCTCCAGTGAAAGAAAACAAGCAACAAGCAGAAAACACCAAGACATAAAATACACTGGTGCGGAACTTAATTTAAATGCATAATTACTAGTTTAGGTAACTATTAATCACTCAGCCAAGAACCTATTCACACTTTCAACCAACACAGCCTTTATACTATAATTAACCTTAAATGGGCTAAACTGATTTGTAAATTCCCCATTTGAAAGACGACTAAAGAATCAGTTCCCCTACATTTCAGATTAATGCCCAAGTCAGGCTATGGTAACCCTGCAGCATCCCTGGCCAGCGGACGCGCCAAAGTGACCTTTAGAGAACAGGGGTAACTGTGTCAACTATGAAAAATTCTCATGTAAAAATGTATCTTGTTTTAATAGGGTCTAATGCACTCTAACTGGATGTAAAGAGTCATTGCACTATAGCACAAATAGATGCTTGAGATGTGACTACAGAGCTAAAAATGATGCATCTGGCAATAATAACGCAATAAATGCTGAACTATGTGTTTGGTGCAGTCATTTTCCATCACAGCTGAACATGATGAAGCCCAGTTAAAAATTAATGTTAAAAATAGACAAATAAGAACCTCCCCCTGAACGTTAATCTGTCATGCCATCAATCTCCATAGGAACAAACAGACCTGAAATTCCATTTTGTCCATGAGCTTTCGAGGGGATCCTGTTGACATGCTGGCTCAAACCAGGGAATAGCAGCTAGCAGTCATTTTATCAAGAAAAAGTTCAGAGGACAGTGTGAAAAGTTACTCCAGGTCGTATCGCTGAGGGCTATTTGTTTCCAGACATCTGCATACTCACTAGGAAAGGTTCATATTACCCCCACATTCAAGATTCAAGATTCTTTATTTGTCACATGTAGTTATAGCTGGTACAACATACAGTGAAATGTTTTTTCAGGCTGAAAAGTACTCTCCAACTGTGCTAAAACATACAAAAAAATGAGAGATAAGAAATAAGTACCAACAGAGGATAAGTATAAAATAATTATAAGTGTAAAAAAGAAAAAAAGACAAGGAAGATTCATATAAAAATGTAGCAGCTATATGTATATGTACTTATACATAACTGAGGTATTGCACTGTAAGGGTATAAAAAAACTAAAATATATACATATTTATACATAAATATAGATGCATTTGGAAATGTAAACTATGGTAATAAATAGTGTGCTAATAATTCAGACAGAGCAATAGTGCTGAGATAGGGAGAGCAGCAGTAGAATACGTATCTCTCAGTCCGCTTCCCTCTGTGCCGCCCCATTTTTTTCCAAAACAAAAAAAAGAACTTCCTTCCTGGTTTCCACTTCCTGTCATTGACAATTGTGATGCCGAAAAACCTCTTTGATTGGACTAATGTTTTTGCAGATCTAATGCCATTACGTATGTGATAAAAAAAAAAAAAAAACAAGACAAAATTGAAATCTGAATGTGGACAGATGTCCCCAAGCATTCTCCTGAACCTTCATCCTCCTGAACCTTCATCCTCCCGACCACATACAAAATTGTTTATCTAGAATACCATGCAGCATTATTTTTTTTAGAAAATGCTATTGTAACGAGCCCCAGTTTAACATGCAGTCTGGGTCAGGGATATAAAACAATTTTTAACGTTTTAACGTTATAGTAATTAGTGTTTTAGCTCATTAGCATTTGAGGCAACGTAGTTTTAATTAACGTATGCAAGAGCATACCTCTTAGATAGCTATAAGCATTAGCACAAATACAAAACCTAACAATGACAAATGGTTCTGTTTACATTAAAGAGGCAGTTAAATTATCATTAGAATTAATACATAAAATTTTAGAATGAACCACTTTCACTTCAATACTTATTGTGACCGGCAGTCCTTGGGTGGGCGATCAGTAAACTCATTTCTGTCCCAAGGGGAGTCTGTGTTGTGCATTACCCAGCACTGAAGGTGCCTGTCTGTGAGCCGAACACCCTGAACTGAATCAATGCGCCGAAGCGGACAGACGCCTCGTAAGATCATTGTCTTCAGCCTGACATCACCTGCGACAGCCAGAGGGATCAGCACCACCGAGAGAATGATTAGACGTGAGACAGCTGTGAGAGCTGAATTAAAAATGTTCCGTAAGGCTTGCCGCAACTGTGCATTTCAGCCCTTAACACGAATAAATATGGCCATCGCTCTGATCGCATTACTGACTTGTCTTGCGGTTGCGGTTACCACCTTAGGTGAGGTTAGGGGTACCTGTGAACTAATCGACTTTCATTAATGTGTTAAGGCTAAGCGATGCTAGTGTCCATGTCATCTTAATTTAAACATGGCTCTGTGATTAGCAGATGTGATTCCTGTCCAGATTTCCTCCTGCAGTCCAGAAACACAGCTAGGAGAATTGGTGTCTCTAAATGGCCCACAGTGTGTGTGTGTGTGTGTGTGTGTGAGGCACAACACTGTGTTGGATAAGCAGTTATGGAGGGTATATGGGAAATAATATGACAAAATATAAATAATTGTGTAATCTGTTGTTTTGCAGTAACATTAAACATTAATCATGCTGTCCACAGTATGAAATTGTAATATAGAGCAATTAATTAGAATGTAACCATCTGTGTGTTAAAGTCACAGGAATATATGTATATTTATTTTCCGTGTGTCTGGCACACCCTTCATTAGAATGGGGGGGCTGAGCCATGATAACATAGCAGTAGTGTCCCTTATTTCAATTTCTTCACTATTGCCTAGATTTCTTATTTCCTGCATTGTCCCTTTGTGTTGTTCCTTGGCCCAGGTTCGAGGAAATAATCAGCCAGGGTGTTTTTTTTTTTTTTTGTTCCTAGTCTGGCTCCATTCCGGCTCGGCACGCGGGCGAGAAAAGGGCCGGAGGCGTTAGCTGACCTGTCGCTCGGAGCTCCACACCCGAACCGCCAGCTGGCTTTTTCACGGAAAACGGGCTGCTCTTCTGCCTGCAAACGGACGCTGCTACAGAGCGAGTGAGACGGCTGGTGCCGGACGGGCATTTGGCACATTTAAATGGGGAGAGCACTGAGTTACAAGCTAAGGGCTGCTAGATACCGGGGAGGCTCAGGCATGGTTGCGTAAGTCCTCAGCAATGCAATGCAAAACACAGTGGTTACATTAATCTGACACTCTATGGGATTCAAGCCCATGACCTTCACATTTTTAGTGCGAGGCTCTTCTCATTGAGCTACAGGATGGGTGCTATCCATCCCCAGCCTCTGCCCTGGCACACAAATGGCAAAATGATTACACAGGCGTCCACTGGAGAGCAGTCAAGAGAGCAAAGCCTTAGAATTACGTTGTCCGTCCTGCTGTCCCGGTTCTTCCCCCAAGCCCAGAAAGACTCAGTCTCTAGCAGCCTGTCTGACCTCAGGTGACTGTCAGGTAACCCCCCCCACCCACATCCATGGCAGCAGCAACAGAACAATCAGAAAACGATCCACATGTTGGTGCCCGTGCAGAGCTCTGCTTGCCTGTGGCCTCCTTGTGCTACTCGCATCAGCAAAATGGTGCCATATCTTCCCATGACTGAAAAGGGGGACATTCTACCATGTCTTTTCACTTGGACGAATCTTTTTCAGCAAAGTGGGTGTTAGTGCTGCTACATGTGAAATAATAACACCGGTCACAGGAATTATTTTAAGCCTGGGACTGTTCTCGAGTAAGATATAATGAATGTTTTCCGGGGAAGCGATCCAGCGACTGCGAAACACACCACCTGTCTTCGGGGAACTACTTAGTATTTATTGTACGGGCAACAACAACAAAAAAAAAACGACATCATTGCTTGTGGAAAGTAGTGATATGAATAACAGAGAGAACAAGGCATGATTGGGAGAGTGAGGCGGGCTGGGAGAGGTGCACCTCCACGCCGCCACAGTGTCGCCAGACGTGGGGACGCCGCTTCTTCAAGCTTTTGTGTCCCTGTGATGCTTTTTTTCCTTTGTTTATGGAGTTTTTTATTTTTATTTTTTGAGGAAAACGCATAGTCAAGCAAGTCTGATATCGGAGTCCTCACCCACTGACAAATAAGGCAGCCGGCTCAAGTAATCCAGGCCCGACTGACTCCTCGGCCTTTATGGTGGAAAATGCAACGCGCACCTAAAGATGGTTCATACTCAATTTCCTGCCTCAGCAGGAGGCTTCACCGTGACAGTTTCTTCCCCGTAAGGAGAACCCGCTTGGTGATTCTGCTGCCACGGTGGGCAGTGCTCACTGCCTAAAATTGTAATTTATTTTTTTTTTGCTCTGTGTTGATTTGGTCTGTCCTGGGCTGTCAGCCAGTGCCCAGGGCAAACGGCTGCGACCTTCGGAATGGCCATAGTAATCACGTGATGCAGAGATGGACCAATAGAATCGGGACTTTTGGGCTACAGGGTAAAGAATGATGTGTAGTGAAAGTGAAAGACAAGAAGACAAGAAGTCTGCAAGAAAACAGGTATCAGGAGGCGGGAAGGGAAGCAGCTGGAATTTGGCCACAAAGTTCTTCAGCAGGCTAGAGCTCATGATTAGAAGGTCACCTGTTCAAAGCCCAGGACTAGCAGACTGATGCTACCATTGGTTCCTGAAGCAAGGCCCTTAACCCCCAGCCTCAGGGGTGCTGCATGCTGGCTGACCCTGTGCTGTGACCCCACCCCCCCACGCATGTCTCTCAAGATGGAGCAGGCGAAAGGAGATTTTCCATTTCTCCATGGGGATTAATAAAGAATTGCTATTCAAAATCCTTTTATTTCACTGGTAGTTGGGCACTGGTTCATTTCAGTTCAATTAAACTGTTTTTTTAAGTGCTCTTCTCAAGCACTTTACCCCATCCTGGTATACCAATCACCCCCCCCCCACACACACACACACTTTACAGGGGAACCAGCAGCAACTCACATAGGCAGCCTGGAGGACAGGGAGGACTGAGACCCCTAAAGTGTGATGCATCAGAGAGTCAGTGTTATCTGACGCTTTGCTAAGCGTTTGGAGCAGCGGCTTGGGCGAGGACGCCATATAAAATGACACTGAAATGGAGCTTAGTGGAGGCAGAACTGTGAGAAAGGCATGGGGGTGGGCAGACTGAGGACATCCGCACAGGAGAGCACAGGGCGTGGGGGGGGTGCGTGGTTGTTGCCTTGAATAGATATGCAGCATATGTGCCCCCCCCCATCATCCGGCGGCTCTCAAAGAGGCACGCGGATTCGATATATATTCATCTCATGGCACCGCCTGGACTTACGAGCCCGTCAGCGTCGCCACGGACGACAAAAGTGTGGAAACGAAACAATGAATCTGTATTATTCTGCTGGCCTCGCCGCCGCTGTCGTGATTTTCCGATTTCAGGGGGCCGATAAGCTTTCCTCTTTATTGTTGATGGGATTATTTTGCAATCATGGCATAAATGCTTCCGCGGGGCGGCCGAGAATGATTTCATTTGTAGTATGGAGACACGACATACCGGTGTATTTCCTCTCCTAGTATGGGGATGAGGGAGCGCAGTGAGGTCAGGGTGCTGCTGGCAGGATAGCCAGGCGATGACCACTGTGGTCACTGATTCAGCCTCCTCTCCTCAGTCCCTCCTCTGTGCTGCTTGTCTGCTTGGCTCATTTTGCCCCTGGTACAGTAACACCACACTACACACACATCCACAGTGTGTCAGGCTTCCTTACACAACATCACAGTGTGTGACTCAGCAGGTTAGGGACTCCATCCCCTTGACCGGACGGTCACCAATCGGAACCCGGGGACGACCGTCGGGCCCCTGAGCAGAGCCCTTAACCCCCCAGCTTGAGGGGCTCTACCTACTGGCTGACCCAGTGCTGTGATTACCCAGCTTTGCTCTCACCCCTATGTGTCTCATGGCGTAGACAAAAACAGAATTTCCCCACTGTGACAAATAAAATATCGCCATTCTGATACACTTGGTTTAAAGGCTTCAAGCTGCCATATTTATATCGGGGTCCGGCTGTTTTCTTACTGTGACGTCCCTGCTCTAATGCTAGTTACCCCTCACCCCCGTCACATGGTTTATAATCCTAACCAATCATATACGTTTATTTATCTGTCACTTTTATCTATAGTTACAGACATTTTTGAGAGAGAGTAGGGTCAGACATTTCCTGGGGCAAGTGAGAAATCACTCCACTGACCCCAGGATTCAAAGCAGTGACTTATTGATCACGGGCCCAGCATCCAGCTGAGCCACACACCACCCCAATTGTGGGCTCCCTGCTGACCCCCCACCTTAAATAAATAATATGCATTCTCTTATTTACATGAAGCGTGACCATTAGGAAGTCATCAGCCCTCTAACGCCCCCTACAGGCCGGGCACGTAATGCAAGACCGCCGGCAGCACTCGGCAGATAAGGGTTAATGCCACCCTGCCTGGCGCAGGAAAGATAGGCGTAAATGAAAAGTGCTTTCGGTGAGGCAATAAATCACCTCTCCATATAAAATGAGTGTAAAACTGTAATAAAGCTTAATAATGTTCACACTTCTGAGATTTATGCTGCGCTGAATTAAACATTAGATTTGAAACTGCGATTTGATTCACGGCAGCCGGCCGCTGTTTTGTTTCCATATTGACTCTTTATGATTAGTGTAGCGTACATTGCAGCTGTAATGAAAACGCACAGGGTAATTGGGTTTTTAATGGGTTTGCATATCCATACGATTTTAGCAGTTGTCAGCTAACAGCCCGTTTTAGGAGTGGCGCTGCTCCGTTTGTCTGACGGATAAAGTCCGGAACGTGGCCATCGCTTAGCCCTGATATCCATCAGAAGGGTCTGCTTCGGCTCACATAGAAATTGTCCTGTCGTAGATATACTGGGGGGAGGCGAGATAGAGCTGCTGCCAGGACCGGCTAGCATTTTAACGCTCCTTTGGAGGTTGGATGGCAATGGAGATGGAAAGGGGACAACAATGTTTCTTCTCCTGACTTGTCAGAGTGGGGAAATTGAATCCCTCCGTATCCCGGCGTCGGCCTATAAAACATGCCCGCTTCGCCTCTCCCCCGCTTCTCTTTGTTCCGATTAAACTCTGACGGCGGTAATAAACCACCTCCCCTTTCATCGCCCCCCCAAACAGGCAGCAGCCGGGGGAGGACCCCTACATGCCACGTTAAAATTAAGCCATTATTCAGAAAGATTAAACGTGCACTGGGTTTGGATCTTCTCATGTCGATCGGGACCGAAGAAAGCGTGCGGCTATACCTCCATGCTTAATCCCTGAGCAGAGTCTCATGGCGGACATGTGCGAGGTGGGGTCCCATAGGGGTGTCACCTGCCTGGAGATTCGTTGTGACATTTAATCTGTGACCGTGAATAAATTAGAGCTCAAGAGATTCACAGTAACTGTCACAAAGAGGACTCGCTAAAACAGGGCTTCGCCAAAAATCAGAACTCGCAAAACTCTTGGCACCCAGGAACTGCTCTCTGACTCCCTAATGATCTAATAAACTTGGAGGGACACAATTATTTTCTAATTAATAAACCTAGGGTAGATTTACCAGTAAATAATTTCATTTAGTTCATTTAACAACTTTGTTGTGACTTTTTACTCTGTGATATCGGCAATAAATATGAATCCTTTATCCTTATACCAATAAAAAGGTCACTACACAAGGTAGAAATCCAAGGTGTAAGATGTAAGATTTTGGACTACACGCTGCTTCTGGAGACACAATGACCTTTACTGTTTCCATACAGAGAACAGAAAAAGCACCTACTCTTAGTAATAATAATTCTCTGGGTGCCAGGTAACCTATGACAGTATGACTAGTTATTTACTGTAGCTATGCGCTATGTAAATAGACTCATGTGGCCAGAACTCACAGTGCTACCAGAGGGAACAGAAGCTGAATTCAGTGGCCCTAATGAACCGACATCACGCCAATAAGTTTCCTCACTGATACTCACGCCCTGGTTTAGTGTCCTCCAGGAGTGTCGTGGGGGGGGGGGGGGGTTAGGACCATTCCAAGGGCCCCTGGATGACAGGGGGCCTAAAACATCTGGAATATAATTGGATTGGTCTGGGTAAGGGAGCTCCAGGATGGTGCTCACGTTCTCTGGGATTCAAGATCCTGATCCCCAGGTCTCGCGTGAGAAGGAACCAGGGATCAGTCTGGCATTTGATGCCTGAATCCAAAGGGTTTAGCATACTGTTAGAAGGGCCTGGCACAGCTTAGGTCACTCGACGGCACATTTGGTTGAAAAGGCTGTTTCCGTAGATAAGTCGACTCAATAAAGAGCTAGAAAAATGGTTGAATGAGACCCATCCAAAGGAATACATAATGACAAAAGAATCGATAAAAATCACTCATCCATTTTAGTCTGCATTATTGAGGGAAAAGCTACGGTGTTAAGAATTAACAGGTGGCGTGGTGCCTCACTGTCTGGCATTGTGGTCTCACATCTCTAGGGCCTGCGGTTGTAAAGTCTCTCTCCCCACGTTTGCTTGGGTTTCCCCTTATATCGCCATTTCCTCCCACAGTCCACAGACATGCAGGTGACAGACATCCCACCTTAGACATATTGATCTCAGAGAAGTGGATGGTTTCAGAGAAGGCGGAGGGGCTGTCCGGGTTGCAGCAGTAAATTATGCCAAGCAAAAAAAAAAAAGAAACAGATTCCTGGGTCATTGCACATCATTCACAGGTGTCAGGGAGATGCTGTCAATTTACAGGAGACGCCCAGAACTACCAGGAGAGGTGGGATGCCTGAAGTGAACTGCCATCTCTAAATTGCCCAGTGTGTGTAGGTGTCCTGCGAGGGACTGCTATCCCATCCAGGGTGGTTCTCTGTCTTGTTCCTCATGATTCCTGGGTGTTTCCAGGGTCACCAGAGCCCTGTACTGGATACGCGTGTATGGAGGGCAGAGGGAGACAGTTTAAGAATGAACACTGTCCCCTGTTGAAAGGATGCACAAAGCTGTTTTTAAAAGGCGACAGCTGTCTGACCTCACGCAAAGTCATTTTCTGTTTCACATAACAAGCTCATTCAGCAGGTCTGGCTATCAGCAAGGCTTTTAACAGCCTCACACAAAAGGCTGCTTGTTTATGTACAAGCGATGAAGTTGGTTTTTTTTTTAGGGCAGGTGGACAAAGATGCTTGTGTCCCACAGAAGCCGGTCGGAGAGTGCGAGTCTGATGGACGCCTCCTCTGTGCTCTGTGTGTTTCGGTGAGGAACATGGGGAGAGACAGGAAGCGGGAGCGGTGTATAATATCGCACAGTACGACGTGAGAAAACTTTAGGTATCCGCAGGGAAATTGCCGTACCACCGCATAACTCTTACCGTGCATGGAAAGTACCAAAAGCAGAAAATACAAGAAACACAATACATATCAAAATAAACTAAGAAATCAAAGTACAACATAAGTACAACAAAATATAAGTGGAATACAATAAATACCATACAATAAAAAGAAGGAGTGCGCATGCACAAAAATACAGAGTAACTTACAACAGTGCAAAAAATTAAATAGTCGATAAATAAATACTGTGAAAACGGAGTCCAGAAAGCATCAGGAAGAATGAGTGACCAAATCTCCAATACCCACTCCCCACCCCCACCCGGGGGCTTCCCAGTCAGCCTCCCCCCATTCGTAACGAATGCCAAGCTCACTCATCCTCCAAACTGCCTATGAGATATTTCAGCCAAAAAATTAACCACACGAGCGACCAGCTAGGATTAAAGAAGCACAGTGGTTCAGGAGTGCGGTGTGTTTGGGTGCCAGGCGCGGCACTCTCAGCAAAGTACCAAACCTCATTTACTTTGGCCAGAAAAGCATTCCGTCTGCACAAATGGGCAAAACTCTTTGTGTTGCTTCGGATTTTACGGAGAGTGTCTGCAAAGTAAATAAGTGTTAAGAAAAATTTCACAGCTCCCGCAGGTCGGAAATGGAGGCCTGCGTGTGACTTAATCGGCGGGCTCTTTGGCAGGAGAGCGTTGTTGTCCGCGGTGAGTAATAGACTACACGGCTCGGCCTGGCTGCTTAAGGACGTCAGGACAGATGGGGCCGACACAATGGCTTTCAGCACAATGAGGAGAAAAAGCCGATTTTCTTCCATAGTGTGAATCGTACCGCTGTTAAAAACGATCCCTTGCATCTTTATATGCCTTAATGGGTTCCTTAATGAGGTATGCAGAATCATTATCATAACTGTCATGTCACTGCTATCATATGCTATTACTTACATACTTATACGATTTAACTATTAATCCATCCATACATTCATTTTCATGACTGCTTATCTAATGCAGGGTCACTGCAGGCCTAAAACTTTTCCCAGAATGCACTAGGCTAGGAACACCCTGGATGGGTTGTGAGCTATTAATATCAAGCATTGAACTAATTAGCTAGTTATTATTAGTTTTCATGGGTACATGGTTTCCGTGTGTAGTGATCCATGTATATCGACGCAGTGCAGAACTCGCTCACCGTCTACATACCTGTTTGCTATGGAAACATCAGCAGCTGCTGGAAGAATGAAAACAGTTGGAAGAACCACAACCAGACTGGCACGGCTGTCACACTCACATGGTGTTCTGTGTTACCCCACCCCAACCAGACACCACCCATCGGCAGTGCAAGCGGGCCCCACACAGAACAGTCATCCAGGATAATTCATTCATCCATTCATTTATTCATTCATACATGCCTTACAGCATCCCTTTTAGTTGTAATCTGGAGAGCGCTGGACAGCTGCACTCAGCATTAGGTGACGAATTGTTTGTGCTGTTTTGGAATTAATGTTCACGGTAATTTTTATTTTTTTTCCCATCCGCTGAAATAGCCCAGGACGCACCCCCGAGCGATTGATTCTGACACACTAAATAGATGGTGGTGCGGACGTCTAATTGAGTTCTTTCACAGTCTTTCCCCAGAATGCTTTGCCACACAGTAATTTTGTTTTCAACGGCAAAGCTAAATTTCTCCCAGTTGTTCAATTTGGGACCACAGGGTTCATGGTGTTACAAAATGGAACAAAGGAACAAGTACCTTTAAAGGCTAGGAACCTTTTACACCCAAGGCAGCAGGTCCTTAGTCTGAAATATGAAAATTTTTTAATTCATTTTATTTAACTAATTTACGTCACAGTCTTGCACATAGCTGTGTATATAGCTATTTTATATGTTTTACGTATATGAGAATCAAGTGATTGTTCACCTGGGATGCATTGTACATGCAAACCTCCTCGGCCAAATACAGTCTTCAAGTCGCCTACTATTCTCAGAGCCAGCAGTGGGTACTGAGATGACTAGCGACTGTGCAACCCTACAATCAAGTGCCTCAAACCGTGGGATCCAGATATCGTGCCACAGAGACAACAGGACGGAAAACGGTAGATGAAAGGGCCACCGTGACTTCACTGATAACGGCAGGGTGCTTGACTTCAGCCGGGACAGATTAGCGGTAGCCACTCTTAGCAGTGTGTCGCCTCCATGTTCAGGGTTCTGATGGCTTTTAGTGGAGTGGTCCGGCCTGCTTGAGGAGCTGAAAGAAACGAATTATAGCCAGCAGCGCCACTCACAAAAAAATCCCAGTGTGGCGTCTAATCTCCCAGCGTGTCTGTCTCCTATTGGTTCTCCTTTTGCTCTCTATAACCAGAAATTCAAGAACCAAACACTGCATACGGTGCAGAATCTGCATACGGTGCAGAAATACTGGCAATAATGCACTTTGCAAAAATAAATAAAAACTCAGCAGTGATGTAGAGAGGACGAAAAGAGCCAGCAAGTTGCCCAAGCACTTAACAGCTAAACCAGAAACCAGTGAAGAGGCTACAGTAAAAATCCCCCAGACTGAGGTATCAGCGCCACCTTTTCAGCCCTAAATTACCTGGGAGAGAAAAGCTTTTTGTACTTCTGCAAAGTCAGTTTCAGCTGCCTGGCTTAAATCCTGAATAAAACACAATGGGAACTATCTTGTGCAGCTGAAGACGTACAGGTATGTGTGTGTGTGTGTGTGTGTGTGTGTGTGTGTGTGTTCTCTCTCTCTCTCTCTCAAAGAAAAAACAACCCAGGCCCAGGCTGGTTAAACGGAAATGAGACAGATCAGCTAGCATGTTCACTTGGGATCTTGGGTGCGACCAACATTCACCTTCCCAAAAATTCCCTAGTGTGCTTTGGACCAGCATTACATGTGATTCCCACTTTGTCATGCGTGCCCCACCAGTTTCTTGCTGTTTTGTTTCTCTTTTAGCAACTAAAAGTTGAGCCGCACTTTTCTCATGCACTTCAAAGACACAACTGACATCAAGACATCCCTTGTAGTGAAAATATGCCCCCCCCCCCGACTCATTGTAAATGTATAAGGAGAATCCCCCCCCCTTCCACAAGCCATATTTTATCTAAGGCCATTTTCTCAGATAAACGCAATTAGCATGATTAGACATTTTATTATTAAATATCAATTAAACATTACTGTAAAATAGAAGTGCCAGTAATAAAAGCTTTAAAAGGTTATGGGAAATACATTTATAGTCACCTTTACTCTTGTGAGCAGCACAATTAGCAAAAACTAAGTAGTTGGTGAACATCTGTATACAGGCTTTGACAACTGAAGGGGACAACAGCTCAAGTGTCCAGGTCAGGTACCTTCAGTCTACAAAGTCGCATCTTCAAACCCAGCCAAACCTCACACCCCCACCACCCCCCCCCCCCCCCCCCCCCCCACACCC
>JAODKE010000138.1:988987-1004961 GCA_026779605.1 Mormyrus hasselquistii
ATTCTATTCTATTCTATTCTTTCTTTTTAAAAGTTCAACAGGGGGAAACTGCCCTATTGTTCATAACACTAATCCAGCCCCCAGATTCTGTCTGTCTCACATACATTGCTATCAAACTTATGGAAATCAATCATGGACTTGTTTCGAATTCGGAGCATTTGTGTATCCCTTCAAGTGAATAGAACATTATTCCGGAGTTCCAAATGTTAATCACAGTTCTATTAGGGGCCCCCGTGACCCAAAGGATGTCAATAAAAGTCTCGGATGAGACTCTGTTGAACTCTGGGTTCAGATTCTCACTGTAATCTTTTGCAGTAAGATATCCAGTGGGTGAATGAGCTACTGAACCCCAAGAGGCTTAATATAACTAAACAACAGCACAAAAACCTTCAGTGTTTTTAAAATTTGGACAAAATTGCCATGCAAGTCACTGGACTAATTACTAAATTGACAAAATTACTTACTAAACCTGAGTAAATAAACTTCAGATGAAGGCTCAAGGATGGATGGATGGATGGACGGATGGAAGGAATAAGGCTTGAATATGTGCAGCAAATTCTCTATTTGAGTATCACAAATGTAACCACGCTGAGTTTACCATGTCTTGTGATTTCACTGAGAAAACGTTACTGCTTAATCTGCCATCGCTGAATCTATATAGATATAATTGTGTGAGCTATTTTGCTGCCTTCTTATTTTCGTACTTGCAATTGACTTTTGGCTTCGGTTGAGTTTTTAACTTGTTCGCTGGTAAAACAAGCAATTGATTCGAATCTTGGGGGATATTTAAAAAAAAGGAGTGATAAAAGGCAACAAAGCCTCCCTGCTCTATTCCTCAGGCGGATCAGGGGTCCTCTGGAACAAATGGCGGGAGCCTGGCGTGGGGGGGGGAGCAAGAATTAGTTATGGACACGGCGGCAGTTGTTGCTGGGGCACCTTGGATGCAACATATTATGGGGTAATTGGATTAGGGGGGGTCTTCAGCGCAGCCAGCACTGGCTGAGAACGAGGCCTTGTGTCACTTCCTGGCTGGCCATGAAGGGGCAGCACTGTCTCCCGCAGCTGTCAGAGCCCCTGTCAATGGACTTTTTCTGCAGACCTAACAATGGCCACATTCCACCCCCTCCCCACCTCAGAGACTCCCACACCAACAACCCCCCACAGTGAAGGGGGGGTGGGGGGGGGGGGGGTTGGGCGCACAATCACATCAAAACATCAAGACAAGCCATCTATCTCGCAATCCAAGCTGCGGCATAGAGTGCGTTAACCCGGATGAGGGGTATAAGGGTGCATGGGCCTACACGAGTTAGAGCCCAGGGGCCTCCACTAAAAAGGGCCTCAACCAACCTTGTTTAATGAAACGCCCCAGTTCCTGAAACAAGTTGGGACACATCGTTGAGGCACACACAGATGTGCGGGGACTCAGCACGCCAAGACGTGCAAAGACCAACAGCTCGAACTGTTGAGAATCCCATGGAAGCAATGAATTTGGCATGTGCTGTGGCACTCCTGCAATCGTTAGAGGTTTCCTGCACAAAAAAGGAGGCTTATTCAGTGGGGGGGGGGGGTAAAGCCTCTCCTGCGGTTACCTGTCATGCTGTCACTGGAGATTTTGGAAGGGGTGGAATTTGATAATTAACTCCTCTCTCCTGAGTTAAAGACATATCCTTCACAGTGATGGATGTATCAGCTGTCAACCCCCACACCTGCCAACGTCTGGTCTTTAAATTAACAAGAACCTGACAAGTCTTTGGAGGAGCTGACCTCCAGTTGTTTGGACGTCTTGATCAGAAGATGATTGGAGAAGAGGTCTGTAAGACAGGGGAGGGCATGGATCCCCACTGCAAGCACTCTAAATGTTACAAGACACTTCTGTTTCCTCTCACTAGGGGGCAAATCCCATATTCAGAAGTGTCGCCAACCTGTCACCCATCCCCAAGCCCCAAAGTCAGCCCTATGTTCCTTTTGTGGCGAGTTCCCAGCTGGCTCCCTTTGCCGTTGTCCTTTTCTCCACCCTCCCCGGTTCCCAAACAAAGGTCTCGATCTTTCCTCCAATCCACGTGTCATGTGGATTTTCAGTCCCTATTGAGGAATTTCTCACAAGGACATGTTTCTGTCTCCTCCGTCAAAAGCAAGGTTATATATTTTTTTTTTGGCCACGTCGCCATCTCTTCTGTAAAGCACACATTACCCAAACGTCCTTCAACCTTTCAATGAACCGGTAGAGTTAATCTTCTGACAGCTTGTGCACGATGTTTACACAGATGTCAGAAGTAAGCAGAAGCGCAATCTCCACTGGACAGAGAGAGGGGGTGTCAGGTGATCACAGTTTTAATGCTGATTCGTCAAACTACTCTCATATGCCTGCCACTTGGCATATTGTGATGTGCTCTGTTTTTCTACCTCCCATCCATTGCCAGGACCACGGATAGCTCCTACGCCAAAACAGCAGCATTTTCATTATATATTTTCTAGCACGCGTCACCCAAAGTGACATATAATTCACAGGGTAAGATGGGCCAGTCCCTGGAGCAATTAGGACTTAACGGCCTCACTCAAGGGCCCGACGGTGAAATCACTCTGCTGTCCATAGGATCTGAAGCACCGACCTTCCAAACATGGGCACAGCCTCCTATCCCTCTGAGCCACATACCTCCTTGTTTTTCCTTTTCGCCATAACCGGCCCTGGTTTTCCCCTAAAGTCCCATTCTATCCCATTCTGTACCCCACCCTTTGTCCTTGGATGAGGGAAAGTCAAAAATAAAAGCCTGGCTTGCTGTCAACTCTCTGTGCAACGTGGTTCTGCTGGCCGAATTACCCAAGGCATTCTCAGAGGGTAACATTACAGGTTACCTTTACTGGAGTTAAAGCCACACAATTCGTCTCTCAAACAAACGATTCTCTCTCTCCCCCTCTCCTAAAGCCAGTTTGCTGTACATTTGAGAAAACAAACATTCCCTTTCGGGATCTGCGATATAACATAATCAATAATTAATGACATTAAAAAACAAGAAACATCTGAATATGAAATATTTCTTCACGATGGAGGACAAGTACATAGTTTTCTTCATCTCCCAAAAACGTTTTTTTAGGTTCAGTCAACAGCCAATTAACCCTGATAGGGTCACAGACTTTAAGGGAACCAGCCTTTAAGTGGAATTCTGATGCACATTGTTAGGAGCTCTACAAGGAAGTAGAGAAAGTAACTAAGGATGTACCTGACAGGTGGCAGCTTGGGGGATATAGCTGGGAGCAGAGTGACAGACAGGATCCATGTGAAAGTGGCATCAGAGGACCTCATTTCTGAACCCTCAGCAGCTACTGGTGCTGCTCGGTCTCCCCGAGACAGATGACGTCAGGACACGCACTGTTCTACCCCGTCATTATATGTGCCAGGTCTTCGACAGCCGACCCGCGCTCCGGAGAATGACGTTAGATTGATTGAGGTCATACAACTCACACGGCACGTGAACAGGAAATAAATCGGTGTCACCCGAGACATTTCTGCCATGCAACGGGCATCTGGGAGGTTTTCTGTGAAGAGAAAGCGAAGGGAACGCTAGGGAATGATGGCAACTCACTTATTGATAGATTTCTGTTGACAATTCCCTCAAACAGCATTCCTGCACCCAAGAGATGCGCATTGGCGGGAATTTTGGCGACAAAATGCTAATGAGGGAGAAGCAAACACTACAGCTGCATCAACAGTAGGAAATGCTGAACACCCCATATCCGCAATGAATCCCAGCAAGCCCAGTCAGACACGGCCCGTCCTCTGGGATAAAGGCGTGCCATAGGTGGCAAGAACCCATCTCTCCTTTGGGAAATCCACGTCTGCCACGGCACCAAAGCTGGCACTCGTGCATCGTCACCCACTCTTGGATCTCAGCCTGCACCAATGTTGATGTTTTGACCCTCTGGCGTTCAGAATCTGCCCAGAGAGCGGTCTCAAAAGACACCGGGTTCTCAGGTGTGCTCATCCATCTTCCAGAACAAGGGAAATACAATTTCCTCAGCCGCAATCTTTCACAAACAATACTTATTACCGCATGCGCCAAAATGCACAAAATGAAAAACAGAAAAGAAGAACATTTCAAGGAGTGTACTTCCCTGAATATCCTTGGCTTAAATCCACTATGTTAAACATGAAACTCGAATAAATTCAGAACATGCTTCAGCACATGTATATGTGAATATAATGTGTGCATTTTGTGTGAATGTGAGTTTTAGGACCGATTAAAATTCTTGTACTTTATTTATATATTATTTTGCAGTTCCAACAAGCAAAACAGGCCCGACCGCTACTGCTCAGTTTTGGTAACAGAGCAGTAAGGGCGGTGAGGGCATTATGGGAAATGTGCAATGCCACACTGTTTCACACCACGGAAGACAAGAACTCCCGCTGTGTTCTAAAGGGGAGCTGCGCCTGAGAACCGACACTGTTTGTCACAGACTTTTGTTCTCGACTGTGCCTTAAGGGCACCCCGGCGCTAAGCCGCCTTGTTAATTTATTTATTAATTAAAGGGCTTCGTTTGCCACGGCCCCCTGGCGGGACGCGAAGCCTGTCTGAGGCAAAAGGGCCTGGGGTGGAACAGGAGACAAATCAAAGATGGCCTCTCACAAAAGCAGCGTAACGAGAACAAATAGGTTGGGAATACAAATCGCCGTTCCCTTCATAAGCCGTCTCCTCCCATCCTGCACTTTGCTGCTAGAGGGGTAGAGAGCCAGGAAGGTTTTAGCTGAAGGAATAAGGGACAGTCACAAGGACTCCACGTCGACCTATTGAGCCCAATAAATCATTAGGTACAGCTGTGACACATACTGAGCTTTTCGGGGGCATCTCTGTGTTCGATGCAGAAAAAGTCTCCAGCGTGTCACCTGGCCTGATTATTAGCCCACTGGGTCATGGTGACATTTGAAGCAGCAGGTAAAGTGCCTGACCTTGCTAAACCACTATAGTCGTACCCCATTACAGACCGGATCCAAAGAATCTCCCTCAGGTTTACTGTCAAGCACGTTTATCGTAACCACTAGCCATGACAATACCAACAATGACCCGCTAAAATAAAAAACAACAAGGATACTGATTTCCATATTCAAACCTGCAGCAAAGACTGAGTTTCTCAAAGCGAACGCTATGCTTGAATGCAGTCATAGCCGGGGTCAGCAATACATACCTATGCTTTGAGGAAATTGCACCTCCCAAAGCAGCAATTAGCCCAGGTGCTCCAAGATAGCACCACGGTGCCTGGCCTCATGCTGTTTTATTTATGCTAGACCTGGTCTGCTAGCTGGTCTGTGGGCCGTTTCCATTAGCTAACGCTATCCTCATAAATTATGCGTTCAGCTTCGGGCAGACACGTGTGTCTGCTCTCTTGGCCTCATGTCTGATAACCCTTGCCCCCCCTCCCCATCCCGGCCCCTGAACGAGAGCTAGCCAGGATAAAAAGGGGATATCTGAAACACGCTGGGCTACAGACCCACTGACATGCAGGCCACCCAAAGATAAAAAAGGCGGGAATGCCAGCCGCCACACGCGGGTTAGCAGTGCTGTGCCCAGGCGCGTATTGCCTCCAGAGACCGGTTCCGGCCGCCAGAGCGAATTTCCCCGTTCTGCCTCTGCGAGCGTTCGATTAATAAAACCCATTGAACCGTTTCGTATGTCAAGTGCCGCAAGCGATTACAAGGGCCCCTTGCTCCCAGCGGCCTGGCGGAGAGCAGGCTGAGCCGTGACTCTGCGGCTGATAGGCTGTTAGCACAAGGTAGTGAGGGGGTGGAGAGGGGGGGGTACTCTAAAGGAAATGGCTGTGCATTTTCCCAGAATTCCCGGCGTTGCACAACCCTTACGATATCTCAGAGGCTTCTCAGTTAGATGCTTCCCTGGAACATGATTTCTGTATACTGAGACAGCTCTCAAACTAAAGTGGAAATAATGTACACATTCCATTAACATTAACAGTTGTCCTTCCACAAAGCAAGCTGGATCAGGAAACAAAAGATAGAAGCCCCTACACATTAAAAAATAAAAAAATGATCAATTTCCATTTCCAATTCATTCCACTCTCTTAGCAGTCATTTAAAATTCTCCTTGTTAAGGACAAATACCCTGCAATTTCAGTTAGTCCATCAATATTCTATTAAAATGCTTCTAAACTTATGCTCAACTAGATAACATGGGACATACACACAAAGTAGCATAAAAAGCTGTGAAGGTGAATTGCTTCTTTGATGAACTTTATATCTTAAACTTGTAATTTCTTCAGACAGTTATGCGCAGGCTGCTTAAAGTTTCTTGTATTTATTCTAGACTCTAAATTACCGACTCTGAAGATGATTATGAAGAACGCTTTATAATTTCAAAAAGCCCTGCTCCGAATCCCCCTTCAATTATATTAAAATTTCAGGATAATATTGTAAAAGCTTAACCTTCACTGTCAACCAGAATAGCAGAAATACTTCCAGAGACATTTTTGAGGGTAAATATCGGATTCTCTCCCAGCGCCTTTCATATTCCGCACAACCCAAACAGGTGAATCGTTCTCACTGCGATAATCGAGTCCGAATTAATTTGAACCCATACGGCTGGAACTTTTTGTTAGTCCGCCGGATCGTCCCGCTGAGCTAATTCTTTCCCGTGAGTTCGCGAGAAGATGGATTAGCAGCCGTTCAGGGTACAGTTCAGGATGCCGTATAGGTATCTTCACAGACAAACTACGGCAATTAGGTGCTCATTAAGTGAGAAATCACTTTCTCAGAGGAGCTCTCAGCTTCTGCCACCAGGGGATGCAGGTAAGCCTCAGTTCTCCAAGTCTGGTTATTCACCATAACATGCAGCGTTTTGACTGCACACTGCACAATTCTAACGATAGGCCTCTACTTAAAGTGTGCTTAAAAAAAAAAAATCTCAGATTCGTTATTAACCTGCTAAACCTGTGAAATGTATCTATACAGCTGTTATGCTGCATATGTTATCGACATGAAGGCTAGAAAAACCTATTTCCTGAAGGGTCTTTTGGCCCCGGGTTGGGGGGGAGGGTGAATAATTGGCAGGAGTCTGACGGAGACGATCGAAGATGATGATGACCGCGAAGGCGGTGGTGGCAGCGAACTGTCAGCGCCACGCATGGGGCTCCTCGGGCACGCTGCCTGCAGTGCGTTCATACCCTATTAACTACGAAGACCGGCCAGACGGTGGGGGGGGGGGATAGTGGGGGACGCAAGCAAGGCCTGGGGGGGGGATTGGAGCTGAACAGGAGGAACGGGGCAGCAAATGGACCATCCCCATTCGCAGTTGCTCTGCGGATGGGAAGCACAGACGCTAAAAAGCCCCTAATGGCCTCTGTTACTTTCGCAAGTCGTATAAGGAGGGTTTTATTATTCATTTTTATTTTCAGGCAGCAGTGCGTAAAACCGGGGGATGAATTTTAAACGGGATGGGTTACCGTTTTATAGTGCTGGGCTGAACACCTTCGCATTTACACCGATCGTCTGACTTTTATCAAGGATGATGTCAGAGTAGTGTCCCGTACTCATCGCTGCCTGGTCCTTCCTTCATGTGGGTTGATTAGCATCCTTTAGTTAGTCAACTTCATCCGTTAAATTAAAAATCCATCCTTCCAACTGCTTATTCTGGTTCTGAGGAGCTCAGTTAATTGCAGGCATGCACCCTGGGTGGGGTACCGGTTCATTACAGGACATTAAATTAAAAATAAATTTTGTCATACATTAGTGTTAAACTGTAAATCTTAATGACTGGAACGTTCTGAGATTTAAAAAAATCCTTTAAAGATCCTTTAAACCCTCCTTTTATAAAATTAGTGCAACTCCATAAATATAGAATGTAAATTTATTGAAATTCTTGTGACTGTAGGCTAATGTATACACCAAAGCACGGAAAAGGCCAGCATTATGTTCCCCGTCATTCAGCACTGAATAAAAAAACACTACAAATCCTGTCACTCCTGTTCTGTTGTGCTCAATACAGGCAGGAGGAGTTTGGCTTGGGATTAGAGAAAGCTATAACTGTTGACAGTGAGATGCTGGGTTTATAAAGCAGACTTCCTCGAATGATAAAGCTGTCAAGAAAAAATAATATAGCTCTATCATTTAATCTGAGCTAGAGTAACCCCATGGCAGCCATTGGCCAGATACAAATATACAGCGTTCTCCGCCGGGATAACAAAAATTGCCACTGAACAGAGAACAATATCCACCATAGATGATATCAAGCGGGAAATGATCTGATTTTTTTTCCTCTTTTTTTTGTTTATGTAGTTTTATTTTTGCTTGAAAGTGTTGAAATGAAAGACACCATGCTGCTGTGGTTTGGCACTACAGAACTTTCTAGAATGAGTGCCAAGAAATATGCACGGGTTCGAGGGGATCCGATATTATGAAGAAAGCGGGAGCAAGTATGTAATTACTTGCCTATACATTCCTTTTCCATAACCGCTTATCCCAGTGTGAGGATGCGAGAAGGCTGGGGATTATCCAGGGGGTTGATTAAAAGCACAGAGCAGGTAAACATGGGAGAACATGCAAACACCACACACGGATAGAGGTGCGAGGCCACGGTGAGAAAGAACTGCAAACAAAAGTCAAAAATGCACAGAAAGTCTGTCTATCCACTTCCTATAGCATCCCATTTTCTATATATACTTGTATAAATATTATACATCTCTAAACTGGTAAAAACATTCAGTAAAATCAGTATCAGACAAAATTTTCAGAGCATTTCGCTATGAAGTAACGACAGCCAGTGCTCCACAGGGGCCCTAATGCAGCACATTGGATTGATCGCCTGAGTGGAAAAGAGGAAAGATGGAACAACCGATTCAGTCAGGCATCATTAATCAAACTTTATCCTCGGGCTGACAAAGGAGATAGAAATCAGTTCTGCAGAAGGCTGAAACACACAAGACCAAAGATCCCGGCATGATTTAATAGTGTTACAAACTGCGACTTTGACACAAAAAAATGATAAAATACTATTTAGTGAGACCGGATTTCTGCTTCTCTTGTGGTCTGCTAGTGAACTCTGGCTCTGTCTATGTGTCTTAGATTGAAAAAAAAAACAAATATGATGTTTACAGTTTTGACGGAAATTTCTTTCTGGTGAGAAATCACTTTTTGAGACGAATCGCACAGATTGCCCGGCTGGATCTACAGAACGGATCTCTACAGGGGGCTTGGCGAAGCATCACTTTGGCTCCTATTGAACTGAGATTACTATATGATCTTTGCCATCTGCACTGGACTAATAATATCTTTCAATAATTTTTCATGTGGATCACTGATATCGCATTTTCGCACTGAGTATGTTTTTTAGTAAATCACAGAATCGCATATCACTTTTTAAGCTGTATAAAAGGCAAGACCATAGATTTGGTCATAGAGATTAGAAACATGTCCCTAGCAAAACTGTGTGAGTACTGCATGGATTTTGGGGAGGTGGGGGGTCTGGGGCTGAGGTGGTCCAAGCCAATGTTGAAACCAAATCTACTCTCTTTATAAACGGAACAACTCTACAGTAACTCTTAAACTTAGACATTTATACATAGAAAGAAATTTTGATTATCCCGACTCTCTTCACTCATTTGAAGCAAGTACCGTTGTACTTAGTTTCCAAGAAGAAATGTGAGTGATAAGCTATATAATTACCTCCCAAATTTGAAACCGGGGTGGTCTGGTGGTTCATCAGACCGCATTGTTGCCCTACATCTCCTTTCTTGTTTGACTTTGCTTGTTTTCCCTGTGCTGGCTATGTGTTATCTCCAAATATCCCACAGAATATAAGTGTGGGTTTGGGCCCTACAATGGACTGGCATCCCATCCAGGGTGCACCCTGACCTTCTGCCCTGTGCTGCCTGGGGTGGGCTCCAGGTCCCCCTGTAACACTATCCGGGATTAGTGGTTAGAAGACTTGCGTCTCAAATATATGTGCAACAAATAAGGACTCTGCCCCTTAAAAAAACACAGCACAGTATTCTGGTTATCCAACTATCCCTCTTGCCTATACGACAAAGAATGGTATGTATTTGCTCTCAGGTCGAATAGTAGAAATTAGTTGAAGTTGAAAAACTATCAACTGACCATTGCTTATCATCTGCAATCACAGGCCAGATAAAGTCAGTCAAAAATACAAATGCCGAATCATATTGACAGCTGTTTTTCAGCTGCAAATTTTCAGGCTGATATGATGCCTGAAATAAGTCAGGCACCCGTGGGTGAAATGTCACAGACTTAATTATTAGACTAGCCTGGCGGGATGTAGAGATGTAATGGATCAGATGCCAGTTTTCAGTACGATAGATGCCATTATCCAAAGATGTCTGGGCTTTTTTGACATGTTGGAATTGGAAGCAGTATTTCTCTCACTTTTTGGACAGAATGACAAGCTCCATGAATGCTATCCCACACAAGACCATTATTACTCCGAGACCCTCATCCTACTGAAGTTCATTTCGAAGGGCTATGTCGGCCCCTGGCCCTGTGATGGACTAGCATTCTGTCCCGGATGTCCCGTGCCTTGCAGCCTACCTCTGTTTCAGATTTTATATTGGGTAAATTGTATGTAAAAGATGCCCGTCAACGAGCTTCAGAAACTCTCCTATATTAATATTCGATTATACTGAGATATAACATTTATTAGCTAATGGCTAAAGCACATAATGACACTCTACCAAAAAATACATATTTATATGTGTGTTTTTCTTCCATACAACTAATATTAAACCCCGAAACCCAGCATTTAAGGTACTGAGAACCCACAGCATAAATGACATTGAAGGAGAGGATGCAAAGATGCCTCCATATCTGCAGACTGACTGGCCTTCCTCATTACATGCCTAATGTATTCTCTTTGTAAATTAAGACTGCAGATCATTAGTCTGTATATGCCCTGGGACGTTTTTAATGTGCCATGATGGGAGAAAATCCGAATCTGAAGTCAAGAAACTAGAAGTAGCACCGATGAATTTCCATACTGGCACACAAGCAATCAATCATATGTCTGGTCACTGGTAACCAATTTCATATTCATATACAGCAAGCTACAATAAACCAGAGTTGTTATGCCTGTTCTGTTCTGTTTATCATCACCCCCTACAGTTAATAGTGCCCTTATGTATTAGTTTATTTACGAGTTACGCGAAACATTTAAATGCACGCATTGTTTCCCTCTTGATAAAAAGTGCCTTTGTCTTTCGGGGGAACGCTGTTGTGTTGAGTTGTCCGTTGTCGCTTTCCATAGCAAGCAGCAAAGGCATTTCCTTCGCCACTTCAGCCTCCATCTGAGGTTTTTGTTGCGTCTCTCTCCACAAAACCTCAGCCTGACAGATCAGCCGACCCCGCGGCATCCAGGTGAACGTGAGGCTCGGGAGAACGGCAAATGCCCTCCCCCACCTTTGGCGGGATTACGGACAGATGTAATCGGATCCCACCCGGCAACCCATCGACGGGTGATCGGTTAGGCTTTCCGCTTCCCGTCGGCGTCTTCACTCTCTCCGGCACCTTCCGCCCGGCCTTCCACGCTCTGAAGCATGACCTTTCACGGTCGGCTGTATAGCGGCATGCCGCTAATACGGGCCGGCAAATTGTCATTAGCTGTCCCAATCAACGCTTCGTTCAGCCTCTCCGCGAGTAGCAAAGGTGGTTTATCTTAAAAACCATCTACGGATGATTTCCACATGTTTGGGAAGGTTAACGGTGTCACACGGTGTCTTTTAACCCCTTCAGCTCCCACATCCTCCAGTTCCTTGGTGGTTTCCTTATTTTCCGCTTTTATTTTGTAAAGAGAAAAAATGCATTTATGCTGCAGACTTTTATACAACATATGGTAAAAGTTTACATTAACTGCATCTTCATAATGCATTTACAATGCATTCAAAGAGCATTCATGAGCAGCATTTAAATATGCCAAAACCGCCTAACATACTTTATCAGCTTTAATAAACATTAATAACAAACATTATATGATTATAGTGTTTGTTATTATCAAATGTTTGTTATTAATGCATATTAAAGATGTTAAGGTATGTTACAATGTTAGGGTATACTTATGATGTTAAAGTATACTTATACTTAAATGCTGTTTATGTTAATGTTCTATGAATGCGTCATGAAGGCACAGGGAATGTTCTAAGAATGTACTATATCTAACTTTTATATTTGAAACCAACACCACGTGCAAAAGCCTGCGTGAAAATTATCAAATCTGAGGCTATTCAGAGATGACTGGTCAGATCATGGTATTAATAAAACATTGAATGCATTACATATGAGAACTGGAGCAGAAGGCTAAGCATGAAATGTCAGTCTTAAATGCAAAAAGCGGCCTCTCAGATTGAAATAGCACAATTCTGTTATTATAGAGGCTTTGCCACCTCTGTCTGCCAGTTAGAAGCAACGCTAACACTAACAAGAAGGAGGATGTTTGCTTCTTAATGCTGAATTATCTAGAAACAGTTACTCAGCACAATTTTGGAAGCTATTGTTTATGTTACAATCATGCACTTTAGCCTGTAGCATTGTTGGTAAGGCAGTGATTAATACAATTGCTCCTGGTTATTAATTGCCATCCAATTTTTGCTGAGCCTTTTCTTCACTTAGTTATTTGCCGAGTAATTTGCCAAAACAGCAAAAATAAAAGCTTCCATCTCACACCAACAGGTCAAGGGAATCATTTTGCCCTTAATAACTATGATTAATCGTACTTCCCTCCTCACTGGCTTCACTAAAGATGGGGTTTGCTTGACTTTTTCTTATCGACATCAATGATCGTAAATAAACAAGAAAGGGCTATTTCTTGCGGTTATCAAGGCAATTGTCATCATCAAAATAAATCGATTGCTTGCACAGAGCACAAGCATCGGTCACTGCCTGTATCTATTTAAGAGCAGAAATGAAGAGGATAGGTTAAAACAGACAGTTCTTTTTGCCCCAAAGGTTCTAAAAGAATTAGTAGCTGTAAGCCACAGGAGAATTAAAGAACCCATGCCTCTATCCTTCTAATGACCCATAGACAGACATTTCTTTTTTGTCACTGGCTACTTTATGGCTACTTCAAAAGGCTAGGTGGTATAGCCATGGACACATCAAATCCGCATTATGTGAAAATGCAGGCCAAGCATAGGGGAACAACTTTTACTCATCACTTCAGCTATGAGCTAAAGCTAGTGTCTACTGACACTGTCAAATCCATCGTGCAGCAGAAGGATGGTCCTTTTAGTGTCATGTTCTTTTAACTGAACAGCTCCCTGTGTTCAGCAGACGTTTGATGCCACGTTTTAATGCATCTCATAGCCAGGACATTTGTACCTAAATCAACTTTTATAGTGATTCTTAGGAGATATTCTGGAAAGTTCCGGAGATACAGCCCCCAGGAGCCTCGTCATTTTTAGCTAAGAGTTTTAATTGCCGAACATCAACGCTAAATTCTTAATTGCTCGTAACCTGATAGGATATTGTAGGCTGCATTACAACCAACAGATGTGATACTTCCTTGCCTGCCGGTGCTGCTTTTTTTTTGCTCTGATGTTCTTGCCTTCGATATCCCTGATGAAGTATGCTCCCGAGACAACTTAAAAATATAAACTTAATTTTATGCTCGAGAGAAGTTATATTTGTCTGTCAGATAACGCCACCAGTATGTCTTCTAACGGATTTCAATCAGAACCAAGTAACTTGCGAATCATCAGACGAGGGATTAAAGATACATCCGCACTAATACATTTTCGTTTAGGATCGCCAAAACTTTCTTCCGATTTAGCTGTCCATTCGAACTACTGCAGATCTTTTTTTTCCCAGAAGCGGAGAAAAATTTCAGCGCTGTCTGACAACTAATCTTAATCTTAATTAGTGCAAGATGCTCATAAATGTAAAAATTTTGGTACACCTACATCAGTGACCACCGATTGGTTCGTGGTTAGCTCCTGACCCTCTCCTGATTAGCTCTCTTTGTTTCGATGTCCCTTTCCATAATTGGTTATTCTTCACAGTAATGAAGAATGTTTTCATATGGTAGACAGGACATACAGGACTTTCGTTACCTGGCAAATGTTCTTTTGCTTACTTGTAAAGAGTTAAATCGTGTCTTGTTTACATGGTATGCTGTTTACAAGCAAAAAAAACTAGTTCACCGATCACTGCTTATTGTAGATAAATTAGAGTATGACAAGAGTGCAGAGAAACTGAGGGGAAGAGAGTGAGATACGTAATGACTAAATTTCTGGATCCATCTATGTTACTGATAACTGTGTTGTTACTTTGATTTTGATAGCCTACATCGTTCCTTTTATTTTCAGCTTTGTGTTTGTGATACTACATTACTGTGATAATTCGCTTTTGCTAAATAAAATATGTGCATTTACTTTAAACACATGGTTGTGTGTAAACAGTCAAAAACTGAACTTTATTACAAATCAAAGTAAAAATGTTTAATTCAAAATATATACTTCAGCACTTCTAGAATTATAAAAGATTTTGGTTGTGCTCAAGCTACCACAAACAAAAGTTCTTTTCCGATGCTAGTGAATGCAGATTTTTTTCCTCGGAAACCACCGTGAAATTTTTTTTACACATTAGCAGGGACGTAGACTAAGGTAAGTCATGGGTTAAAGGAGGTGTTTACTCATTGCTTAACTCCACAAATGACAACAGAAGATCTAGCTGGCATATTTGTGGGGTTCAAGGGGAGGCGAAAGGAGATCAGTTTCCAGTATCAGATTTTTTTTTCCATTGGAATCAATCATTAGCAACAGCATGCAGTCCAGGACTTACCACTGCGGTTTTTGAGTTTGAAGTCTTTTGCCCACCTGACATGCTGAATCACGACTGCTATAAATAACACTGTACCTGCTCATCTGGATGCTGCAATACTTCATCGAGGGCCGAATGCACTTTAAACGGTGCCACAGCAGCACGACATGACTGAAAGCCTTTAAGATTGCCCAGCTACCCTGGATCCAAGCAGCATGTGAAATCCCAAGGTTTGATCACTGATACAGATTTTTTAAATAATTTGTTTTGATAACTCCTCACACTTGTGACAGATTTCGGACCCTCTGGCCTGCCAGCAACAATCCATCATTTCTGTCTCTCACTGAAGGGGTGGATCTAAAGGGTTCTTCTGGTCAGCTTCCCGCATGAAGATGCCAGCTTGTGCCAAAGGAATTACTGGGTAAACAAACAAAAGAGGATCAGAGTGCCAGACACCACAGTACCCGCCACTGCCCTTTGGGGCCGGATGAATCCTATCTTCACACAGGTACTGTAGAGCCGCGTGTCCCCTTCCAAAGTCCCAGCATTCCACAGCTGTCCCCAGGTCGGAGGAGTGCTCAAATGCTACCCGGAGGACCGCAGAGCCGAGATCAAGACTTGGGCAGATCCTGAGATTTGAGCTTCCTTTAAACTGAGGAGAAGCAATGTGAAACATGACAGATGCACCGTAGGAAGTCAGACATCATAGAGAAGCACCGTCAGAGTCCATTTTTTTCTAGCATTTTTTTCATATGTGGAAGTATCACACTTTTAATATCTAAGTACAGGCACTGAGAATGTCATACTGAGAAGAACAGAGGCTTCACAGCACATCTGCAGATATCCTGGTGGCACCAACAAAAATACAAAAGCACTCCAAAGCCATGTGCTTGGAAATACAAAGAGTTGTAAAACCATTCCTGCATATCCAGCAGTTTGCTTGTTTACATTTACATTTATTTAGTAGCTTCATGAGACAGATAATACATTGCAAGCATCCATATATTCAGCTATAACATCTACCAAAATGTAGCAGTTTTCATTCAAGTATAAAAATAAGGTCATACCAAAAAAATGTGTTTCCCAAGCAAGAGTGCATTATGGGTAAACAGATAACCAGGTATGTTTAAACAGGCTGGTGTTCTTCCATGCATGAACATTGGTGTACCTGAGGTATACATGCTACCTCATCCATACAGATTAATTTATGTGACAT